>WOVY01002501.1:170000-358797 GCA_013436015.1 Rhipicephalus annulatus | reverse complement strand
GTTATATAATTATTATCCATTGGCTTAAACATTTGAAATTATGAACAAATTATTTTATAGAGCAAGACACCGCTAATTTCATGGCCGATCCCACATGGAGGGCTGCGCCATTTTAAAAGGGTCAATGAATCATTCAATGAATTGATCAATCAATCAACCAATGAATCGATCAATCAATTATTTAATCAATAAATGAATCAACCAATCAATCTTCAGGCTTGCCAGCACTCCCACGAAGCTGCGATAGTTTTATTAGGACTGCTTATTGGGCACACCTGCAAGACTTGTTCGTTAAATCTTCTTTAAAACATTTCCAAAGGGTACCTTTGGGGCATCAACTAGACATGGCTTCTTTTTCTTTCATCATGCGTAAAAAGAAGGGTGTGCAGCAGGGAGGCTGACTTGACGTGCCTAATGAACCCTGCTCATTTCTTTTCCGAGCAGACGATTTTCCGCATGACGACAGTTTGCGATGATGCCGCGTTGTGATGAAGTGCCCCGAAAGAGAGAAGTGGGCAGCGGTGACAGAGTGGTGAAGAAAATGTTGTCATTATAAGCGAGCACACACATATATCTCTGCAAATGCCTGACACCACCCCGATAAGCTTCGAAGCGACATTATTCTTGCGTAGTCATGCGTTCAGCGTGACGCGGAAATGCGTGCACGGATGCTCTGACTTCAATACAGCGACCAAAAAAAAGTACAAACAAAAAGCTTGTTGCTTCGGCTTTATTGTTCTCTGGCTCATCGCATTTAACGCCGCGATGAGCCCAATATAAACGCTCGAGATGGTTCAAGACGACGAGGTTTATTTTCAAACAGAGTATAAACGCAGGCAGACAGTGTGGCCGCTCGCCTTTACCCTTAATAATACCATCTAGAGTTTTAGGTTCCAAAACCACCACATAAATACGAGAGACGTAATAGTGGAAGGCTCCGGAAATTCGACCACCTGGTGCTCTTTAACCTGCACTGACATGGCACAGTACACTATCCTCTAGCATTTCAGCTCCGCCGAAATGCGACCATCGATGCTGGGATCGAACCATCGAACTTTGGGTCAGCTTAGCAGGTGAGCACCGTAGCTGTTTCACCGAGGAAGGCCGACTTTGACTTAAGCAGGCTTTTCTTGCTTATTCATTGTAATCAGTGTGTACCCTCATATTGTTACATTGCTTAGGAACTTACAACCTGGATGTACGACGCCCCCTCATGTAATATGTCTTCGGACCTTTAAGGTTGAATAAATGAAATGAAATGAAAAATTGTCCCGTGTAATCATCTTCTCATGTCTATTGCAAAGGAAAATCAGTGCTGACTGATGTCAAAGTTTATTGTTCTTATTAATCAAAAGTGATACGAGTTCTTATGAATTTGCCAGGCAGAAAATTGAAAGATGCCATTCCTTTATCTTTCTTTTCTTCTTCTCACTTGATTGTAATGTCCGTTGTCGCAGTATTGTATCACCTCCCGAAAGCTTCCTGAACGGGCCTCAGGGATCGGAGCATCGGAAGCTCTCTGCACGTCACGTGATCCTTAATTGGATTGGATTGGATAAACTTTTATTTGGTCCTCCAAACACAGATCACTGTGTTGCGGGCAGCTCCCACGTGGGGACTGAGATGCCAAGCTCCTCAGCCGCCTCGCGGGCTTGGTGGACAGCCCAGAGCTGATCTGCCAAGGACGAGCTGCGGATTGCCGCCTCCCATCTGGCAGAGGTGATGTGCGATAATGAGCGAATTTGGTGCACTGCCAGAGCATGTGTTCTAATGAAGCTATTTCCCCACAATGTTGACAAAGATTACTTGGGTATAGGTCGGGTACATGATGTGTAACATTTTCAAAGTAGGGTACATCCACGTTTGCAAAAGCCTTAATGTAAGTGCTTTGGGGCCGGGTTAGATTTTTGTGAGGTGGAGGGAAAATTCTTCTAGACAGGTAGAAATGTTTAGTGAGCTCGTTATATGTTGTAAGAATTTCCCGGTTATCCCCTTCACCGGTAGAACGCATCCCCGGGGAGGCGCGGTTGGAGAGTTCTCGCGCCGCCTCGTGTGCTGCTTCGTTGAGATTGGGAGGGGAATCGTTGATTTTGTCCAAGGTGAGCTGGGAACCAACTCAGAAGATGATGCGTTTAGTTCTTGCCTTGCAGTATTCTCAGCGTTTGTTCACAGAACCGTCCCTTGGCGAACGCCCGTAGTGCTGCCATGGAATCACTGTAGACGACTTCAATGTTATCCATCTGAGTGCTAAGGCGATGGCCACTTGTTCCGCAATGATTGGGTCTTTCGTCTTGACCGTCGCTGAGTGGACGACATGGCCAGCCCCATCGACTACCACTGCCACAAACGCTTTCCCATTGGCGTAGGAAGCCGCGTCAACAAATGCGACCCCTCGTTCCTCGTTTGAGACTTGACGAAGTATAGTCCTGGCCCTCGCTACTCTTCTTCCGACGTTGTGTTCTGGATGCATGTTTTCTCGGTATAGGAGATACCGTGATAGTCTCCCTGATGTTGTCGGCGATATCATTGTAATTGCGTCTGATTGCTATGGGTGTTGGCCCAGCTCCTGCAGGATCATTCTCCCCGACCTTGTAGTAGATAACCTTGCAAACTGTGCTCTCTCTTGGGCTTCTGCTATTTCTTCGAGCGTGTTGTGTATGCCAAGCTCAAGCAGACGCTCGGTTGCTGGTATGTATGGGTAGGCCCAGGACCTTCTTGATAACTTTCCTGAGGAGCACATTCAGTGTCTCGGACTCTGCTCTTGACCAGTTGTGCATGCTGCCTCGTATGTGAAGTGACTTAGAACAAACGCATGCATCAACCTGATGAGGTTGTCTTCCTTGATCCCATTTCTTTTGTTGGCCACTCTGCGTATGAGGTGCACCGCACTGTCTGTTTTCCGAGTTAAACTTGGCTATAGATTTGCTGTTGGCGCCGGGTAGACTCTATCAGCATTCCCAGGACTTTGATGGAGTCGACCCTCTGGATGGCATCCCCTTGATTTGTACGGAGATGGATGTCTATCTGGTTTAACGGCTTCCATCCCCTGGGCTTCGGTCCCCGGCGTGCAGTCCGATAAAGCAAAAGTTCTGACTTACTCGAGGAGCACTTGAGCCCGGAAGGGCGAAGGTAGTCTTCTACGGTGTCAATCGCCTCTTGCAGAGCGCTCTCAATCTGCCCCTCGCTTCCACCTGTGCACCAGATGGTAATGTCATCTGCGTAGATGCTGTGCTTCAATCCTTCAATGCTCGATAATTTCTTTGACAGTCCAATCATGGCAATGTTGAACAGCATTGGTGAAATCACTGCCCCTTGTGGCGTGCCCCTTGCTTCTAGTTCGATTGATGCGGTCTCGATATCTGCAATCTTCATCACGGCTTTCCGATCTGTAAGAAAGGACCATACGTAGTCATAGAAGGCTTTCCCTAGACCAAGCTTGGAAATTGCTTCGAGCATGAATGAATGGTGGATGTTGTCAAACGCTTTTTCTAGATCTAGGCACAGAATGGCTCTCACGTCTCTGGTTTCATTGTCAATAACCTGGTGTTTGATAAGCTTCAATGCATCTTGTGTGGATAGCCCTGCCCTGAATCCAACCATATTGTGTGTATATATGTTGTTAACTTCCAAGTACTTGTTTATCCTGTGCAGTATGGCATGTTCTGCGACCTTGCCGATACATGATGTCAAGGATATTGGCCTCATGTTGTCCAAGTTAGGGGGCTTTCCTGGCTTAGGAATAAGGATCGTGCTGGCCAGCTTCCACTGCTCTGGCACCCTGCCTTCTTTCTATGCTGAATTGATCATATCCCTCAGGGTTTCAATTGAATCGTCATCAAGGTTATGCAGGGCCTTGTTTGATATACCGTCCGGGCCAGGGGCCGACCTGCCGTTGAGATCATGCAAGGCTCTTCTGATCTCCTCGATGTTAAAGTCGCCCTCAAGACCTGGATTTGGCGTGCCCTGGTACTGTCTACTTGGTGGTGCCAATCCTCTTTTGATTGGGAGGTACTTATGCACGAGCTGCTGGACAACTTGCTGTTCTGTAGTGCGCCCTATCTCTTTATGCAAAATTCGAGCGATAACACGCTTTTGATTTGTTTTGGTGGTGTTTTCGTTGAGGAGATGCTTTAACATATTCCATGTGTTGCCATTGCGCATCTGACCATCGACGGAGTTGCAGATTTCGTCCCATTGCTGCCTCGATAGTGCACGACAATGTTCCTCGACTGATCTGTTTACCTCAGCTATCTTCTTCCTCAGTCTTCGGTTCAGGCGCTGACCCTTCCAACGGTTCAGTAGTGCTTGCTTTGCCTCAAGAAGATGAGCGAGCCGGCTATCCATTCTTTCAACCGGAAAATCTGTGGTAATGGTGGAGGAGACGGATTTGATGTCATCTTTAATCTGTTTGACCCACTGCTCCAAGCCTTGTCTGTGGCCATCTTGTTCCCTTTCCATCCTTATCTTCCTGAACTTATCCCAGTCTGTGAAGTGAAATTCTCTCTGCTTTTTACGCTCCACGGAGAAGGTAGTGGCAAGAATGCAGTGGTCACTCCCTAGGTCTACAGCAAGGTTCATCCACTGGGCCTTCTTGATGTTCCTTACAAATGTAAGGTCCGGGGTGGTATCCCTGCAGCAAGATGTACCAAGCCTTGTTGGTAGGCTGGGGTCTGTGATTAGGGTGAGATCAAGTTCACTGGCACTTTGCCAAAGTCGATTTCCTTTCCCAGTGTTGTACTTGTAACCCCATGTATGATGAGGGGCGTTGAAATCACCTGCTATGACGAGTGGACATTCCCCGGCGATATTAACAGCTTTCTTTAGAACCGTCTTGAACCCTTGCTTTTGTTCCTTTGGACTGCTGTATATATTAAGAATGAAAATGCTCTGACGGTTGCTGGTACCCGGCACGATCTCTACCAAGACGTGTTCCAACCGGCCTGCTTCTATCTTGAGGTCGTGGGTTACGTGCGTTAGTTTGTTGCATACGAAGGTGCAGACTCCCCTCCCTTCAGTATCCCCTATTACAGGCCGGAATCCAGGCAACGTTGCTTGCGGTGAAAGGGTCTCTTGTAATAATATAATATGAGGCTTTTCTTGGCTGCTCCTGATATACTGCTGCAGGGTTGCCTTCTTTTTAAGGTAACCTCTACAGTTCCATTGCCAGATACGAAATGCTTCACGTAGCGCTGCCATCATGGTTATTACATGGGCGGCCAGAGCCTGATGCTGCACCTGTCGACAGGTTTGGTACCACTAGTATTGGTGGCCGAAGGGGTGAGCTTGGTGCATGAGGAGGCCTTGCTTTGTTGTGCAGATCTGCTTCGAGCTTTGTAATGCGCAAAGTCATATGCTCTTCCAGTGCCGCCACGCTTGATTGTAGCCTACCCATCTGCTCGCTAAGATTGGCTACTACTTTGCTGAGCGTGTCAAACACCTCTTTCATATCTGACATGGTCGTTTGGTTGGCTTCCACGTGTTCTGCCATGACTGCCCTCTTTTTCGCGGTTCTCGAGTCCCCCACGTTTTCAGCCACAGGGACATCAACTGGCTGAGGCATTGGCTGTGAAGATTGCGCGCTGGTTAGCTTAGTGAGAAGAATTTTTATTTCCTTTAACTCAGCTGATAGCCTCTCATCCGATTTTGTAAGTCTCGCGTTTTCTTGCTCTAGCTGTGCAATTCTATCATGCTCTGGCAGCTTACCTGTCATCACCTCTGCCCCGCCGTTGCGCACTCGCTCAGCCCAGCTGCCTTTCGAAGTAACTGCAGGCGTCCTCCCCGGGTGTGAAGCCGTGATCTTGAACTGAACGCCAGGCAGCTAGCCATTCGGGTGCCGCCCAGGCTGATCCCGACCCTGATGGTGCCCTTGAGAACTCGAGCGCCCCCGTGATTGGGAGCGGGCCTTGGGTCTAGAACCTCTTCTGGAACGCGACCTCCCCCTGGAGTGGGGCCGCCTTTCCTGTTCTTGTGTAGTCTGGATGCTCTGGGTCCCGTAGGCTGGAATAAGCTGCTTGTCATTGATGTCTGGACTCGATGTGATTGATGCGTCCCGGGCTTCTGCGGCTGCTCGCGATCTTTCCCAACGTCTGCGTCTGACGACGTATGGCACTAAGAACCTGTTCTTGCACTCCTTGTCTGCCGTGGGATGGTGACCGTCGCACAGCCTGCATCTTGGATTGCACTGGTGCAGGCTATCTTGGTTCTTGATCTCGCAGCCTCTGCAGATTGTTTCAGCTGGGTTCGGACAGACGTCAGACCGATGTCCCAGCTTTCCACAGACGTAACAAATATCGATGTTCTTGCGGTAAAGGGAGCACTGCAAAAGTGAAGGTCCATATCTCACGAATCTGGGCACCTTGTGTCCTTCGAACGCTATGATGATTGTCCCGGTGTCCTTGATTCTCTTCGCCTGCAGCGCAAGCGGGTTGTTCGCGTTCACAATCTTTCGGGTCAAAATGTCCTGAGTATCGCTTACGGGGATCCCGCGAATCACTCCTTTACAAGTGTCGTGGGGTGCCGCGGCGTACGCGCTAACCTCGAAAACTTTGCCTCCAATGTCAATTTGCTTGACCTTGAGGTATCTTGAAGCTCTGTCTTGGTCCGGAGTGCTTGCCACCATAATGTTCTGCTGCAAGTTGGAA
Organism: Rhipicephalus annulatus; assembly: GCA_013436015.1. Classification (NCBI taxonomy): domain Eukaryota; kingdom Metazoa; phylum Arthropoda; class Arachnida; order Ixodida; family Ixodidae; genus Rhipicephalus; species Rhipicephalus annulatus. Next base: position 352,156 of record WOVY01002501.1, on the reverse strand, counting down.
CAGATGATGTCCTGCATGGCCTCTTCCTCTTTGACGCCGGCCGCCAGTACTATCGCGTCTGCCACGGCTCCAGTGCCAATTCTCGAGATGTTTAATCCTCCACGTGGTCGTAGCACAATTTTGCTGAAGTTCTTAGGTAGTGGCGGCATGCGTCCAGCTCGCACGATTGTATGCTTGGTGTCATACCTACTACGACTGGCTCGAGCGTCTCCCGCAACGCCGGCCTCGGTCGAACCCTTGGCAGCAGGAACGCTAACCGCGGCTTGCTTATTCCTTGAGCGTCTCGTTTCGGCTTCCTTCCAACCCATTTCTTCCGTGCAATCCTCTGGAGAGATGTCCTCTCCATCTACTTGGTATTCCATTCTCAGTTGCAGATACTGGAACGCGCAGAGCGTTGAGTCGCGTTGGCGCCGGGCCGGCGCATCGGCGACAATCGCCTCCTTGGTTAGGCCTAAATCCCCCGGTGGCGTTGCCGTGTAAAAATGTCCCAAAAAAACGGTTTTAAAAGTCCACTCACCGGCACAAAGGTGGTATCTGCTGATTTCTTGAGAACTTAGGCACACGATGAGAGCAAAAACTCGGCGACAAATTCGTGAATACCACAGGAAAGCATTCTTGAAAGCAGGAGCCGATCTTCGCGCGTCCGCACTGGTCGGCACCTAGAGCGTCTCTGTTCACGTGATCTTAAAGAGCCTCCGGGATCGCCCAACGCTGTAACGAGTGAGAATATCGTGTGATGATGTCACTCTTTTCCGTGACCTATGATGTCACAATGACGTCATAAGCGGACGATGTCACATGATGATTTTTTTGCATCACTTGTGTTGAACGGTGCCTTTTCGTGTTCAAAAAGCATCTAAGGCTCTTGCTTTCAAAACAGGGGGGGGGGGGTGTTACGTGTCAAAACTATGCGATGTGTTTATGAGACGCACGGTAGTTGAAGGCTCCGCTGTTCGTACACAATAGTTAAAGATTCGGCAGACTACTTGTTTGATCTGTATGAGGCGATTTTCTGGATTTTTACCCCATAGTTATGGCTTACGTCTATTCATTGTCAGCCGTCATTGTCCTGCAGACTCAACGCTTTTCGTCCATGCTTGATGCTAGTCACCATGTTTCCTTTTTAGGGGCGAAGCTCCTTATGGCGTGGCTTGGGCGTCCCTCGTAGTGCGTAACCACCAGTGGCACATACCCGAAATAAGTGTAACATTTGACCTCCAAGGTGGTGCCGGTGAGAGATTTCTTTTGTGCGTTGTTTAACAATAAAAATAGTGCTCAATGTACATCCTAATGGCTGCTAATGGGGAATGGGAGACAGGAGCATTCGGCTTTTAGTCAACACGCACGCTGCAATCCCCTTTAGCAGCCATTGGCATGCACATTGAGCACTATCGGACAAGAAAGGGTTGCTACATTATACTCGCTGGGTGTAACCTCCTTAGTTTTAGAAAGGTTTAGCGAGCGTTGGGCCGCAGTGCCATGAATACAGTGAACTCGTATATACCATGAACTCAAGGTGGTTGAAGGTGGGAATTAGACCCGAAGCGCAAGCCGTAAGAAAGAGTGCGTGTGCCACCTCTCGTTTAGTCCTTGGAATGTCCACTGAATGGCGGTGCTTCTATATGGGGAATATATGATAAAAAGATGCGAGATGGTGGGACTTGGAGTGTTGAATAGATGGACGAACGGAAACACAGACAGATGCATGGATGGACGCATGAACGGACGCAGGGGCGGATGCATGAACGAATGCAGGGACGGGCGCACGAACAGACGCATGGACGGTCACACAGACGGACGCATGGACGGACGAATGCTTCGCCCCGCTCTGCATCATTCACTCCGTGGATATGCTGCCATTTTTTTTATGAGCACATCTCTTATGTAAATTGTCTTGATGAGGCGAGGTATATGAATATGAATGTAGCGTGGCTTTGCATTTGGCATCCGGTTGTTCAAGGACATTTCTGAACTCACTCACTCACTATAAATAAATAATAAATAAATAAATAAATAATAATAAATAAATAAATAAATAAATAAATACATCGCGAGTATAAACATATTGGCTGAAACGTATTTAATATTTAACCAACCAGCCTTCCAGCCATCTCAGCATTCCCTTTTCCACGAGCATCTCTCTCTATCCATTAGAAACGAAAAAAAAAGCGACCTTAGCGCTACAATGGGTCATCACGCTTTCCAAGCGCAACGCATCGCACGGTGGGTGGCACGTATAGTACAATCGAACATTCACGCACAACGGTGCGTCCCCGTCAAGCGAAGCTACTTCGCTCATTCGACGTCTTCAAGGAGCGTCGTCCCGAAGTGCGCGCCGAATACGGCGTTTCGAAACGACGTTAGATGGGTTGCGAAAAGACATGACGTCACCGTCGGCGGGAAGATGGAAGCCGTCGACGCCGAGCCGTCATCGCTCCGTGTCTTGGCTCGAACGATCGCACACGTCGAATTTCACGCCGGGCGATCAAGCGCGAACAATCGCTATCGTGAGTCATCGTATGAAATTAGAAGGAGGCGTTTATGCGACACGCTTGGGTGAAAGTCGGGTTAATGGTTTCTCCTTGCTAAGCCTGGGAGCGCTTGAATGGAAAGATTTGTAGTTTCTGCTGGAAATATTTCAAAAATACTGACCTATATGTTGCCGTGAATTTGGTCGCAAGTGCCACTAATCTATCTATCTATCTATCTATCTATCTATCTATCTATCTATCTATCTATCTATCTATCTATCTATCTATCTATCTATCTATCTATCTATCTATCTATCTATCTATCTATCTATCTATCTATCTATCTATCTATCTATCTATCTATCTATCTATCTATCTATCTATCTATCTATCTATCTATCTATCTATCTATCTATCTATCTATCTATCTATCTATCTGATTGAATATGTGGGGTTTAACGTCCCAAAACCACTCTATGATTACGAGAGACACCGTAGTGGAGGGCTCCGGAAATTTAGACCACCTGGGGTTCTTTAACGTGCACCCAAATCTGAGCACACGGGCCTACAACATTTCCGCCTCCATCGCAAATGCAGCCGCCGCAGCCGGGATTCGAACCCGCGCCTTGCGGGTCAGCAGCCGAGTACCTTAGCCACTAGACCACCGCGGCGGGGCGATATCTATCTATCTATCTATCTATCTATCTATCTATCTATCTATCTATCTATCTATCTATCTATCTATCTATCTATCTATCTATCTATCTATCTATCTATCTATCTATCTATCTATCTATCTATCTATCTATCTATCTATCTATCTATCTATCTATCTATCTATCTATCTATCTATCTATCTATCTATAGATAGATATAGATAGATAGATAGATAGATAGATAGATAGATAGATAGATAGATAGATAGATAGATAGATAGATAGATAGATCTATAGATAGATAGATAGATACTCAAAGTGCCCGCAATACGCAAAGAAATGCATCGCATGTAATAACAAATACAAACTTCGTGAAGAGCAATGAGTGAAGTGCAGGTGGTTCTTCGAAAAAAGAGCCCAGCATAGCGTCTTCGGTCAGCCTTGTGTGGGCTAACAAATGCTGGTAAAGGAGAATGTAAGCACGCCAAACACGCCACAGCACTTATTTTAAAATGCGGGATCTCAGAAAATAGTTCATGTCATAAGGTAAACAACGACCGCGCCATGCCCCTGCGCTTAAATTGAAAGACACGGAAGAACACGAGGCCAAGCAGGTCGGGGTTTTACGGTAGCTCGAGCGGAAAGTAACGAAAATGGATGACTACAGCAGCTGCGTCGACATTTCGCGAGGAAGTGCGCGCGTCAAAAGCGACCACGGAAACGCGCGCTCGAACACATGAGTACAACATTAATCTAACGTTAAGACTGTATGCCCCCCGATTACGCGGGTATCAAGTGACTACGATGAAAACAGCCCGAGCTGACAGGAAAAAGGTTAACTGAAACACAGTGATGTCGCAATGATATGAAAGGCAAAGCTTTAGTAAAGCGAGGCGTTTGCAATCAGTATTGCTGCTGCTGCTTAGTTTAAGACATGGAAGATCAGAATACATACATACATACATACATACATACATACATACATACATACATACATACATACATACATACATACATACATACATACATACATACATACATACATACATACATACATACATACATACATAGATAGATAGATAGATAGATAGATAGATAGATAGATAGATAGATAGATAGATAGATAGATATGTGGGGTTTAACGTCCCAAAACCACCATTTGATTATGAGAGTGGCCGTAGTGGAGGGCTCTGGAAATTTCGACCACCTGGGGTTCTTTAACGTGCATCCAAATCTGAGCACACGGGCCTACAACATTTCCGCCTCCATCGGAAATGCAGCCGCCGCAGCCGGGATTCGATCCCGCGACCTGCGGGTCAGCAGCCGAGTACCTTATGTACTAGACCACCGTGGAGGGGCAGCACCACGTCTAGCCATGATATTCGTGACTAGGGGGTACTGCTAAACACACACTGCAGGTGGGTAGATGTAGTGCACATTGTGAGCCCTTGCACCATAACATGCAGCAGAAACAGAAACACGACATAGTCGGTGAATGTACGTAATTGAATGTCCACCTAGGTGGAACAGTAGCTATAGGTTGCTCGGATGCTAACTCGAAGGTAGCGGGTTAAACCTCGGCCATGGGGGTCGCATTTCAATGGAGGCGAAATGGTTTACAGGCCCATGTATACTGCGCAATGCCTGTGCACGTTAAATAACAACAGAAGTTCAAAATTACCGGAGAGCTTCACTACGGCGTCTCTCATAATCATATCGTGGTTTTGGGATGTAAATATTATTATGTACATCATTGAAAATTCAAGCCCAAGGTGGACACGAACGGGAAAGACAGCCGTGCTTCTTATCAACCTTTTGTGTCTTATAACATGCACTTGCACCAAGGGTCCGAGCTCCTCAAAACCTGAGTGTACACATATCAGCCGTTTCGTGCGGCCATCATTATACGCCGCTCTGCGCAGCATATTTAGATGACGAAGAGGGGGTGCGAATGCCCGAAATAAAGGAAGTCGAAGCGCACGAGAAGCGATGCCCAAACGTTCGGAGTCCTCTGCTCACGGAGAGTCAACAAAAAGAGCGGACTCAAACTCCGGTGTGTCGGCGCGCCACTCTGCGTTGCCGCAGGAGGGCTCATAATTAAGGGGCGCCCGCAGAGCATAGGCTTCGCCGCAGGGCTGCAGCAGCAGCACGCACAGGCGCGTTATGCACGCGCACACACAGACGCACGCACACTCGCAACACAGCGTCGGCGGCGACATAAAGAGCAGCGCGCGAACGTCGATACAGACGCGCTGCATGCGCGCCGTGAGACCCGTCGACGCATCGAGACCCATTTGCATAAGCCAGTTAATTAATTCCGCACTTAGTGTATAGGCGTCGCGCGGAGTGCACTCAGAGAGAGAGAGAGAGAGAGGGGAGATGCGTAGCAAGGTGGAGGCGATGCTATGGAGGATGTTAGGCAGCTTGGTGTCTATGTGTGCGTGTGTGCCCCGTGCAACATCAGTCTCCGGGAAGTCGCACCCCGAACCATGCATGCCTCGGCAGCCTTCGCCGTCTCTTTGCGTCGTTTCTTTTCCAGCCACACGGTTGAGCGCTGTCACGGAGCCCGCGAGGGGGACGTGTGTGCGCTCTGACGAGCGACTACAATATGCTTAATTAACAGATGCAAATAACGGGGACGCGCGGGGCACGCTTGCTCGTGTGTCTCTCTCGGCTCGTAGATAACGCAGACGTGTTTTGCCGCGCGATCTTTACGTTTCTCCCTTTTTATTTTCTTGCCTTCTTCTTTTTTTATGGTTCTTTTCTGCGTGACGAAACTATATATACCGTTGTCTGTATTACGGATGTTGCGATGCTTGAGAGTCCGCGATGACACGGCGACTAGACGAGAAGGGCGAGGAGTTCGTCAGGACAAACGAGGCGTCGGAACTTTTCCCGCGTGTATGTATGTATATACGTTTCGCCTGTCCCGAAGGCCTTCCGCTGGTTCACTTTGATTCATCGCACCGCCAAGCTATGCGTGGACCCCGCGGGCCTGTGGGTCTTCGCGCATGAATGCAGCATGTTGCGCGCCTGCAGCACCGGAGTGCGCTCGGGCAATCAACTGGTGGTGTCTCGGCGAGGAAGAGGGCGAGTCGAACGAAGGCAGCCCCGGGATGTTCCTTATTCGTGCTCTAGCGCAACGAACGTCCGCTTATGACACCTCACTCGTTCCTAAACGCGATGAAAGTTGGCGACTCGTTAGCGACAGAGGCGAAGGGGTTCGGGATTGAGTGGTGCACCCCTTTTGCATGCAGTATTGAGGAGTATATATATATATATATATATATATATATATATATATATATATATATATATATATATATATATATATATATATATATATATATTTGGTATTTAAGTGTATATTGTCAGTCAGTGGTACACGAATTCGATTATTTACCTTTTTTACTTCGCATCCGGGCCTTGCCGGGTAAAATGAAGTGATACATGGAATACGACACTACGTGCGCGTGCGGTACCAACGCGCCGCACTCGTTATTTCTTGTTGCAGAGTGAGGACACTGTACGTTTTTCTTGCTAGTAGATGGTTTCCAAACGTTACCTCACGGTTGTATGTATGTATGTATGTATGTATGTATGTATGTATGTATGTATGTATGTATGTATGTATGTATGTATGTAGTATGTATGTATGTATGTATGTATGTCATGTATGTATGTATGTATGTATGTATGTATGTATGTATGTATGTATGTATGTATGTGTGTGTGTGTGTGTATGTATGTATGTGTGTGTGTGTGGTATGTATGTATGTATGTATGTATGTATGTATGTATGTATGTATGTATGTACGTATGTACGTATGTACGTATGTACGTACGTACGTATGTACGTACGTATGTATGTATGTATGTATGTATGTCGATAAGAAGCACATTCGTTTCCGTTCTGTACACGTTGACTTTCCTCTGTGGCCTCCGAAAAAAATTGAAGTAACGTGGATCGGAAAAACTGTTATAAATGGCATGCAGAGGAGAAGAGGGGACAATGAAGTCTTTACATCGTTTTTTGAACTTCATAAATACATCCGCGAGTTTGCTCACGTCACCTTGCCTGTCTTGGAAGCTGCACTACCGACAATGTCAGCTTCACCTTTCCAACCCCGCTTGCGAACAATGGGATGTGTTGTGCTCCACTACGTTACTCGATAGCCTCATCCGTAGTCGGATTTGCTGGCGTGCAGAGTATGCGAGGGGGGTGGGGAGGGTGCTAAGAGCTAGCACGGCCATCGAGCGACCTGATCAGAAGCCCATGAGTGACTCAGAATGTGTCCATACTGTCTCCGGACAAAAAGCACAAAAAGAAATAAGAGAACAGCAACAATAAACATTAATAAGCGTTTTCCGAATGACGCCCCTTCCAGATCACGTCACACCTTGCCCCTTTTTGCGTTATAAGAACACACCGCGCCTTCGTTATACAACTGATGATGCGTACGAAGCCGGCTGCTAGAACCATTCCAATTTCGAACCATTCGAGCCCATGTCTCGGTGCATGGAATGACAGTAAATTGAAGAGGGGAATCGGAACTCCTTTTGTGCATTCTTTATTGTTCCTGCTGTTTCCTGCAGTAGCCCGCACAGATCCCCCCTTGTTCGTAACGACGGGCTGCCCGGGGGATACGAAATCTGAACAAAATCTTCAACGTTCTACAACCGAACGTGAAAACTGTCCCACCAAAGGTTTCGTGCACGCACGAACAGATGCTTCCTGCAGAGGCCTGCCTGCGTGAGGGGGTTGGCTTGCACAGTCGGTCACCCTGGTCTTCCACGCGGTGCTTACATCCAGACGGCGGGGTGCGCGTATCACCGCGTGCCGCACGTGAGATGACACGATACGCCGATTTCCTTTCCGCAAAAAACGCTAATAGGCACCTAGGAGCGTCTCACTTGATTAGGGTCCGGTGCGTTAGCTCCCCCCGACACGCACGCGCTACTGTTATACTGCGTGGAACAGGTCGCAAAAAGCGTGGTGGATTCGCGACGTGCGAGTTGCCGGTAGCGTGCCCCCCGAGAGGAACAGATAGGTGCGTTGTAGAATGTACGCGTGTAAACTTCACCCCTCCTACCGCGTGCCCGTCCGATCGTGAACGGCAGGGTGGCGCGGAAGCCGTCATTACATTTGCCACGTTGAGAGCGGAAGCGAGCCGCGTGAAAAAGAGAATGCGCGTACTCGTGTTCGATTACGTGGCACCATGGCTGCGAGACGGCAAAATGGAAGGTTTCGTACCCACGACGGCCCGTAACACTAAGCGTCGATTTGAGCGTAGCAGCGTAGCTCCAAGCATACGTTTACCAGCGCTTACAAAAAAGTAGCATCAAAAAAGACGAGGAATATCACAAGTGCACGTATAGAAAACGTCACTGAGCACAAGTTCGGGTCATGCCGGAAAAACGCCGAAAGCATAGATAAATGCACAAAGAAGAGAAGCTAAAGAACAGGATGGAAGCAGAAAGAAGTGCATTAACGAGATTATGGTGGCACGTATGCGCCACAGTTTCAGCGTTGCCAGCGGAGATGAAACGGTGAGATGAAACGACGCGCTCTGAAGTGGCGGCGAGCGAGAACTGTCTGTGAGCACGCGCGCATACGAAGGAATGGTTTCACATCGACTCCCCCTTTTTCGAGGCGCGAGTGACGAAGAGATGTTAGCGAGGCGGGTTGCAGGAAGCAAGGTATACGCAGGGACACGCGTTCACAGTTTGGGTCACGAGTCTAGCGTTATTTTACTTTGCAGGCAGATGGCGTTCGAGAACAAAGCAAAAATAGTTGATAAACATATAGGACGGACGAATGGACTGGCGAGGAATGGTAGAACTAGAGAGATATCTTTGCGAGCCGAGAAGGAACAAGCTGAAGCTCAAGAAATGACCGGTCATATACCTCCTCACGTGTTTCTTTCTTTTATGCGTGCATTTATTTTCTCGCCGCGGTTGGTGCGAAGTCGTGACGCGAAGGTACCTCCGTGGAGTCCACACTTCTTGAGGGTGATCTGGTCCCCTCTGAAGGCGTTACACATGCTGTATACGAGACACCAGCAAGTCAGTCGTGTACGAGTTTGTGAACGTGTTCAACACGACCGGCGCGCACGAATGCACTGCACATCGTGTGGCCTCTTTTCACAACAGCACCAAACAAAAGTGTGTTCCGAACTCACGCACACGCAATAAGTGCGAAAAAGCGCTCACGCTTTCCATATGTAGCGATGTACCACACACGGCCTCGCACATCGTAATGCGCTCGGGGTAACGCTGGACGCGTCAAAAAGGCGTCTTTTTTTTCGAGGCCAGCGTGAATCGCGTTATTCGAGGGAGTTTACGGATGAAAGAAACACCTACAAATGGACGTAACTGAATAGAGCATCTGTTTAATGGACGGTTTTCGAGGGTAATGTGCGTCGTCTGCATGTGTACATCTGCAGAGCGGAGCCTGTCGCCCAGCTATGGAGCGCCACGTGGTGTGCCCATCTCTGACTTCGGCAGCTTTGCGCTTCTTTCCTTCACGGTTTGGTATTCTATTTTTTTTTTCCCCCTGGTGGACTCTTGCGCTTACGTGTTGTCCACGGTGTATGCGGCATGCCGGGCAACGGTGGCAGCCGATAGGGAGCAGATAGAAATCGTGCTCTGCCTGTTAGTCAGCGGGCCATAATCTTCCTCGCCTGCAAGATGAAAGGTGAGATAAGAGCCGCTGTCTGGATGCAGCCAGACCCGTGTTTCGGAGGGTTTTCTATGTGCGCCCGTGCCGCTTCGATACAATCGGAGTTCCACCGCGGTAGCTTGCAACTGCAGCCGAGGTGCCTCCATTAACGTAACCATAATGACCGGCTTCTCCGTGTCTTCGCGGCGGCTCTGAGTTACGTATGCGCACCGTGTTGTACGCCTTTCGTCAGCAGTTTTTTTTTTTCTGCGCCTCGCGCGCTTGTGGAAAGGTGTCGTGTCTTCCTGATTGAACAGGAGAATCAAAACTACTAATGCACGTGCATTCTCATTAGCGGGGACTTGTAAGACGGCGTGATAAGACAGCCGAACCAGGGGTACGGTCTCATCACATGTGTTAGGGATCGCTTTGTGTTCACCCTGTGCCAGCAAGGAGCGCTTGGAATGGCATTGATGGCGTTCCAAGCGAAAGGGAGAAGTGTAGTGAGAAGGCAACGCTTCATTAGGGGAATGCATATGGAAGACTAACAGAAAGGAAGTTACGAACGAAAGCAGGGAAAGAAACGGGATAAGTCAGAGGTGCGTCGTCTAGCTGTTTCCCTTCTCGCGCTGCTTGTTCATTCTATGAGCTATGATGATTGCGCATTAGGTGTCTCTCAGTTGTGCGCTAATTAGTAATCAAGGCAAGAATAGCACACTCGAGTCTTGCATGCGAGGATAGATGAATGGTTACGTGTATAGGTTGGGAATTTATGAAAAACGTATAGCGCTACGTATACTAATTAAGAAATGTGTGCGTCGATCATGTTAGGGTATATCAACGCATGCGCAGTTGTCGTATCTCATTTATTGTGAGGAACACTCGACTTGAGGTGTGGATCCGTCTCAATGTCAGACAACAGTGAATCTAGGCCAGACCACCCGCTGGCCACAGAGGTGAACTCGATTGGATGTATTCGGCAGATTAATTTTGGTAAGGGGACAAGTTACGAGCGTAATTCTCGCATCGCAGAGATATGCTTTGTTTCGTTTGAAGTAACATTTTAGGTTATGTGATGCGGCAACAATGAAGCCGAATTACTTTTCCTGGACTGTCATCGAGCTGCCATAATCTTGCAGTATGCGTATGCACGGGAATAATTCGCAAGATTCGATAAACCGCAAATCACTATACATAGCTGAAACATGTATACAGGGGGACAAAGACACGTGCTGTATCGTTCTTATTCTTTAATTAAAGCCATATAAACACGTACACAGTAATTAACTAGTAGAAAGCAGCTACGAACAAGGGCCGATAACGATATAGTTGCGTTCTATGTGCAACTGTTTACTTCAGTTCAATAATGTTCCAACAAGCCAGCTTGAACCTTGTACTGTGTACGCACAAGTAGCCAGGAAAGATGCTGCTTGTGCCAGTCGTGGTGGCACCAGACGCTGTATGACATATGACTAACTGTATACTTGTGCTATAATAGCCCCGCCGCAGTGGGCAAGTAGCTGAGGTATTTGGCTGCTGACGCACAGGTCACGGGATCGAATCCCGGCTGCGGCAGCTGCATTTTTGAGGAAGGCAAAAATGAGAGTGCTAAGGAACTCCATGTGGTCCAAATTTCCGGAGCCCTCCACTACGGCGTCTCTCATAATCATATAATGGTTTTGGGACGTTAAGCCCCACATATCAATCAATACTTGTATTCAGCAATGCAATTTCAATGGCGAAGCGCACATTATTTAGGTAATATTCATTAACTATTATTCCTAACTCTTCCCATTTCAGGCCTTGCAAAACTTCCTGTAAGCATGTGGTAAATAGCATAGGGGAGTTCGTATCCCCTAGTCTCCCACCCTTCTTTAGTAGTATTCTCTCGCTTTTTTTATGGAGCACTACGGTTACACTTGATCCTCTGTAGATTTTGTCCAGAATTTTTATATTTGTATAGTATAGAAAATGAAAAGACGGTGCAAGAACCTCGGATGAGAACATCGCTTCGAGATAGGTAGCAGTGCGCTTGAAGTTGTAAGGGAGTACGTATACTTAGGACATGTAGTAACTGCGACGTCGAACCACGAGATTGAAGTAACTAGAAGAATAAGAACGGGGGGGGGGGGGAGCACATTCGGCAAGCATTCTCAAATCATGACTGTTCGATTGACATTATTCCTCAGGAGTAAGGTATATAGCAGCTGCATCATTCCGGTATTTACCTACGGAGCAGAAACCTGGAGGATTACAAAGGAGGTTCAACTCAAGTTGAGTTTGACGCAGCGGGCAATTGAAAAGAAAATGATAGGTGTAACCCTAAGGGTCAATAAGAGAGCAGACTGGATCGGGGAACAAACGGGTGTTAAGGACATCTTATTTAGTCGAAATCAATATGAAGGAATTGTGACGAGCAGGGCACATAGCGCGAAGGCAAGATAACCGGTGGTCGTTAAGGATCACAGACTGGGTTTCAAGAGAAGGTACGCGGGTGAGAGACATACAGAAAGTTAGGTGGATTGATATTAAGAAGTTTTAAGGTAAAAAGTGGCTGCAGCAAGCACATGACCGAGTTGACTGGCGGTACATGGGAGAGGCATTTGTCCAGCAGTTGGCATAGTCAGGCTGATGACGATAATGATACTTGTTCTATACAGTACTACAGCATCGCATTCGGTTGACCAAGCCATGGCCTCCAAAATGGCGGGAGCGCGGCGGGTCTCACGCCGCGCGCCCGCCATCTCGGAGGCTATGAAAACTAACGTGCATGGTGTCGTGCCCCCGGTTATACACTGGCCTAACGCGCATGCAGGCACACTCACAGGACGCCCTCACGGGCCAGTGAAGAGGTTCGCAATCAAGTTCCTGACTGCGCCATTACTACAGAGCACGAAACTCACTACGGAGAAATGTGCCACCAAATAACCTCTATGCCGCAACATTGTATAGAAAGACGCCAGAGCCAAATGCTAGCGTATCTCTTTAGCGAGACTATGGCCCACAAACCAAGTCGCGCTGTGTTATACAGCATGGGCACGCGCTAGGTCGACACTGGTTTTGCATAGAACGATGCATGCAGGGAAGATCGCGAGGCATGCATGGCATATCATACACTGCCAGCGATGCAGATCAACGACCCGCCGTCTGCTGCAGGTATGGGAGCAGCGCTCGTAGGCATGGGCTCTTCCGCGCACGCGAAAAGCAGCTTCTCGGTGCCGGATGATTGAATTGTGGAGAGAAAATGCCGCTCGGTCATTACTTAGGGGGCCTGATTAAAAAGCGATCCATTATAGGCCGCGTCGGAAACGTGAGGCAGGTGCGCTCGACTGCTCCCGCGAGGTCTCATCAGAGAAGGGCCACCAAGCCACCACTGAATACCATGACCAGCTGAAGGCACGGCTGCCGCCTCGACGGGCGGCGCGTTATAAATGGGACTGCGACGGGCGCAGGCATGAGTGTTTTCGGTCGCCGGGCAGGAAGTGCTACCAGAGCCCCCCCCCCCCCCCCCAAAAAAAAAGCGGACCCTATAGCCGTGCCAGCCCCCTCCCCCCTCCCTTACCACCTAGCTTGTGACGTAACGACGTACTTACGAGAAGGCTTTGCTTGTTATTCGATTCGTTGTTTAGGCCTTCCTTCGAAGGGCGCCTCTGAATTTAGAGCGTATTAAGCGCTGTCATTTGCGTCTCGTCTTTTTACATAATGCCGGACGTGAGCGCGGGTGGGTTTCGAAAATTTTCTCCGACGAGTGCTTGTACACATTAATATTCATTCTTTTCAAATTTTATGCGTGAGAATCGCATGGCTTAGACTTGGGAAGTCGGGCTCTAAGCTCCCGCTCGCTGTTCATTCGATCGGATCATGCGTTGATTGAGTTCGTCGGACTTCATTACCAATAACAATAACCACGGGCGTACGCATAGGTGAGGAAGGACTGGGGGGGTTTGCTCCCTGCGCTAGTGCTAAATAACGACTTCCCGAACAATATATATATATATATATATATATATATATATATATATATATATATATATATATATATATATATATATATATATATATACTCCTTAATCATCAGTGGTTTTGGGACGTTAAACCCCACATATCAATCAATTATACTCCTCTGGCCTCGCAGATGCATGTAAAGGTGACTGCTATTAAAATCACTGATCTGGACGAAACTTTGATGGAGTGAAAGGTGCACAAAGACACAAAAACTGGTCCATTGTCGTTGCGCCAGTTTCGCGCAATTACTATGTCGCCATGTACGTACGTCTACCGAAATGCGTTTGACGTTCTCGTTAAGTGCTGTAGTGTAATATTCCTGTTGAGAGGGCTATACAAACATTAAGAGGGCACCGTGAGGCAACCGACATTGATGGAACATCGTAGAGAGCGTCTCTGTATGAGGCTTTTCTTTAAGGTAGTACACTTTTAAGAAACAGCTCTAGACGCGCATTCTGCACGATGTTCTATAGGAGTCGGTTGCGCCACGGTGCGGCCTTCATAAAGCTCGCAGCGCAAGAGCGCCGGCTCGGTTTTAACCTTATCTCTGCACTTTCCTCGAATGTCAGCAACGACGGAAACTCACAGACCCAGAGATGGCTCTCGTCCCTTTGAACGCATCGCGTCAGCAAGATCACTGCTTGGCTGCTCACTCGTGTGTCGTCGGCATGCCACAGAGCATCCCTGCGGGACACCAACGTTCCCAAAGCATGCGCGGGTTGAGCAACAACGGTCGCGATTTTGCTTGCGCACTTTCGAACAGTGTGTCTCGAGGGTGCATACGACTAAACCGTGACGGTCTGCTCCCGTCCACGACGCTTTCGTTTACTGATTTTCTTTTCTGGGGCGGTCGAGTCGCCCATGCTGACGACGTGACGTGCATCTTCAATTGCGGAGACCGATGGATAGGTGGCGTGCGCGGAGGCAGCCGGCTGCAGCGCGTCGAACCAAAATGACGCGTCATTTCTTTCCAGCCCCACGAATGTCCTCTCTTTGTCGAGCTTCTTAAGGACACGCACCATTTTACGTTAGAGAAAGAAGAAGAAGAAAAAAAAAAAACCTCGGCCTTGAAGTCTTCGCTCAGCGTCCTCGACTTCTGGCAAACAAACTTTGAGTGCCCCATCTCAGAAGTGGACCCCGGTGGATCTTCTATTCAGAGCAGCAGTCATGAGTTGTGTGCGTGCGCGCAGAGAGAATGACGCGAAGCCATGCTGCGCGGCGGCGGCGGTTTCGGTTTCGTCGCCCCCAACACCGCTAATAAGAGAGCACGCGGTGGGCCTTCTAATAGCCGTAATTCTCTCGGGCGCCCACTGCAAACAGCGATAGCCCTCAGCGAGCCCACCTTGGTGGCCGGTGCGAGGCCCACACGCAGGTGATACAAACGACGTGGTCGCTATTCTCTGCACGCTTTCAGTCGCTGGGATGGGAGTGACTCGCACGCCAAAAGTGCAGGCATACATCCATGGGTGGCGTGCGTGGCTTCAGACCGACACGGTCGGCAGGGGCGCATCCTCAAAGGAACCCAGACGACATGGGTGCGTGAAACAAGAGACGGGTGGAGTTTATTGTTTAGGTGGGAACGCGAAAGCCGTGCGAACACGCCAACTTAGGCGACTATACGAATGGCTTTCTCGCGAGCTTTTATATACGAAGAGAAATATATTAACAACGCAACACGGCGCAAGGCGGTATACGCCGAACATATAGACGCGAAATTTCTGACAATTACCGCCGGCTCGGGCGCATCAATCTTGACGCGAAACGACGAATACCTCACGGATGCCTGCATGTGGTGTCGCTCAGAGCACGTGACGCGTCTCACAAGCCAAAAGGAAGCGCGCTGTGTATGTGGTGCGTACTTGAAATCTCCTCACTTAGAACGACGAAGCGAGAACTGCCGTAAGTTTGTCGACACCGTAGCGTGTCGGCGTCTACGAAGCACTCCTGACCGCGGCACGCGGTCCAACGAAAATCTAACTTATAGCGTAGAAGACGATGGAAACTTCGCGGTCTGCAACGTCGGTGACCCGCAAATGTCGCGAAATGAACCTGGCGCCGCGGAATTAAGAATGTGGAAAACTGGCGAGGCGTCGTCCTTTGTTTATACACCGTGCCGTCGGCGCTCCTATGTACACGCGAGTCCACATCCGGTTCCGTGGAATGGCACAGCCCCGTGGCCTGTGGATGACACAAGGAGAGAAATGGAGACGAGAGTACGTAGCGAGACTGAACGTACACAAAAGCGCACACGGCTGTAGCGCTCTGTAAGGTATGCACTTGTATGCACGGTTCACAGCCGGACGGTGTGTCGGACGCGTTGGCCCTCAGAGAAGCATGGCACCTCTCTGTGAGGTTGCACAACGTGCGTTAGAGAACAAAAGGTCGGGCGGTGTCCGGGGGGAGCGGAAGTATAGTGTGGACGCCAAAAGCGAGGGCGATTCGTTTGTTTCAGCGGCGTTTCCGTGTGCAGATTAGGGGACGACACCGCCGGCCCACACGGGAAGAATTTTCTCGCGAGCGAATGCTTTACGTAACAGTGTACGTGGCTCCACTGCGAGGCGAGTGAGATATGGTCGCGATTACTTCCTTCCACGTTACAATGCACTCCAAAAAAGGGGTGTCCCAGAACTCGCTAGCGCGAAACAAAGGAGTATTATTGCAGAGAGTAATTGGGAGCGAGGCTGATAAAGGTCGTTCCTATTTGGGCAGTCCCAGTGCGTGTCTATCAACCACAGCGCCCTCTGGGGCTGTTCACGAGAAAGAAAGCATGCGGGCATGCTTAAGGAACATTCGGGATCGTTTTTTTCTAAAAGCGCCTGGCCTGATGCGCACTTTGTTAAGTGGCATTTAAACGACATGGCTATGCAATATTCGCCACTGAAAAGGAATACATGTTTATCGTTGTGTACTGACGAAAAATGAGCGCACCGTAAAGCACTACAAAGTGCCCAAACAGTGCAGGCTCTCGCAACATCGTAGCACCAGGCTTTGACGCCCACTTTTGCTGGTTCATACGTACGTACACCTGCTTTATAACAAAACGTGATTGTCATGCACCTTTTACACAGCGCCAATCTACACACGCGAAACCACATTCCCGCACATTGTGGCTTTCCGCAAACTTCTTTATGCACTAAATGTGCACACTAGATCACTTCATGCGTACACGTATAGCGGTGCGCAGTGTGTTTGCATTATGTGCACGCTGTATACATGATACGGAAGCTCCGGCGCTCTATGCACCGAGTAAGAATGCAATATTAAGGCACCTGCTACGCACAACATCGTTCTTTTTCTTTTTCTTTCATATTCACCTACTTTTTCTTGTTCGTCTCGCGTTACTTGTACCCCGCGTTGCCTTCGCTGATTCCGCAGCTCGATCCAGCGCGCGAGTACGTGGGCTCCCCTGCGCGAGCAAGTGCAGTGAACCGCGAAACGAGGAGACGGAAACGATGAAGGAGGCTGCGCACACGCCGAAACGAGACGACTCCGCATCGCCTCTTCTCCTCGACTCGTTACGTGCGGCAAGAAGTGCGCGCCGCCGCTAATGAGACAGCGAGCGGAATGAAGCAGCGAGCCGCTCCCATGGATGTATCGTCCTCAACGCGATGCGAGTGCCCGAGCGCGCGGAAGAAGATCCCAACTACACGCGCGCGCGTTTCGCTCCATTGCTACGAGGCGCGGGAAGTAAGCGGCGGGTGGGGAGATACCGACGTCTCCCGATGAGAGCCACCAACGAAGGAACCCGTTAACGCAACGACGAGCTTCTCAACCCTGTGCGGAGCAGCAGCTAGAGAGGCTGGGTGTATACGAGTGTCTTGCCTGCATGTACGGGCACGCGCTGCGGCTTGGCGGCGTGCTACCAAGGAGGATTAAAAAATTTGCTGGAGTGGAAATGATTGCGCAGATGTGAAGCCGTTCCTCTGGCAAGATGGCGGCTGTGGCGGCCATCTTACTAGGGGCATGATAAAGTGTCGCCGTTCAGCGATCGAAAACGAAGCGTTTCCCTCGCACGCCCAACGAGTTTAATGCAACCAACATTTTTGGGGCCTCATAGTGCTCCAAGTGCGTCTTAAAGTCACTAGTTTTCCGTAGTGAGCCTCTAATTGGAGGCAAAGTTCTTTGAAGATTCAGTCATCCATATTTGTTTCTGAGTGTTATTTCGTCAGGAACAACCATCCTTTAATATAGAACTACCGTAGTATTTACATAACGTATCAAAGCCACTTGATCTTTAAGCGGGCACTATCAGAAAAGAGCATGTTTCCGCCATCTTGGCAGTGGCAATAGGTGGCTTCACTTCTGCTGGCAAGGCATCGCAGGAGCTTCCACTCCAGCAACTTTTCTTTAATTCTCCTTGCGTGCAACCGAGTTGTCTCAATTCTGCGCACGGTGCGAGAGCCCCCGACCTAACTCTCGCGCGATGTACAGAAAAACAGCAATATAGCCTACGTTGTACACTATGTTATAGAATACGCGTGTATGCTGCATTGTGAACAAGGCACCCGCACGGGCTGCTGCTTGCTCCACGGCCAACAACCGCGCGCCGCCAAGTTTCTCTCGACATCGCCCTCGTCCGACGTCCGGGAAAAGCAGCGATATAGACCATGTTATATACATGCTTCACTGTGAACAAAGAGATTGTATGGGAGTCGAAGGATCTTCCTCATGAAGGGTTTAGTCTTGTTCGTTCAAGTCCGTGTCCGTCGCGGGGAGATGCGTGGATGCGAGAGTCAAGAAAAGAGATTTAACAATAGTCTAATATAAATCATAGTTTGAACGGAACGATATATAACACCTAGAAGCACAAACCCTTTATATTAGTCGATGATTTCAATGTATAGACATTGTGTACCTTGAAACCTAGCTTTGCCGTCGACGCTCACTGTCCGTTGTCATGGAACTATGGTTATTGTCTAAACATATATTTGTATGTGAATAATGTTTAACAATACCCTGGTGTCAAACATAATTGCGATAGAACGATGTAAAGCACCTACAAGCACAAACCCCTCATACTAGTGTGCGTCTTCAACGTAGACATTCTGGATCTTGGGACCTAGTCCCACGCACACGTTATCATTCACCACGCGGAGATGCGTGGATTTTTCTGTTTACTTCTGTATAGGTATTGTTTTTATTTAGTCGACGTGTTCCTTTACCTTCGACCGTGTCTACTGCATAGCAAACGATCTTTAGTCAACCGCTTTATTTTCCTTTATGTTACAGATTCCTGGCATAGATAGCTAAAGGAGAGGAGAGGGAGGTTTGGGGAGTTTCATACCCCCTTTCTCAGAAATTTTGTAATCTTGTGTGTGTACATATTATATATACACAGAAGCGTACAAACCCATTCACGAACATAGATTAACAGCAGGTATATAGTCAACTCCTTTACACCCTCCCTCCCCTGAAGAAAGAAAATTCTGGTACACCCCTGTTAGGGATCCATGGGTTTCCATGCCAACATATTAGGCTAGCCTTGCCGCTCTGTATCACGAACTAAACGAAGACTAACTACCAAGGTAGACGCATACACATGAAAAAATCGCGAGGCCTCCGCAGAACACGTACCACAGTCACAGTGGAAGTTGGAACAGCGTCCTTTCCA
Source organism: Rhipicephalus annulatus (assembly GCA_013436015.1). Lineage (NCBI taxonomy): Eukaryota > Metazoa > Arthropoda > Arachnida > Ixodida > Ixodidae > Rhipicephalus > Rhipicephalus annulatus. Next base: position 332,752 of record WOVY01002501.1, on the reverse strand, counting down.
AAGCTCGTCATAGACTCTCTTGGGGAAAATGATATAAGTACAAGTGCAAGGTACCCTCTACGCAATGAACCACCGCAACTTTTAGCGAGTACGAAAGCATCTAGTATTACATCTGTGGATAAGCGAGGTACCCGCTACACACCTGTAAAGCATTATGGGTGTTTTGCCTGTGCTGTGGCTGACAGTCAATGATTATGGTTTAGTATTCTATAATGGGATGAAAGCATTCGACTACCGACTCGCTGCGCAATTGGCATCATGTGACACCTGCTTGCCATTTTACTCATCTACGACGCTATATCACGTCTGTTAACATGGTTTCTTGTTCGACATGACACCAGCATGGTGTTTTTTTTTACGAAGGAGTTTAATGAACGGGCGTGGATCTGTGGGAGATTACTTGACTGTCACGTAGATGTCCCGGACACCGGCAGCTGACAACTGTTTTACCACCAGTACCGTTGTGGTCTGATAGCAGCTTTCGCTGTAAAAGTGGTTGGGTTAGTGCATTCGAGGTTTCATGACCGTATTAATCGACGCCGCGACATGCGAAAATAAGAAAGCATTTGCTTGACAGCCCAGGATGTCTGCGCTAATGTGCTTTCCATGCAGGAATTTCCAGAAACGCCGCGGTGGTATAATGTCGATGGTAAGGCTTAATTGAGCTACGCTGACACGCACGGGCACAAAAAGTAGGGATGACCACATGCGGGCAGTGTATTTACAACGTCATATATAGGCTCTGCGTAGCCGGTGCGACTTTTCATTATGCAAGTGTGTACCTTAAGAAAAGAATAACACATCGCACTGCGATTTGTGAGTGATATGACCTGAAGTGTGTGGGGGCTACCGCACTTATTCGCATACGGTCATGCAGCGCTGGTTAGAATGGGTTAACGTTTGCCTAGTGTTAGAAAAATTATCGCTAATGTGGGCCAGTAATGGTGCTTAAATAGCGGCTAATGAAGACTAATGCCGGCTAAGTATGATTAATGATTACTGGCCCTGCTGTTTCCCAAAGGTGGCCTAAACGACCGCATAGTGTTGGATAAATGTTGTATATAGGCTCACGCCGGCTGTAATGTCGGCTTTCCTGTTATAATCACGACATTGTCGATCCTCAGACAGTTTCAATACAATACTCGAGGTGTTCTTTAAGCATATACATAAGCGACCTCAGTATCTCCTGCCTGATTTTTTTAACACCCGCTTGTAAAAGCCCATGCATGAATAATTTTACTAAGATCATACATCTGTAGGCTAATCGTGACAAACGCATATCTGACTACCGTGTGGGGCGTCTGCGCCTCATTGTACGTAATAAATGCTCAGAATACGTCGAAGGTGCTCACATGTTCCACGTGGTTACTACATGAACGGTGCTTCGGTTCCTGGTTGCACAATCGTTTTCCTATAGTTTCCATGGCGGTGCCGTTGAAGTATACTTCAAGACATTTGCGTACGTCCAGCGTTTCGATGGCTTGTTGCTGCTCTCAGTTATTCATTGGCCATGTGTCGGGCGCTTTCGCATGTGTTCACACCATTACTTGACTCGGCATGCGTGGACTCACAGCGTAAGCAAGTTAGCCTACAATTAAATAAGAGCCATCGGCTTTGGGTTCAGGCCCGAACGAATTGGTGATCGACTCACTTTGAGTGTGGCGCATAGGTGGCCTCAGTGTAAGCGGATTTGAACAAAGGTAAATGTGTTTTCCTCGACTACCGTACGGAGTGGTCTTAAGGTAATTAGCCCTCCTTTGCAGCTCGCGCTAATTGAATAAGTGGCAAGTTGACGTAATTAGGCGAAATTAGTTTTGTTCGTTTTTCTGTTTTGTTGTATGTGCACTCCTGTCGACGTATTGAGATGAATAGGACCCCAAAACTTCAATTTCTTGATTTCTTGCTTCGAAAGAAAGAAAAAAGAAAGAAAGGACGAAGAATTTATTTATGAATGAATGAATGAATGAATTATTTAATGAATAAATGAATTATTCATTGAATGATTGAATGGATGAATGAATGAATGAAGTAATGTCACATTTCTTTACCACTGCAGGTTTCCTTCGATCGGCGAATGACACAAAGGGGCGAGTTCCCGCCCCTTTGTGTCATTAGTCTGCTGTCGCTGCCCTCGATAGCAACTATAGTGTTGCGGTGAGCTTATCGATATTTGTACCCATTCATCACACTCTCAGATTCCTTATCAGCTATATGAACCTACTGATGAGAGGAATGCCCGAGATTTTATTACAACCACGTGAAAAAGACAATACTGATAATGCGTGGAACTTAATTTTGATAGCGTTGTTAATATAGGCCTGGGCGCATAAATGGAACAAATTAAGATATGTATAATCATGAGAAACGAGAGATAAAACACTGGAATTGCATTTTAAAGGTCATAGTGACTAATAAACGCTGCAACGGCAAGTGTAAATCGGTTCATGACACTGTATGCTCCAGTGGAAAGCCATATCTGGCAATTCAATTATCCTCTTCGTATCCATACATTGCATGTAAGTGTTGAATGAACATGAATTAGGTGATTTCGATTACATTGCTCATAACAGTACATCCTATTTAATTTTCCACAAGGGTTGTAAATAGTAAATTGAAACCCTATCAACTCTGTAAAGTTTTCTTGGTCGTGTGTCGTCGTTCTTGTATAATATCACCCTAGTGTAAAAGCAATCTGGGATGATCGAAGATATACGCAACTTAGTTTTTATTTTCTTGTTACTGTTGAGCTATATACAGCCTTGCGATTGCCTGAAATATCCCCTCTCGACATTTCTGACGTGAAAAAATACGTAAATAGAGGCATAGCTGGTGGTGTGTTAAGGCTCGTAACTTAAACTTCATTAACAGTGGATTCCACCAAATCCTCCGAGTCCCCGTGCACTCAAGAAACTGTTGAAGTCTGAGAAACTTATGTCGGCGGCAACGCACATTTACTTCCCCCAGCGTTCTTAACCGTTCGGTAACTATTTCAGCCTCAAGGCGTAGATTAACACTGCTGCATCTCAAACAGAGGCCGACGAGTGCGCGTTAATTATATCGCCAGCAAAACGTTGTATATACGTGTAGTCTCAACGCAGCGGCAGCAATTAGCGCGACTCGCTGCTTTCAACGATGCTTTTCAATCTTTCTCCTTCGTCGTGGAAACCATTAGGACACCTTTTATCTCTCTATGTCAGGCGAGAGACTGTTGTGGTCTGGGTCCTGTGGGTCTCGTCGTTGGTAGCTGGCTCCCATCGGACTCGTCCCTTATAGCGAGAAGCAATGCTTATATGGGAAAACAGAGAACAGACGTTTATTTACATTAGAGAGAGGTCAATAAGAAAGTTTAGATATATAGTGGCGTTCTTCGTACATGGCGAGCTCTCCACTCGAAAAAGCACCGAATGAGCCGTGGGGGCTCATTATAAAGGGTCTGTCCTCCCCAGATCCCTAGATCGGGGACCGCGTACAGATGGCACCGTCCAATCACGGACCACACATTACCCGCGAGGGTGACGAGCACGCACGGTCCACGCGAACGTTCAAAACTGAAGCGTGGTCACCGCACGGCCATGTGGCACGAACGCGGCTCCCCCCCCGTCAAGGTGTGTCGCTGGGCGAGGGGTCTGGAGTTGATGACTGCATCCATCGAAAGGGCCGCCGTAAACAAGCTTCAAAGGGTGCCGAACGACTCGTTCAATTAGCGGGACGATTCCCGGCCGCCGCCGCCGCCGTCATCTTCCAAAGAAGAAGCTGCACCGGTGGTCTCCCGAACTGCTCACGGCGCCGCGGCGGCAGGACGCCGCACCCTCCGGCCAGGTGGGAACAATACATGGCGGACACCGGCCGCCCACCCGTTTGGCGACTCAAAAGGAACATCAAAAGGAACGCCGATCCATTGTCAGACCTGGCGCCGGTCCTAACAGCCTCTCCGCCGGGGAAAGAAGATCCCGAGGTGCAGTGGCCAGCAGGTACTGTGCAGCGGGATCTGTATTGCAGCTTGTCGGCTCTTCCTCTATTATTTTTGTCCCGAACACTGGATCCGATGATCATTGACCAAGAGGGCGTTGCTCGCAGGGATGAGGTGACCCCTCTCCACCATATTTTCCGCCCACCACCAATGAGGAACTGCGGAAACTGCGCCGAAAGCACACCCACACACGAGCAAGCACACGGCAATTCCCTACTCAGAATCACCAGACTTAGATTCACCTGTGGAAGTCATTTCCTTCTACCTCAACTTTATTCCTGTGGCCCCCGCCGAGTCGCAACACCACATCAGCCACTTTTGAAGATATTAAACAAAACACTTGACACATGTTTGGATAAATACAGAAAACTAGTGGGCCTCAAATCGAGGATAGAAAGCAGAAAATCGTTTTGAAGCCCTCGGGGTACTAGGGACAACGACTCAGACCATCTGCGTTGCTGTTGAGTTTACCCTTCTTGTAATGGATATCAAAGGTGTATTGTTGAAGAGCTAAGCTCCAGCGCAAAAGACGGCCGTTTTTCGATGACATGGACTGTAGCCATGTGAGGGGACAGTGGTCAGTCTCTATTGTGAACCTAGAACCGGCGATGTAGCAAGCTAGCTTCTGCACAGCCCAAACAACGCAGGCACATTCCTTTTCTGAGGCACTGTATGCTTCCTCACGAACAGAAAGCTTTCTACTGGCATACAGTACAGGGTGTTCCTGGTCGTTCTCTCCCCTCTGACAAAGCACGACACCCATACCCCGGTCGCTGGCGTCACACTGAAGAATGAACGGCTTAGAGTAGTCAGGCGCGCTCAACACTGGCTGACTTTTTAGTGCCTTCTTTAGCGTAGAAAATGCATGTTCCTTGGCCCCATCCCATTTTACGGTCTGGGGTTCAGTCTTTCTAAGAGCGTCTGTCAAGGAACTTGCAATGTCAGAGTAACGCGGGATATACCTTTGATAATAACCGGCCAATCCAAGAAACGACCGAATGTCTTTCTTGGTTCGTGGTTGGGGAAAGTTGTCTATTGCGGCCAGCTTTACTTCTGACGGCCGGCGGTAGCCTTGGCCTATTACATGCCCTAGATAAGCTACCTCAGCGCGCCCCAATTGGCATTTCGCAACCTTCACTGTTAAGCCGGCCTCACGCAGACGACATAGCACAGCTCGCAAGTGTTTCATGTGGTCTATCCAGGAAGAAGAAAAAATAGCAATATCATCTAGGTACGGGAGGGCAAAGTCCTCCATACCCTGTAACACTTTGTCCATTAGGCCAGAAAAGCAATAAGGGGCATTCTTTAATCCAAAACTAAGGACCTTCGGCCGAAATGTTCCCATCGGGGAAATAAACGCCGCAAGCCTACTAGCCCTTTCAGTTAGAGGCACCTGCCAGTATCCCCTGACTAAATCCAAAGTCGAGATGAAATTGGCACTGCTGACTTGCTCAAGCCTTTCCTCAATATGCGGAATTGGATAAGTTTGGTCCTTTGTAATCGAGTTGAGCCTCCGATAGTCAATACACGGTCGCGGCTCTTTCCCTGGGACCTCAACCAAGATCAGAGGCGAGGTGTAATCACTCTCTCCTGGCTCGATCACTCCTAGCTCGAGCATTCGGTTTATCTCCGCGGCCATTATTTCCCGTTGCCTCGGGGAAACGCGGTAAGCTTTAGAACGAATTGGTTCCGAAGATGTCAGCTCAATATCATGAACTAGGGCTTTGGTTCTGCCAGGTGTGTCTGAAAATGTTTCTTTAAAGTCAAACAATAGTTCCTTCAGTTCCGCTTTCTGATCTGGCTCCAACTCCGCCTGCTCTACCAGGTTACTAATAGTCTCGCCAATGTCTTTGTTTTCTGTTGTTAACTCCGGGAAATCAATAGGCATTTCTTCCGGTTGATTGAGCGACATGTTTACAACGGCATGCCTCTGCTGGTACGGTTTGAGCAGATTAGTGTGGTACACCTGTTGCGTTTTACGCCTTCCCAGTCCAGTAACCAAGTAATTTGTGTCTGACAATTTCTGAACTACCTCAACAGGTCCCTCCCACTGGACCTGAAGTTTATTCTTCAGTGAGGGTTTCAGTATCATCACTTTTTCCCCTACTCGAAAGCTTCGCGTCCGGGCTGTCTTGTCATAATAGCGCTTAGCGTTGTTTTGAGCTCTGCGCATTTCCTGCTCCGCTAGTTCTTGAGCTGCGTGAAGTCGGTCTAACAGCTCAAGCACGTATGCTACTACCGAAGGGTCGTCCGCCCGGCCCTCCCAAGATTCTCGAACAATGCGAAGTGGGGAGCGAAGAGCACGTCCGTAAACAAGCTCCGCAGGCGAAAACCCTGTTGATTCGTGAGGAGCGATCCGAAGCGCGAACATAGCTGCGGGCAAGCAAGCCTCCCAATCCTCTTTTTGCTCATAACAAAGGGCGCGTAGCAGCCGTTTCATGACTGAATGTACCTTTTCTACAGCATTTGACTGAGGGTGGTACACTGAACTGTGGATGATTTTAACGCCACACTTTTCTAGAAATGTCGAGGTTAGTGCACTTGTAAAAACAGATCCCTGGTCGGACTGAATTTCTGCGGGGAAGCCTACACGTGCAAAGATAGATAAAGCGCTTTAACTACCTCCTCCGAGCTGAGCTCCTTTAACGGTACTGCTTCCGGGAATTTCGTGGCCGGGCAGAGCACTGTGAGTATGTGCCGGTACCCGGACTGCGTTACAGGAAGTGGACCCACTGTGTCTATAACTAGCCTGCGAAACGGTTCTGTGATAATGGGGACCAGCTTCATAGGTGCTTTAGCCTTATCCCCTGGCTTGCCAACGCGTTGGCACGTGTCGCAGCTTCTTACAAATGCCTCCACCTCCCGAAAGCAGCCGGGCCAGTAAAACTCCCGTAACAAACATTCTTTTGTTTTTTTGATGCCGAGATGCCCTGACCACAAACCTCCGTGGACCAGGTGCAGCAGCTCCTCGCGGAAAGGATACGGTACGACTAGCTGATTAAACCGAACTCCTTTTCGACTTGTGTACTTTCTGTACAAGACGCCCCCCTTCTTGGTGAACTGAATGTTTTGCTTAGCCACCCCTTCCTTCGCGTCTGGCGTTAAGTTACGGAGAGTGGAGTCATTTTCCTGTTCCACTATCAGTTCTGTAGGACTTACATTTAACAGCTTTATAGTGCATTCTACTTCTCGAGATGCCTCGGATTCATCCGGTTTCTTACATCTTTCTTTAGATATTGTGTTTTGAGGCTCCATTATAGGGCGGTCCAGTTTCGTGCCAGGTAAAGAAGGCTCTGCCGCTGAAGCTGTTTCGTCTGCCACCGGATCTTTACAAACTGTCTGAGCGGCGAGCTCCCTTGCTTTGGATCGAGTTAAGGCCTGTACGATACCCTCACTGAACCCAATTCCTTTTTGTCGCAGCAAGTACTCTGATTTATTTGAGAACAAATACGGGTATTGCACTGGGAGATGTGCCGAAACGGCAGCTTCAGTGTCTAGAACACCGAAAGGGCCTTCGATGCGGACTCTTGCTACTGGGAGACAGGCACTGTTTGTCTCTACTGCTTGTCTTATCCACGCGCATTCTCCTGTAAACTGACTCTCCTCGACATAGGACGGGTGCACTACATCCATAGTGGCGGCCGAATCGCGGAGCACGCGGCACGGTTGGCCATTCACGACTAGGTCTCGGATGTATGGTTCTAGCAATTTCATGTTTTCGTCATTACTACAGAGTGACATTAACACAACTTTCGGGTTCTTACAACCCAAAGAAATATGCCCCGTCTGTTGGCAGTTATAGCAAACTATCGGCTTCTTGGCCTCGAACGCCTTTTTCTGTTGCCCTTCCGCCCTTTTCTCGGGTGCTTCTTCCTTTCTCTTGTTTTTCTCATCACCGCTTCCTTTGGAGTCTAAACCCTCCTTCGGCATATACCGACCCGACTTTGTCCATCGCGGAGGCTTGTCGGCCCGATATTTACTAATCTCCCTCCTAGGGACATCCTTGCCTTCGAGGGCACGGCGATTTACGTACTCCTCTGCGAGCTCTGCCGCTCTCGTGATAGTATCTACTCCTTGTCTATCCTGAACCCAGTACCTAATGTTTTCAGGTAGACGCCGAAAGAATTGTTCCAACGCAAAACACTGCAGAGTCTTTTCCGCGTCGCCAAGCGCACCCTCCTCTCTAAGCCATTCCTCCAGATTTACCTTTAAGGTGTACGCAAACTCTGGGTATGACTCGTCTTTGGCTTTCTCGATCTCACGAAATTTTCGCCTGAACGCCTCCGCTGACAGTCTGTACTTTTTGAGCAGACTCGCTTTGACTCTGTCATAGTCGTCTGCGTCTTCTTTACCCATACGGGCTATAATGTCAGCTACTTCACACGGCAGCAGCGTAAGCAAGCGCTGGGGCCACGTGTTTTTAGCAAAATTTTCCCTCTCGCACGTGCGCTCAAAGTGCACCAGAAAAAGACCCATGTCCCCTCCTACCGCGTAGGATGGCATCAAATCTGTCATTCGGCGCTCTCTTTCTCGTGCCACTGCGCTAGCTCCGTTCATTGATTGAGCCTTTGCTAGTTCAATTTCTAGGCGTTTCATTTCCATACGATCGATACGTTCTCTTTCCTCTTTCTCCTCACGACGTCTCTGTTCCTCTTTTTCCTCCCGGAGCCTCTGCTCCTCTTTTTCCTCACGGAGCCTCTGCTCCTCTTTCCTTTGCGTAATAGCCTCCAAGCATTCGCTCAGCTCATCGTCATCTGCCCCGATCTTCTCGATGGCGTCAATGATCTCCTGCTTTCTTTTCGTCTCGGCAATTACCTGGCCCAGCTCTCGGGCCAACTCTAACAACTCTGGCTTTTTTAGTCCCTTCAAATTCATGGCGGTCCTTGGTGCTGCTAACTCTTTTAACTAAACAACTTTGACGTACTATCAATACTTCCGTCAACCGTTACCAAATCACTGCTTTGTTTACAATCCTACGCAAAGCCTGGTGATATCTCAGCAAAGAAAAGCAGTGCACTCACCCTATGCAGTCATGAATTCGGACGCGTTCCTTCCCGTGTTGTCAGAGATGCCACGAAGCAGTTTTGTCCGACTCTAGGTCCTCCAGACAGCAGGTCTCAGCATTGCCTCCTGGTCGATGAGCTCGATCCCACCGCTGCCATCCAGTTGTTGTGGTCTGGGTCCTGTGGGTCTCGTCGTTGGTAGCTGGCTCCCATCGGACTCGTCCCTTATAGCGAGAAGCAATGCTTATATGGGAAAACAGAGAACAGACGTTTATTTACATTAGAGAGAGGTCAATAAGAAAGTTTAGATATATAGTGGCGTTCTTCGTACATGGCGAGCTCTCCACTCGAAAAAGCACCGAATGAGCCGTGGGGGCTCATTATAAAGGGTCTGTCCTCCCCAGATCCCTAGATCGGGGACCGCGTACAGATGGCACCGTCCAATCACGGACCACACATTACCCGCGAGGGTGACGAGCACGCACGGTCCACGCGAACGTTCAAAACTGAAGCGTGGTCACCGCACGGCCATGTGGCACGAACGCGGCTCCCCCCCCGTCAAGGTGTGTCGCTGGGCGAGGGGTCTGGAGTTGATGACTGCATCCATCGAAAGGGCCGCCGTAAACAAGCTTCAAAGGGTGCCGAACGACTCGTTCAATTAGCGGGACGATTCCCGGCCGCCGCCGCCGCCGTCATCTTCCAAAGAAGAAGCTGCACCGGTGGTCTCCCGAACTGCTCACGGCGCCGCGGCGGCAGGACGCCGCACCCTCCGGCCAGGTGGGAACAATACATGGCGGACACCGGCCGCCCACCCGTTTGGCGACTCAAAAGGAACATCAAAAGGAACGCCGATCCATTGTCAGACCTGGCGCCGGTCCTAACAAGACGCGACCGCGTTCCGCGCAGTGCTCCTCGCTTTCCTGGACTCTCATACCCGTTCGAGTCTTGTCAAGGAGAGTAATCTTTACAGATTATGCCCTTGGATCCCTGCCACCGCTTTCGGTGACCTGAGCCCTGTGACAGCGTCCTCTGCTCCTGCGCGTCGCTGGGGCAGCTGTCATCCCGACTACCATGGCAGAGCAGTCTCCTCCATTCTCGGCTACGCCATTGGAACGCCCGTCGCGTTCCCTGGTTCCCACATCGTCACACAGACGCTCAGCGAGCGTCGCGTGCACTCGCGTGCTGTGGAACCTCATCTCCAGTGCCAAAGCGGTGCGGTTGCATCATGAACAGGCACAGAAACTGTGCAGAGTCGTCAGCGAGAAACCGACATCACTTCGCCTACCGGTGCTTGCTGCTGACGTCGAGACAACTGCAAGGGGCCTGACGTCCTCAGCGGCCTCCAGCCCTACCACTAGCATCACAGCATCTTCGACCACTGTAGCGGCGCATCATACAGCCCAACTCGAAGATGCCGGGTCAATTCTGTGCGTGAACGTCACCGATCCGCAGAACGTACCACTGCCGTTAGACGAGGAACCTGATATTGCAGACATGGACACTACGTCAACGCGAAAGCGCTCGCGTCCTAGCGAGTCGGGCAGCGACGGTGAGGGTGGCTCGCGGAAGATGCACGCAGTAGCGCCTGAACGTGCCACAGTTGCGTGTCTTACCCCAACGTCAAATGATGCGGTTGCCCACGAAGACGCCGTCACTCACGCAACTGACGAAACCAGCCAGTCTGAGTTTCAGACCGTCCTCTCCAAGTCTAAGAAGCGCCGACAGCGAGCCTCGACATCTCAAGGACCCGCTGCCCACACTGGTCCTCGTCCCGCCACTGAATCGACGGCTATGCTTGCCCACGTTGCTCCAGGGGCTTCTAATGCGCCCACTGCGACTCAGACCGCTCCTGCAGGGGTACGCGCCACTGAATACACCATGCCGGCTTCTGCTTCATCGTCGCTAGACTCGGGCACTATTCTTTTTCGACCAGCAAACGCCAGCGCTTCCTTTCACCGCACCTCTCGTCTTGCCATTGCGCAAGCTCTCTCTGCGCTGCCCGGAGTCAAGGAGGTGCGAGTAAACACGAAAAAGAACATCGTGGCAGCAGACGCATCTACACCAGAATGGATGAATCGCCTACTAGCAACATCGGAGCTCGCAGGAATACCCGTGACTGCCCGCCTCCCTGCTGACCGTTCACAAAGCAGTGGCGTGGTGCAAGGCGTCGATGGCGACTATACCGACGAAGCCCTCCTGGCCGCCGTGACGTCTGATGTGCCGGTGATTGCAGCCAGGCGACAAGGGACATCACTAGTCTTGCGGTTCGCCTCTCCCGTGCCTCCCACCCGGGTCCGCCTTTTTCGCATGGTGTTCGAAGTGAGGCCATCCCGACCTCGCCCGCTTCAGTGCCGGCGGTGCGGACGCTATGGGCATATCGCCGTCACTTGCCGAGGACCAGAGCGGTGCCTGCGATGTGGTGGCCACCATGGGAAAGACGCCAACTGCACCAACAAATTAAGATGCCTGCACTGCGGCAGGCCACATTCAGCTGATTCCGCAGACTGTCAGCTCTGGCAAAGAGAGCGGCGCCTGGCCACCATCAAGGCGTCAGCTCCCACCTACCTGCCTCACCGCGAGGCTCAAGCAGTCTTGCGGGCAAGCCCTAGTGTAACTGATAGTCCTCAGCTGAAGCAGACCATGGGCAAGAGCTATGCTGCCGCAGTGGGATCACCATCCAAGATGACGGTCAGCTCGACCCATCCAGGCCAGACAGGCGTACAACAACGGGGCCCTTCGGCTGGTCTCAAGCACCCAGACTCTACCACGACTCGTCCACCCGCGAAGGTACCTTCCCAGCCCCGTGTGGACCAGGAAAATGCAAACCTGAGGCTCCTGTTAAGAGCAGTTGCGGACCTGCTGCCTCCTGAAAACCAGCTGCGCTCCATCTGCCTTCAGGCAGGTGGCGCGCACCCTCATAGCAGCCACCATGGCTGACACTCATCCGCATGCTGCAGAGAACCACCGCCGCCGCCGCCCGTGTGTGCTTCAATGGAACGCTCACTCGTTGCGGCGGCGGCATGCAGACCTCTCCTCACATCTCCTGCAGAGCGAGTATGATGTGCTTGCTTTGCAGGAAGTGTACGTAGCAGCGACCGACTTGCGACTTCCCGGATACATCGGTTACCAAAGTATCACGTCGTGTACTCTAGACACGTGCCAGGACGCGCCGTGCATAGCGAGTGCACATCCCCAGGGACGACCACGTTGTGCAGTGTACGTGCGACGAGAACTACCACATGTGCACATAAACGTGGATGATGTCACTGGAGGGGCTCTTGAGTGTTGTGCCGTGACGGTTCGGCTTCGCGGTGTGGACACGACAGTGGCCTCTGTGTATGTGCGACCTGGACAGCGGTGGGACGCCTCCATGCTGTTACAGCTCACGGCTAAATTCGGAAGAGACTACCTCATATGTGGGGACATGAATGCTCATCACACCATGTGGGGGAGTAGCACCTGCTCCTCTCGAGGAAGGGATCTGGTGGACGTTATCCATCAACTGGGCCTACAAGTTTTGAACACCGGATCCTTCACTTTCGTCCGCAGAACAGCACGACCGTCATGCTCCGCCATTGACGTCACCTTGGCCAGCGAAGGGGACCGGTACGATTGGGCAGTGGAGCCTGACTCCTGGGGTTCAGACCACCTGCCGATCGTCATCTCACCTGTGGGCGGAAAGATCCCAAGGAGGAGGTTGTGTAGTACGATCGATTGGCGGGCTTTTCGAAGGCAGCTTCGAGACGTCCCAGAGGATCAGGATTTCCTGAATCTGGTAGCAGTGGCAGCGCAGGCGGCAACTATCCAGACCAGGGTGCCAGAGCACCATCCTGTGCCAGACCTCCACCACTTGAACTTACGGGCTGCGAGGCGCAGGGCTGAGAGAAGGTACCTAAAATCCCATGACCCAGCTCAACGTACACTCTTCAATCGTGTGGATGCGGTATGTCGGCGACATGCCAACCGTCGCAGGCGGCAAAGCTGGCAAGGCATCTGCCTCTCCCTGAGTCAGGCAAGAGGTGGCGCAAAAGCATGGCGACTTCTACGATCCCTCGTCACTGGACCAATGGTGCGGCAACCCGTCATTGCGGTGGCCATCTACTTGGGCATTAGTGAAAAAGAACTGGCAGAGCGACTGGCCGATCGCTTCACAGAACTCCCACCAGCCAATCCTTCAGCCCTCATCGCCACGCCTGCTCCCAAGCCACCGCAAGGTCATCACCCTGCCTGGACGGCCAGCCAGATCGCATCTCTGTGTCAGGATCCTATTTTCGAACACGAACTGAACGTTGCTCTAGCCAGAACCAAGCGCCGCAGCTCCCCTGGTGCCGACGGCATCACATACCAGATGCTGCGCAACCTGGATATGGCCTCACGACGACACCTGTTGAGGACTTTTAATGAAATATGGCAGAGCGGCAACCTACCTGAAGCCTGGCTGACCGCTGTTGTGGTGCCGATCCGGAAACCTCGCCGCCCTTGTGCCGCCATTACGTCCTACAGACCCGTTTCTCTCACCTCTGCTGCCTGCAAGCTCATGGAAGCCATAGCACTGGCACGCCTAAATTGGATTGCGGGGGCAAAGGATTTCCTACCAGAACAGCAGACGGGCTTCCGACGCCACCGATGCACAGCAGACTCGATCGCGGACGTCGTCTCTACCTTGGAGGAGGCCAAGAGCAACGGCGAAGTGGCCCTCCTCGTCCTGCTGGATGTACAGAGCGCTTTTGACAGCTTGCCTCACATAGCGATAGAGAGTGCTTTGGACACACTCGGCATCGTGAGCTGCCTACGTACCTTTATCAGTGCCTTTCTGGCAAAACGCACCCTCCGGGTTAGAGTACGACGCGCGCTCAGCGATCCACGGCCAGTGACAGCAGGTGTTCCACAAGGTTCCGTCCTGAGCCCCTTTTTGTTCAACCTGGTGCTAGCGGGGCTGCCGACCACGATGCCCGCAGACAAGCGTTACCCCACGCAGTGCTCCTTGTACGCAGACGATGTGGCACTGTGGGTTAAGGGGCCTAGGCAAAACTTCACGGCCATAAGGCGTTCCCTGCAGCGCTCCTTGGATGCCGTCGCCTCTTTCTTCAAGGCAATCGGACTGAACGTGTCGCCCACGAAGACGGAGGCACTGCTGGTTCACCCCAGAGCCACTGCGCGGAGGGCCGTCCGAAGGCTTGTGCTAGGTGACCGACCTATCCCGTGGAGCGATGCAGTGACGTACCTGGGGCTAAGGATCGACCACCGCCTTACCTGGATACCAGCCGTTAAGCTCGCCGTCTTCAAGGCCACCAGGGTCGAGACTGCCGTAAGCAAACTGCTCAGCAGGGGCCAAGGGTGCACCTCACGGCTGGCTCTAAGACTCTACGAAGGGGCTGCAACGACAGCGCAAACTTATGCACTGCCCTTGGTGCAGCTGGCGCCACACCGCAAGGAGCAACTGGAGCGGCAACATCGCATGGCAATTCGGCGCTTCATGGGACTTTCCCGTCAGTCACCCATAGCTGCAACCCTGGCGGAGGCCCAGACCTGGCCTCTGTCACTCTTGATGCTACGACAGGCGCTGCATCATGTGGATCGCCTTCATAGGGCCCTCGGGGGCGCTGCCCTCCTTCGGAGACTGCGGAGCCGACCAGCGTCACGGATGGCACAGATCTGCGCTCTCTATGAAGAGCTGGTCCCCGATCCCCCCAGTCCAATCCAACCCCCTCCACCACATCAGCAGCCTCTGGACGTACAATTAACTCTGGACAACCTCAGAAAAAGGCGCACACCGGCATGCGAGCTCCATCAGGCAGCCGTGGCGAAACTTCATGAAAGACTTAAGGGGCAGCTCCTGGTATTCACGGACGGGTCCGTTCGGGACAGCCCCCATTCGGCCGCGGCTGCCTGCGTCATACCATCGACTGGGACAACCATCCGCTGCCGACTTCCCTTTCACGCCAGCTCCACTGCAGCTGAATTGGCCGGCCTTCACTTGGCAGCCGACCACCTTGCTGCCACGCTACCCCAGTTGCCTGTGGCGATTCTGTGCGACTCCCGACCAGCCTTACAAGCGCTGCTCCAACCAGACCAAGCAGGCATAACTGTGGCGTTGCTGCACGCAAAACTGACCGCCATCAAAGAGAGTGGTGTGCGCCTGTCCCTCCACTGGCTTCCCTCGCACGTTGGAATAGCTGGCAACGAGGAGGCTGACGCCGCCGCTAAGGCAGCACACCACTGCGACACGCCAGTCACTAAGGCGGTAACCCAGTCGGATTACTCACGGCAGCGTCTGCGGAAGCTCTTACCAACGGCCCACCCTGACACACGGGTGTCAAGCGGCAAAACCTCCACCATCCCTTCCGGAGACCGGCCTGGACAGATGCGAGCGGCGGTTGTTGCTTCGCCTGCGTACTGGCAGCGTCTGGCCTGCGGCACGCATGTATTCCGCGGGTCGCTCTTCATCGCCAGCGTGCCGAAGGTGCGGTGATGACGAAACGCTGCAGCATATTGTTTGCTCCTGCCCTGACCTGGCCACTGAGCGTTGCACACTGGTAAGCCGCTATCGTCTGCTTGGACTACCTGCCGAAACAATGGAAGACATACTTTTTCCCGCGCGCTCGAAGACGAAAGCCCTTCGAGCCTTCCTCGAGTTCTGTGCTTGCGCAGACCTCGCCGCCTTATAGACGATCTCTTTTCATTCGCACTACTGACTGTACTGACAAGACGTTCTCTTGCCATGCCATTCACTTTTTCTTTCCCTCCTCTCTTCTTCCTATCATCTTTACTTCCCCTTCCCCGATCCCTAAAGGCGCTGAGCCGTGCCCCCGCGACGGGAGGCAGAAAATAGCGTCCTTTTTATCTCTTCCTCTATCATTAACCTCTCCTCTATGTCACGCATATAGACGCGTGTGGAGTCACGTCGAGCTCGGATTCGAGTTTGTCGTGATGAGGACGCTGAAGAAGAGCAAGAAGAAAAGAGAGTGCGTTGCGGCGACTGTCACTCGCATAAGGGTTAGCTCTCCTTATCGCTCAATGTTCGAAATGAGCCGGCCCGCAGATGTCATTAAGCGCGACGGCGGCGGGCGCTAGTCAAAAGAGAAAAATGACACCGCGCTCTTCACAGGGTCGGGCTGCCGGCCAGTGGAAGACGCGAGCCGTGCCGTGCGCGGGATGAAGCACTGCAGCAGCGTGTGGCAGTGTAGCGAGGGCTCGAGATAAATGAATCGGCGTCCACGGCTTCGTCGAGTGGCGAGCACTCCGTTCACCTCTCTCTTATACGAAGACGCCGATGCACGCACGAACACACGCACGCCGCCGCGCGCTCCCATTCGTCTTCGACGCCGTGGCGAACGGGTCGCCCGACATTCCAATTTATCCGGCGTCGACTATAAAGCCATAACTCGTTCTCCCCATCCCACTCGAGGCCGCCACCCGCGACCGACTTGCACTGAAGTAGCCAACGCAGCCGCAGCAGCCGTAACAATGACTTAGTCGCGTTCGCAGTGCAGAGACAAAAAAAGCTGATAGGTCGCAGAACCGCGTCCGCGGTCTGTGAAACAAGGAACTCCCCCCTCGCCCAATCTTCTTTTTTTCTTCAAGGAATAGAGGCAGGTTGAAGCATAAAGCACACGTCTTGAACGATGCCGCGCGCGCGCCGAATGAAAATGTGCGCCGGAAGAAAGAAACAAAGAAGTGTGTATCTGCGTATACGGTGCTGCCAAAATAGTGTAGCGAAACGTCGGGGTTGTTCAAGTTAGGCGCATCGGACACGACCAGGGAGACGAATAAGCGTGGGTGAAACTCCGCGGAGGCAATCGATGAGACGTCAAGACGATGATTTCGGGCAGCACTCATTGGGGGTTTATTTAGCTAACACAACTTATATTTACAAAATGCACTGGGTCACAAAGACGAAACATAGAAAATGGTGGCATACCCCTCGGCCGGCATGGCCTGGTCTCCGGTGGTGAGATCCGCCGCTAACTCCCGACTCCGCTCCGTTTTTTAAGCCGTAAATGCAGCGTGTAGGCTCCTGTCCCAGGCTGGAAAACACGATTTACCCCACATTCCATTAAAGTCAAAAGCCGAAGCTCTGTAATGGCCATAGAAACAAACCCAAAGGTAGAAGAGTACAAAGAAAGACTTAAAAAAGAAGCAGAGGAGTTGGTTTTGCACAAATTTCCTGAGAAGATACTGGAACTGGAAAACTTGCTCTCGCGACACCTCCCCCCTACGAAAAAGAGTGTCCCACTCGTTTTATCTGCAAAACACGACAATAAATAGACTAACTATACAAAAAGGTTTTGCATTATACAAGTGATTGAGATGCTTATTTAAAGACACTTATGCATGTGTATAACAGGTGAGAGGCTTTAAAAAATTACATAAAAACAACAGATGAAAAACAAAACAAAATCATTGGACACAGAAATATATGGGTTCACTCATCGGTACTGCAATACAGTTCAGTGTCTGTTTCGTAAGCACTGACATTCTGTTGTGCGTTGTTATTACTTGAAAATGTCTTCCAGTCCGAGTAAAGTTCAGTGTCTGTGTCGTAGCTTTCGCACTGCTGTACTGGAACACTGGTCTGTGTCCCACGCACACAATGTTGCAAACGGAGTTCCTGACCCACTGGCGAACCGCACTCGCGCACATCATTGGAGCCGCACTCGCGCACAACACTTCGATGCAATCCGTGGTCATCTCTCCTGGCACTTCCCTCGCGCACATCACCACCGAGATCGCGCACCTCATGTTTATCATCAGACTCATCGTCCGCGTCGTCGGCATCGGAGCCCAATCGAACGTGGCAGGGCTTTAAACGCGCCACATTCACAACGTCACGTTTTTTCCCAGTTTGGTCTACCACCTCCCAGTTGTTCTCGGCTACCTGGCGCACAAGACGGAAAGGTCCGTGATATTTGTGAAGAAGCTTCGTCGTCTTCCCTTTCGCCCGGGAGGGAGTCCACAAGTACACCAAGTCGCCCTGGTGATAAACAACACTTCGTCGCCTAGCATCATAGCTGCGCTTGTTCTTCTCCTGCTGACGCTTCTCCCGTTCATTTACTATTTTTCGAGCCTGCCGCAGCCTGCGGGCCACTTTCATTGCATCCAGGGTGTAATCGAATCCGCGTTGCGCGCCCGACCCTACATCCACCGGTAGTGTCGGTTCATGTCCGTGAAGAAGAAAGAAGGGAGGGAATCCAGTCGTCTCGTGGGTGGAAGAATTGTATGCGAATAGAACGTACGGTAGGAATTCATCCCAGTCGCGGTGGTGTGAGGAAACGTACATGCTGAGCATGTCAGCCAACGTGCGGTTAAAACGCTCGCACAAGCCGTTGGCCTGTGGGTGGTATGCTGTTGTGGTGGCATGCTCGCTACCCACGAGCCGGAATATTTCTTCGGTCATGTTGGCGACAAAGTGCTGCCCACGATCGCTTATTACTTTCTCCGGGGCACCATGACGTAGGACGATTTGTTCGATGAAAGCTCTGGCTGCTTCTGCGGCAGTGGCCGCTGGACACGCGACAGCCTCGACCCATTTCGTATGGTAGTCGGTAATCACGACGATGTAGCGGTTCCCTGCTTTCGATTTAGTGAAAGGCCCAATGAAGTCCATGCCCACCTGCTGAAAAGGTCGACCTGCAGGTGGGATCGGTTGGAGGAAACCGACCGGCCTCCCCGGTGGTTGCTTTCGTGTCTGGCACTCGGGGCAGGAGAGAACGTACTTGCTTGCGTACTAGAACATCTTCGGCCAGAAATATCGGCAACGAACTTTCTCCCATGTGCGCTTGACACCTAAGTGGCCTGCCGTGGTGGCGTCATGGCAGTACCTTAAAATCTCAGATCTCAAGCACTTGGGGACAACGAGCGCCGCACGATCCTCCTGAAACCCTTTCGCCCTTCGATACAGTACACCGTCGATCAACCGAAAGCTCCGTGCCGTTCTTTTAGTTTTCCTGACAACGGGCGCATCCGGGTGCTCGAGGTGCTGTATAATTTCTTTCATCCATGGGTCTGCCCTCTGCTTTTTTCCAACATCCACCTGATCCAGAACCAGCAACGGTAAGGGGTTTTCTTCGCTTACAGGCGCGGGATCATGAGGAAGGCGGGAAAGCGTGTCGGCATTTCCATTCTTGAGGCCAGGGCGGTGTCGCAACGTTATGTCAAATTCCTGAAGCAACAGAGACCATCGCATAAGTCGACCGTTCGGATTCCTTACTTTCATTAGCCAAGCCAGGCTGGCTTGGTCAGTCACGACCGTGAACTTAGCACCAAAGACGTATGGCCGAAACTGTCCGCAGGCGTACACAACGGCGAGGCATTCTTTCTCAGTGGTACTGTAGTTCATCTCAGCCTTGTTAAGGTGGCGGCTGGCATAGGCGACGACTCTCTCTTGAGTTCCAATTTTCTGTACAAGCACGGCGCCAATGCCGTAATCACAGGCATCAGTGTGCACCTCTATCGGCTTTCCCGGCTCAAATTGACGCAGAATTGGGGCTGTGATCAGCTTCTCTTTGAGGGTTTGCATGGCCACTTCGCATGCCGCATCCCAGACGAAAGGAACATCCTTTTGGTTAAGTTGGTCAGAGGTCGAGAAATGCGAGAGAAATCTTTGATAAATCGCCGATAGTAGTTACAGATTCCGAGAAAGCTCTGTACACCTTTCTTGTTTCGTGGCTTTGGGAATTTCTCGATCGCTGCTACTTTGTCTGGGTCCGGCCGGATGCTTTCACCTGTGAGAATGTGTCCAAGATATTTGATCTCCTGGCGAGCGAAGCTGCATTTCTCGGACTTCAGTCGTAAGTTTGCCACGTCCAAAGCCGAAAACACACTTTCCAAATCTTGCAAATGAGTTGCCATAGTCTTCGAGAAAATAACGATGTCGTCCAAGTAGGCCAAAACAAACTCTCCAGAGAAGACCACTGAGGACTTTGTTAATCATTCTCTGGAATGTGGCAGGGGCGTTGCACAGGCCCAAAGGGACAACACTGAATTCGTACAGGCCGGGTCCACAGGCAAATGCGGTCTTTTGCTTATCTTCCTCCTTGATGCCCACTTGCCAGTAGCCTGATGTTACATCAAGTGTGGTGAAGTATTTTGACCCCTGTAGCACGTCGAGAATGTCATCAATTCGTGGCAGTGGGTGCACATCTTTTTTAGTGACCTCATTGACTCTGCGGAAATCGACGCAGAAACGCCAAGTCCCATTTGGCTTCTTCACGAGGACGACAGGTGATGACCAAGGACTGTGAGACTCTCTAATTATCCCATCGCGCAGCATTTCTTCTACTTGTTGCTCAATCTGTTGTCTTTCAAAAGGAGAATGACGATATGGGTGCTGATGAATTGGTCGAGAATCACCTGTGTCGATCACATGTTCAGCGACATGAGTCTGCCGGATGGGGTTGTCACTGCTCGTAAATAGATGGCGGTATTTCTCAATGAGCGACAGCAGTTCATCCCGCTCAGATGGCTGTAGGTGATCCCCAGTCTCTATGTCAAACTCTTGAGGCACTTGATCGTTCTCGGGGGCCGTGATTGCCAGCTGTGCGTCATGAATAGATGAAGCCCATCCAAGCTTTGTTCCGCTGAGCAGGTTTACTGGCGACATGGTAGGATTAGCTACACGAATGAGGCCTCTCCCATGCACGATCCTCGTTATTGTGCGGGCAACCTGAAGTCCGTTTTTGAGCGTGCTGTTCGGTTCGACGAGGTGAATTCCGTCCCTTGCGACCTTTACTTCAATAGCGACTTCTGTGCGAGGTTCAATGCGAATTTGCTCGTGGCACCGCACTGCAAGTACATCATTATGTTCGGGGGCACTTGAGTCTATACGTAGCCGGAAAATTTCACCGTTTAGTTGCAGCTCTTTTTTGGAGAAATCAATGAGAAGCCGGGCTGCTCGACAAAAAGGAAGACCACCGAGTAGCTCGTACGGGCAATCCTTGACCACTAAAAACGTCTCGTGAACTTTGATGGTGCCAATTTCAAGTTTTATTTCAGCTTCACCATTGGGGGTGAGCAAGCCTCCGCCAATTCCTCGGATGAATATGTCTTTTCTCGATTTGAATGAAGCACATATTTTGTTAGCTAATTCTTCTGAGATGACATTTACGGACGAGCCGGTGTCAATTACAAGTTTTGTTTCTTTACCGTTGGCTCGTGTGGGGGACTGTGAGAAGCTGACTTTCCGACAATGTGCCGATGGGGCGGCCGGGCTGGCCCCCTAGGCCCGGCCGTTCTCGTTTCCCGAAGGATTAGGCTGCACATTCTGATTGCCTTGGAGCTCAGCCTCATCGTTCCTGTCATCTCGGAACCGCTGCCAGCACTGTTGGGCTATGTGGCCTATGCGGCGGCAAATCTGGCAACGGGGACGCCCGTCGTTGGCACGGGAAGTTCTCTGAGGCCAAGGCATTGGGGGGCGACGCACCTCGTCTTCGATGCTTTTTAGCCGGTCAGACAGCAGGGCAACCGAGTCCGCAATCGTTTTCAGGTGTCTCTCGCGGTCGGCAACCTCCCGCGGGCACCGCGATTCGGCCGCGGCGCAAGTGGCGACACACGTAGTAGGAGGGTGCCCTGTCGCTGCGGCGGGTGCGAACCCTACGGGATGCGCGATGTTTTGCATCCACGACTGCGATCCGGTGGAATACTGGATGCCAATCGGTTGTAGCCCCGACACACGGCTCATCAAAGCTGCCAGATTTATGCGTTGCAAAATTTGGAGGAATGCAGTGCAGCTCTCTGGGTTTGCGATTATCATTTTCTCCTGAACATCCGGACGTAACCCGCGTATAAGGTGCCGCAACCGATCATCTTCCGTCATAGACGGGTTCGCTCTTGCACACAGCTGTACTACGTCATAGTAGTACTGCTCGGGGGTTTCGGACGGCAATTGAGTGCGGTTTTGTAGCCGCAAATAGGCGATCTCGACTGAGTGGCGACTCGTAAAGGACGTTTTAAGTAGCGTCGCCCATTCTTCCCATGTATTAGGAGCACCGGTTAGAATTTGAGTGGTGTGCCACTTTTTCGCATCTCCGTCTAAAGCCAGATATAGAAATTTCACCTTCGTGGCTTGGTCCCAATTATTAAGCGACGCTACATGTTCGTAGCAAAGTAGCCACTCTGAAATAGATTCCTCTGGCGCGCCTCTAAAGACTGGTGGTCCGACGAATGGTTTAACTTGGGGGGTAGACATAGCAGAGAAGAAGGTAGGGGGTTCCGTCATAGTAGAGCTGTCAGAGGTAGGTTCCTTATATTTGTTGTTGACTCGGGGCATAATTTCAGAGCGGGACTATCGTTACCCAGCACCTCCACCACTTTGTAGCGAAACGTCGGGGTTGTTCAAGTTAGGCGCATCGGACACGACCAGGGAGACGAATAAGCGTGGGTGAAACTCCGCGGAGGCAATCGATGAGACGTCAAGACGATGATTTCGGGGAGCACTCATTGGGGGTTTATTTAGCTAACACAACTTATATTTACAAAATGCACTGGGTCACAAAGACGAAACATAGAAAATGGTGGCATACCCCTCGGCCGGCATGGCCTGGTCTCCGGTGGTGAGATCCGCCGCTAACTCCCGACTCCGCTCCGTTTTTAAGCCGTAAATGCAGCGTGTAGGCTCCTGTCCCAGGCTGGAAAACACGATTTACCCCACATTCCATTAAAGTCAAAAGCCGAAGCTCTGTAATGGCCATAGAAACAAACCCAAAGGTAGAAGAGTACAAAGAAAGACTTAAAAAAGAAGCAGAGGAGTTGGTTTTGCACAAATTTCCTGAGAAGATACTGGAACTGGAAAACTTGCTCTCGCGACAATAGGAGCTTATACGGTGAGTGGCCAGTTCGGCGCTGACCCGAAGTGGACGACGAAGAGCGAGCAGGGATAAATCTTGCATGCATGGCTACGAAGAGGGGTCAAGTCCGTCACTATACGGCTTTAGGGGGCGATACTTGCACTTCCGCCTCGGTTTGGGTGGCCCACCTGCGAAGCTTTATAGTTGCGCCACGAAAAAACGCTCACAGCGCCGTGGCTCCTCCGCATGGAGCGAAGATGGTGCATTATAGCTTGAGTGCGGGTCAGTGCGCAGCTGTTGAATCCTCCTTCTAAGAGGGTGGGGCGTTTTCTCTCAACTTCTTTTCTTTAATGGCGCTCCGACAGAGACTTTGTCTTTAGTTGATGACTATGCGTGCAGGCTCTTTCAAAGCGTGCCCCATCTTTGCTTCACTATACCTGCAATGCCCTATGAACATCGGTTACATCGCTGACCGTGACGAGGGCTTCAATTATGAATAGCGCGACGCTGGTTTAGTCTATAGTTGTGTAACACCTACGCAAACTCGAAACGCTTACGGCTCTAGAAACTGTTTGTCTCTTGGCATTTTTTAACTGCGGGCCAGGTTAAGATACCGCCCAGTCGTCGTATCACGTTTCGCGTTCGCCACACACAGGTACCGTGTTTGATACACATCAGCCGAGCAGGCGCACTTTGGAACGCTAGCGCTTGCTTGTCAGCGAGCGGCTGCAGCGTCGCCGTAGAGCTAATTTATCTATCCGAGCCAGCGAAGCCATGGCGGAGTGACAACGCCGGGTGCTAGACACAGATATACTACAAGGAGAAGCGGAGGCGACAGGTCCAACTCTGTCGGCTATATACTGACGCACCATGCTCGAAGCAACAAACTGCAGAAAAAAAGTAAAGGGGGGAGAATAGAGCAAAAAGTAGATAATCATAAAAAAAGAGTCAGATATTGACAAGAAAGGAACATAAAAGCTATACACTATTACATAATTACAAACACAGAAAAAAGCAGGAGCGTGTAAGTACATTGGAAACAACGGCAAATGAATGCTCCGCAGTTGGTGACCTCGCTTGGGTGGAACTGCCTTCGCCCCGCCGTGGCGGTTTAGTGGCTAAGGTACTCGGCTGCTGACCCGCAGGTCGTGGGATCGAATCCCGGCTACAGCGGCTGCAGTTCCGATGGAGGCGGATATGTTGTAGGCCTGTGTGCTCAGATTTGGGTGCACGTTAAAGAACCTCAGGTGGTCAAAATTTTCGGAGCCCTCCACTACGGTGTCTCTCATAATAATATGGTGGTTTTGGGACGTTAAACCCCACATATCAACCAAATGGAACTGACTTCGTTTTTTTTAAAGAACGAAGCTTAAAGTTCGAGGAAAGAAGCGGGTGTCTAAAAAAAAGCGCATTCGCTGTGTTTCTTATCACAAGCCGTAGCTTATCGGTCACGCCCATCGACGGAGACAAGCTGCGTCGAGTTTGCATGCCCGCCGCGCGAGCCTAGTACGAATGACGAAAGGCCTGCGCCACTACCGGAGGTGCCACAGCCAACTTTGCACATTAGTTCTGGCTCTGAATTTCGAACATTGATTGATTGATATGTGGGGTTCAACGTGCCAAAACCACCATATATGATTATGAGAGATGCGCTTAGTGGAGGGCACCGGAAATTTCGACCACCTGGGGTTTTTTACCGTGTACCCAAATATGGGTACACGGGCCTGAGCGTTTTCGCCTGCATCAAAAATGCAGCCGCTGCAGCCGGGATTCGATCTCGCGACTTGCGGGTCAGCAGCCGAGTACCTACCACTGCGGCGGGGCGGAGTTCGAACATTCTTGTATGGTATAACTGTCGTTCAAGCACACGAATAAACACAAAAGGAAGAGAGGACAAGCGCTTTCTCGAAACTAAACGATTTGCTGGGAAGAGAAGAATATATAAGCAGGCAATCAAGAAGGTTGTACGTTTTGCCTTCACACGCATGCTTTGGTTTTGGTTGCCTGCTTATACATTCTTATCTTTCGAATATATCATTTAGTTGCGAGAAAGCACTTGTCCTCTCTTCTTTTGTGTTTATTCGTGCGCTTGAATGACAGTTATATTATGCATATCTAACTAGTCCAACTTTTGATTCTGTTGCAAAAAGGCCATGTTACGCCCCTATATAATCAGCCACCTTCGCCGTTTCTTAAGCTTTGCACAACTTTAGTGTTAAGTTCTCCCTCCCGCCCCCCCCCCCCCCTTTTTTTATTGTCAATGATCGTTCGAGCAGATTACTCTGCTACTCCCGCGAAGCTACGCGTGCTATAATCTCAATTTACTAAAGTTTTCTGAGAGTTTACACATTTCGAATAAGTTTAGCCCGTTAACTACCGACTCCTCCCTGCCAGGACACGCCTCGGAACATTGCTCGTTTGCCACGTGTTACCCGGGCTTTGCCTATTATGCTAATAACTCCGGAAAACTGCGCACGCAGAATATTGGGTCTGACAACTTGTGACGCAATCTGTCGCGCATTTGCCGCTAATTTCTCACTGCAGAGGCTCGTACACGTGAGCGGCGGCAATCATCTCTGACAGTGAGCTAACGCAAGAGCATTTCCCGCAGCACTACCAACCAGAACCACCTAAATTAACTTCTATGCCTAAACTGATTTCGAGAGGCACTGTCAGCTTTGCCGCTGAACATAAAGTTGCTACACCAGTTGTCTTTGTTGTCTTCGGAAACACCGATGTATGAGTGCCCATAGTAAAATCGGCCGCATACCGCATTTACATAAAGGACCCGTGGGAGCTTTCGACAGGCTTGCCATTTTGTCGGTAATTTGTGTTAAGCGCATGTAAATGAGGTCAAAGAGGGTAGTCAGCCTGTGTATTGTTTTTTTGTTATTTTTTGTATTCCAACGTGCGTGCTCACATGCCTGCATGGAACAGCGTGCGTGTGCATGGTGTAACGACCAGCGTGTACCGCCACCGGGCTCGACGCTTTAGCTGGTCCACAGAATTCGCGTAGAAACAGAAGAAACACGCCTATTCAGTGTATACACACAGAGACTTACATGACCCGCCACTATGAAGTTTGTACTGGCCCACCATGGACGCTGATGTGTTCCGCGCGCAGACAAAGAGACGGTCGCACGTCAGACAGAAATGAGACAATCGGCAAGAACGCGGCATAGAAAAAAATACATACGTGGAGACGGGCTTGTGCAATGTCTTCTTTAGTGTTCGCAGTGTACGCGGAGAATTCCGCCAGGCCGTGTGGAGTAACTCGGGGACAACGATCAAGACTGCTGGCCATTAGGGAGGCGAGAAGGGAGGGGGGGGGGTCCTGTTTTCATCCAGAAACTCGCAGCGAGTACAGTTCTGTTATACAGCTCGCCTCGGTCCAAGATTCGTCTCGTGACGTAACCATGGCGAGCTTGTTTTTCAAAACTCGGGATCAAAGAGATTTCGACACCTACCCTCGTTCCTCACCTACACTGCTATACGGCACACATGCAGGACAAAAAAGAATGGAGAAAACAAGATGATGCACAGCGGAATGAGCAGCGAAGCAAATTGTCTCTGCTCGGAGAGCACATGTGACTGCGGATACAGAAAAGACAAGTATCATCTATTCTTCCCTGCGAGGCTTGTGTAGTATATTTTACTGCTGTAGGGCTGCCGAGTAAGCAGCCGAATGGCATTAGGCAGACGGGCTGATCACGATCGATACGACCTTGAAGAGCGACGTAAGAGAAAACGTCGGGTCTCGCCAGGGTTCGACGGGCTTGCAAAGAAAAGCGAAGGACGAACGGACGTAGTTGGAAACGCCCGGTTTTCCTTTGTCTGCGAAGCTTTATAGGCTTGGCGGACACGACAGCGCCAAAGTGGCTTTCTCTCGGAGTCTGCAAGAGAGAGACCAGCACTGCGTTCCGGTGGGGCGGCTGCTGCTGCTGCTACTACTACTGCTACTACCTGAGAACGCCCGTCATCGCTTTCTATCTGTATAAACGTGGACGACGCTGTCCGCCACTCGCGCGGCGATCTTGTAAGCGGCTTACGCGGAAACAAAAGGCCATCATCGCTTGCCTTGTCTGCAGTGGCGATCTTTCGATCCCCGCCGAATCTGCGACGGCAGCCTCCTGCGGAACGCGGGTTTTGCTTTTCTCTGCACCTGATAGGAGTGGCGGTGTAACTGACTTTTTGTGTTGGTCGATTTGTAGTTTTCTGTTTTGCAGCGTTCACGTATACGTAAGGGAGTGCAAGGCATTTTTTTTATCCCCATGGTCGTGGCCCGACCCGCAACGTATGTGTGTTGTATATGCGTGCGCGCGTGTGTGTGTTGTGTGTGCGTGCGTGCGTGTGTGTGGTGTGTGTGTGTATATATGATCGTACAACGTTATGCTCTCTCGACTTTCAATCCGCTCTTTGCGCACAGCACTTACGATTTTCGTGCGACAGCAATTTTGCTTGCAGGCTCGAACAACACGGAGCTAAACAAACAAGCAAGTGAACTCGTAACACGAAAAAAAGTAATAATAAAAGAAAACAATGCGCTATGCCCGCATCTCCGGCATTTTTTTCGGGTTTTCCCACGAGCCTGGAAAAGGTTCAGTTTCACCGAGCTTAGTCGGGCTCTTCGGATAACTTTACGGTGTTGTTTGTGGTCAACGACCCTGCATTTTTCGTCGGTCACTTACCGACTAGTGCGTCCCACCGCAACAATAAAAGTGTAGAATCTAAGTGGAGCGAGGTATGTCTACACGGGAGCATAGATACGTCACTCCTGTTAGATACGGCTATTATATATATATATATATATATATATATATATATATATATATATATATATATATATATATATATATATATATATATATATATATAAGGGAAAGTAGTGTATACCTAAACCCTCGTTTTTTCCGTGTTTTGACACAATATTAATGATATGTAACAGACAAAGAGAGAGAGAGAACACAAGGAGAAAGGCAGGGAGGTTAACCAGGGCTGAGCCCCTGTAGGCTACCCTGCACTGGGGAAGGGGAGAGGGGAAGGAAAGTTATAAAGGAGGAGAGAAAAAGTCACTGACTGGGCCGACGCGTAACAGTTTCACCATCACAAACGATGAAACAGGCCGGTGAGTTTGAGAAAATGCAACAGTGCTTTCGTTGCCTTTCGGAAATTGGATGGACAGTGCCATGGTCCCAATACTTTCTCGACAGTGAAATCACTTCTGTCCAGCTTTGCGCAGAGGCGTTGTCGTACCCAATAAAGGGATAACAGACAAAGATGCCAAGGAAAGTATAGGTGAAGTTATTAGGCCGAATTTTAGTGTAAATATGAAGAAAGAAACGTGGGTTAAAAGATAACTTCCCGTGGGCAGAAACCGAACCTGCGACCTTCGAATAACGCGTTTGATGCTCTACCACTGACCTACCATGGCAGGTATCCCCCAGCCAATTTATTGGGTATATATGTGAATTTAAACGTGGGAGTGTCAGTCAGCGCTGACTAGTAATATTTTATTATTTCTGTACGGGTTACAATATACATTATTTCACACATGTACTTTTGTTATTTCCTTTCTCATTCCTAATATTCGCATTCTGATAGTCTGCTCGCCTCACTGCATTTGGAGCTAAGGATCTTTGCTAGACATTGAAACCTTTTGCCTTCTTTACATTTTCTGTTTTGTACAAGAAGAAACAAATAAACAAATAAAGAAAAAGAAAACGAATATAACTTGGCATCGCATGGTTTTCTGCACAAATCCCTTCTAGTTATATCAGCTGTGCTGCTAGAAGCAGTTGAGTAACCGGCTGACGAGATAACGCGTGCTCCTCATGTGTATGTATTGAAAGAGGGTTGTCCCCCCCCCCCCCCCCGATAGCCAGTGATCCCCGGATCAGCCTCCAGGCCAGAATCCACCATAACTCGCTGAATATACGTCTTCGAGAAACCTGGTCCGGCCTGTTTGCCTCACAGTTCACGCATTTCTTCTTTGCTGAATTTGATTTTTCGGAGAAACGGCCGGCGAGTTTCATCTCTGCCTGAGCAGCAACCGTCAGTAGCCCTTGTGCGCTTTCACACGCACATAAAACATACACCGCGCTGGGCACTGTTATCAGTCTGCTTAATACGGTACATGACGGCGACGGCTACGACAAAAGCGCACCCGGAGTGCTCATATAACTGCTATTCCTATAATAATAATAATAATAATAATAATAATAATAATAATAATAATAATAATAATAATAATAATAATAATAATAATAATAATAATAATAATAATAATAATAATAATAAAAACTAGAGAGATAGGCACAAGAAAGACTTGGAATAGTAACATGTAAAAAGAAAAAAAAAAGGTCACCGAATTAACGGGTCACAAAATGAGGCTCGCACCCGCGCCAGAAATGTCAGCGCAAGAGCTCTTCGCAGTGGCCGAGCAGGAAGTGGAGAATGAGGGAAAAGATTGGGGGGAAAAGATATGGGGACACGGCTGCGGAGGCGCGCTCCCCAGCGGGAGATAAATTCGGGGTCCCCTAACGAGCTGCGGGTCTGCCGCAGTATAAGGGCTAGCCGGACCGGACGCCGTGGTTTAGGGACTCACGGAGGGAGAAAATGAGGGAACGGCGCCGGAAGACGGGCATCCGCGAGGTGGGGGAAAAGGTGGGAGAATTTATGATAGCCTCGGGATGAGGAGTGTGATGGCGCCTCTGAGCTGCTGCTTCGAGGAACGGTCGTCAAGGGCGCCGTATCGGTCTGGCGTGTGTGTCGCCGTCGATGCGACGCGTGAGATGAGGTCGACTTCGTTTATGGGTTGCGGGGTTAACCAGGTGAAGGCTCGCAACGGGAAGTGTTGGGAGAGGAATCAGATAAGAGCTTGTCTACTATAGTATAAGGTATACACGGCAGGTAGCGATGAGGTGAAAGAAGGCGGGGTTATGTTCAAATATATAAGTGCAAGTGATTAGGGAAATCTCTGTGGAGTGGTGCTGCTGATCGTAAACTGATGAGCACACTCCCGCCTCTGAACGCCAACTCTTTCGCTTGGCTTTAACAGGCGGGAAAGTGGGAGAGGGGGGGGACATTTATGCGGGAATGTGCAGAATTTGACGTTGAGTTGTTCGTTCTGCTGCACAAGGTAGTCTTTGCGCACGCACGCACCGTGGCAACAGTAATTCAACATGCGCGCGCCGCGAAATGAGAATATACGCCCGCATAGTATCGTGTCCAGTGTGCACAATGAAGATCCGCGATTGTTCTAAAATCAACGTGGAACATTTCACCACGTCGTACTTCATAGCCTGTTGTCTTTAAGTCTGTACACTATCCCCTCGTAAACCGTGCAACAAATGTAACGGTGCAATGATCAAAGATTATTTAGCTACAACACGAGAAAATTGTAACAGCGTTTTCTAATGAGGAGATTTCTGGCCATGGAGAATGTACTTGCGTAATAAACTTTTGTTTGAGTCAAAAGGCAACCGGTTCTTCAATTAATCGATTACCAACTGGTTTGACGTCTACTTAGGACAGGTAGTGTCTGAGGGGCCGAACTAGGAGACTGAAGTTATACTGGAATAAGAATGGGATGAAGCACATCCGACAGGCACCTCAAATCGTTGATTGTAGCTTACCACTACATCTCAGGAGTATAACAGCTGCATTTTACCAGAACCTAGAAACCTGGAGGTTTACAAAGAGGGTTCAATTGAGGATGAGGACGACGCAGTCAGAAATGGGAAGGAAAATGAGAGGTCTAACCTGGAGAAGAGAGCAGAGTGTGACAGGGCAAAACGGTTCTTAGGGACATCTTAGTCAAAACCAAGACGAAAATGGGCATGGGCAGGGCACATAGCGCGTAAGCAACATAACCGCTGCTCATCAATAGTAACAGACTGGATTCCAAGAGAGCCCCGCCGCGGTGGTCTAGTGGTTAAGGTACTCGGCTGCTGACCCGCAGGTCGCGGGTTCGAATCCCGACTGCGGCGGCTGCATTTCCGATGGAGGTGGAAATGTTGTAGGCCCGTGTGCTCAGATTTGGGTGCACGTTAAAGAACCCCAGGTGGTCAAAATTTCCGGAGCCTTCCACTACGGCGTCTCTTATAATCATATGGTGGTTTTGGGACGTTAAACCCCACATATCAATCAATGGATTCCAAGAGAAGGCGAACGTACGAAGGGGAGACAGAAAGTTAGGTGGGCCGATGAGATTTAAAATTTTGCAGGTATAACGTGGCAACAGCAATCACAGGACCGGTTTGATTGGTGGAACACGGGGGAGGCATTCGCCTAGTAGTGGCAGTGTTCAGGCTGATGATGATGATGAATTGGTTTCCCGAAAAGTTCGCGAATGACTGCCCATTCCGGTGAATGCTGAGTATTCTGCAGACCATGGGTTAGGTTTCCTTGCACCAGTAAGAGTTTAGATGCCTCAAACTCTGAGTCTCCAGACCATATTACCTGATACATGTAGGCGCTGCCATCTTGAGCTGTTAAGCCGACGTTTTTTTTTTCGGAAATTGTGA
This sequence comes from Rhipicephalus annulatus, assembly GCA_013436015.1. Lineage (NCBI taxonomy): Eukaryota > Metazoa > Arthropoda > Arachnida > Ixodida > Ixodidae > Rhipicephalus > Rhipicephalus annulatus. The sequence goes on along the minus strand of WOVY01002501.1, from coordinate 301,470 downwards.
CTCGTGTTGATAAGGCCCCGAAACATCTTACACACCAACCAGACCATTTTCATGCGTATGCGTGTACCGTACGTGACACTGTTAATTTTTTGTTGATTGATTTGTGGGTTTAACGTCCCAAAACCACCATATGATTATGAGAGACGCCGTAGTGGAGGGCTCCGGAAATTTCGACCACCTGGGGTTCTTTGACGTGCACCCAAATTTGAGCACACGGGCCTACAACATTTCCACCTCTGTCGGAAATGCTACCGCCACCGCCGGGATTCGATCCTGTGACCTGCGGGTCAGCAGTGGACTAGACCACCGCGGCGGGGCGTTTGCTTAGTTGTTAAAAATGCAAAACGCTAAAGTTAGCAACCCAATATGACGGCCCTGAAACCCATCCATAAAGTAGTGTATAGCTTGTGAGATACGCTGAGAACGAATAGTTTGTATTAATCGTCCGAAAAGGTATCGGGAAAATAAATTTAGTTCATTTTTGTAAGCTGTTGGAAATACACTACGATATCAAAGAGAGTGAGAGTGAGAGAGGAGAACGATTGCACGCAACGCCTCTCCTTGGTGCGAGCGATTCTCTTCGTCCTACGACAAGTACTAATCGTCGAGCGTTGACACTCGCGACCGGGCCGGGCCGCTCTTTCACTGCAATAATTAAAACGTCACGACCGTCGTGCACCTCGCCAGTCGTTGATAACGCGAACAGCGCTAGTCGGCTAATCTATACCAGCTTCCTCGCGCCTGACAGTGACAGAAAAAAAATGAAGAGAAGCGAGCGATAATTAATCATTATAAAGCTTCTCGAGATTACGCGCACGCTCTCGCGAGATACAGATTGCATGAGTGCCCTCTGACTTTTAGGCGCACCCACAGGCGCGCTCAGGTGAAAGCGCACGGGCGGTGTACGAAGAAAGAAAGAAAGAAAGAAAGAAAGAGAGAAAGAAAGAAAGAAAGATAGAAAGAAAGAAAGGAAGAAGGTGTTCGGCGAATCTGTGTATAGCATGCACGTTCGAAAGTACGCGAGGGTGACAGACAGACGCCATGCACCATGGCAACGTAAAACGCTATCTTCTCATTTTTTTGTGTGGCTCTACGTGATATTTGGATCGGGCCCTCATCAATAAGGTTAAATGAGGCCTGCTAGAAGCGGCCATTAATAAGATGTACACGCTTCGCAAGGCCGGGCCTCTTCGTTTGGAGGGTGGTGCAGGGTCTTCTTATCGTCCATGGAGCATATTGCGCAGAGCTTCCGGCGTGGTAAGCACGTATGTATGAACGGCACATCGAGTTTGCAGCAGCGTCGGGGCGATTCTGATCTGCCTGACTGCTGCCGCCGGCGTTAGTAAGTTATGTATAGGCGACACTCCAGCAGTCGCACGGAGAGAGATCTGCCGTCACTAATGGGCGCCGCGGCGCAGATAAGGAGAGGTGCAGGAATTGCTTAGATACAAAGACGAATAAGTATATACGTATGTAGACGCGGATGCATATATACGTACAGTGCGAGAAGAGAGTCGGAAGACTGCGGAGGTCGCACGTTCTGCGCCGGATGGAAGCGGGAGCGTCTTCCATCAACCCTCCTTGTTGCCTGAACGAAAAGAAGAAACAAAATAGAGAGAAAAAAGTGTATGTCTTGAGCTATGGGAAAGTGAGAAGATGTTCCGTGGTTATTGTCACTTGCCTATGCCTTTCTCGAAGCATAAAGCTCCTTTTTAAAAGCTTTTTCTTTATTCGATTCTTTCTTGCTTGCTTTCTTGCAAATACGTGTGGTCCTTTTATTAATTTTGGGCTGAGGTTGGTGGTAAGGAGGGTTATTAAGTATGGGTTCAGAAGAAAGGATCTCGCTGGCGACTATCCAATACGAAAGAATCGTGCCTATATTTCATATCGGCTCGCAAAGTATGCGCTCAATGAGGAAGTGTTTATGTTTATAAGAAGGAAAAGAAAAGAAAAATTATCCCCGTAACTGTCTGTATCAGGGTGCGACACCTCAACAGTAGCTCACAAGGAATGGGGGTGAGGAGGAATTAAAAGGATAGGAATAAAGGTGTAGAGAGAGAAAGAGAGATGAGGTAAGGCAGAGAGTGACGACATATCGAGGGGATAGGAGAGCTGGAAATATGGAAACACGGTCACAGGAGTCCGAGGCACCACTTGCGAGAGCTCTTGTCGGCGTCAGGAGGTGGCGTAGAGCAAGTCCAGTAGGTCAGAGCTACGCTGTCTTCGGAGATCAGCGTCAGGAGATGAGGACGCGCCATCGCTGTATAGTTCCTAGAATATACTAGGCACTATAATAGCGGTCACTTTCGGTCAACGTTCCTCTCGGCCAAGATGAGCGTGTTGATGCGGTTTGATCGAGTCGACTGCGGCGCTTTGAAAGGGTGGGCTTGTTAGTTGGTTTACGAGGCTGCCGGTTTGCGCTACTGGGATGCCCGATGATGTAAATCTCTTTAATAAGCTTAACCTCTTCGGTGGATTTGGACATTTTGACGTTTTACTTGATCGGAGTGAGTAAACTGGTGGTTACACCGCGAGATAGTCTCGCAGCTTTATCTTTCGTAGAAAGTATTAAGATGTTTCCCCATGCACGCAGCATTATTACCGACAAGGGAACACGTTGAAAAATATAGTTGCGGTACATCATGGAATTTTAGTGTTCGTTAAAACAAAATTCAGCCAATTCCACTCCGTGGCAACCGTCTGATTTAGTGAAGTTGCACGTGCGTGGGTGTATGCAATTCGCCAACATGATCATGGGCATCATAATCGCAATTTCAAGCATTACTATATTCATAGTTTCGTTTTATACGTTTCTTAATTCACTCCACTAGTGGTAGCACCACCTGCATGACGCCTTCTGTTACTACAACCTACTTCTACTAATACTACTATACTACTATTAACAACAACAACAACAACAACAACAACAACAACAACAACAACAACAACTACTACTACTACTACTACTACTACTACTTCTACTACTACTATTACTACTACTACTACTACTACTACTACTACTACTGCTGCCACTACAGCAACTACTACTACTACTACTACTACTAGTACTATACTACTACTACTACTACTACTACTACTACTACTACTACTACTACGACGGCAGCTTCGCTGTAAATTTCGTTAGTAAACAAGTGGCGACCATTCGTTCCTTCAATTTATCCAGTGGCGTCGCTATTAAAAGAAGTTCACACCAACAAGAAAGCGATATTACGCGTATCTTTTCTTTCTATGTTCTCGGAGACAGCGAATCTTACGCAAAAGCCACCTCTTCATGTGATACATCTGCCTCCCATTTCAGTACTGGCCTCAGACATCACCATCACTATTGCACCATCGATGAGCGTACACTCCGTTGAAATTGAATATAACATCAACTTACCAGAAGTCAGCAGTTGCGGCAAAGCTCGGAAGTAACGTTTTTTTTTTGTAATGTGCTTGCACCGTGCTTTTGATTTGTAATGCAGTCCTGTACAGAGAGTGGACTGCCAAAAACAGCACTCTGTAATCTTTTGGGCTGAATTCCCGGATGTCTCCCACGATGTCCGGATGATCTCATCGAGCTCTCCGGATGTCTTGTTTTAAGTGTCCGGATAACAGGGCTGCTGACGTTTGGCTCGAGGCCACGTGAAAGCTGCCGACAACGGGGGCTATATAAAAGCATTTCATGCGTATTGTGGACGGTCGACATTTGTAACGCTCGACATTCGACGTACACTATTCCAGCAAGACGCATAGACGTCCGCGATGGTGATCCCCTGTCTCATCGGGGGGAAACCAAACCACTTAAACTCCTTTTTATTTGTTACAGCGTCGCGGTGGCTCCACAGCCGCAGGCGGACACTGTAGACGCAGACAGCGAGTCGCTGACGGACGAAAGCGAAAGGACTGCAGGAAGCGACGTCTCTACGACGACGGCGTAACAGCGACGGCTGTATGCGAAAGGGTCCTCGACCTGCAACTCGAAAGCTGCCACGGCGCGAGTCGATTATCAGCGCCTGCACACCGAAACAACGTGGCCGAAGCGTCTTGCGCTAGTGTACCACCATCGGCAGCTAGGAGAGTTGCCCTTCCGTGCATACGAAGCTTCTTCTTTTTTTTTTTTTGCTCTTTTCCGCCCATCGTGCGCGTCCAGCGGCAGCCGACTCTTCTCCTCCCACCTTGCGTGTTCAGGGGCAGCAGCAGCAGCCGACACGCCGGTGACTCGCCGTGAAGAACTCATTAGCGCATTTCGCACCAATGGAAGCCGTGAAACGCCGCAGCCACGCACTGAAAGGCCGCGGCGCTGCGGCACGTCCCGCGCACTTTTCGCACAGCTCCGTGCGCCTGCCGTCTGCCACATCCCACGGCGCATCTGTATACGTCTTCACGTCGGGCTTCTTCTTCGACGTCCGATAACCTCCGGAGAGCGCGCGGCCAACATTGCTGCTGGCTGTCATGTTTATACGACGCCGCGAGAGAAAGAGCAGCTCCTGTTCACCGCAGCAGTAGCATCCGGGGCGCCGCATTCGTGGCCCATGAGGGCCCCCGGGTGACGCGAGGGGTTCACGCTTGTCACGAGCCGCTTTCCCGCGCCAACGTACGTCGCAGCCGTCGTCCCGCGCGAGATTAAAGGTCTCGTCCGCGCCTCTCGCGGTTCTGCGGTCGGCCATTCTTCTCGGGCCGTCCCTCCTCCGCCTCTTCTTTTTCATCGGAGAGTGGCAATTGATGAGCGCACCCCCATCACGCAGTTTTGGGCCGTTCACCTCGTCGCCACGTTAATGCGACGCGCGCCTGAGTGACGGCCCCTGTCTCGGGCAGCAGCGCGTCCCCCTTCTCGACTTCGAGGACCTTATAGGGGTCGCCCTGGGGTCATGTCAATCCCGCGGGCGACGCAAAAGGTGTAAACGTTAATGCTGCGCGTAGACGCGGAAATGCATCGAGGAATTCAGCGCTGACAGATAGATTGCTCGGACCGGGGCCTTTTCTTGCCGGAGACAGCTGGGAAAGACTTGGGGGAGGAGGCACAAAGTACACTGGGAGTGTAGTGCTGTTTTGCGTTCTTACACACTAGTGCAGTTTGCCACTGCAAATAGGTGCTAGATTGGCTCATTTGCAAAGCGGCGTCGGCGAACGGGAGGAGGAGGACTTTTTTTTATTTCGCGTGACATCGTGCTGGTCACGGACGTGACCTTGTGCAGGTGCTCGCCACTGAATTTATATCTGCATTTCGAGACGGCTGTAAAGCCGTAATGTTCTCTGGAGGTTGACGAACAAACGTTGATATAGTCTTGCCCCAATGTCCACGAATGGAAAAGAGGCCTCTCTGATGAGCCACGTTAACATGTATTATACGCTCGCAAAAAAGAAGCAAAAAGAAAAAAAGGAAAAGAAAGAAGACTACAAAAAATGTCGTAATCATCTCTCCATAGTGTCTGCATTGACAGAGCTAACAATGCGCCATCGTTTGCTGTTGAAATGAACAAGCGTGGTGCCATGTACTGCCGGCGTCTAATGAAACCCGAACAGTGGCAAGAATAAAAAAATTGTGGCATAGTGCGCGCCGTCCGACTATTACCGTTGACAGGCCCGCAACTCTGCTGTTTATTAGCGCTGCGCATGTCTACGGTGATGACTGGACGGTAGCAATATATACCATTGCTAATGTTTATCGGTGCTCGGGTCTCATTTGACGACGATAATACTCACAGGCTGATCACCGAGAACACAATATATCGGTTCAAGGTTCATCACCACGAATATTTTTCATTTATTTATTATTACTGTCAACCCTCGCTTGAGGGTCATAATAGGGAGGGAGTATAGTAGTAAGTACAAAAAGAAAACCAAATCAACTGGCACTCAAATAGCAACGCACACAAGAAACCAAAACTGGCAGTAGTTCAATTCAACCATAACCAAAATAAACATCAATTTCTCTGTCAAAAGATTGCACATCGGTACTATTAATAACATGATGGGGTGAACGATTCCATTGTTCTATAGCATCCGAAAAAAAAAATGACCACCGAACGATGTCAGTGCGAGCGTTGAAAGGTTTAACGGGGGCATCATGATGCAATCTGGCGCTACGTTTTCCGGGAAGGCGTATGTACTCGTCTTCAGGTATTTTTAGTATCCCTTGCATTATATGATATGACGTTTTAAGTTTTTGTTTTTGTCGTCACAACACCGCTGTAATGAAAAGCGCAGAGATGAGCAAAGTTAACGCGCTCAACACTGCGAAACGAACGGCGGCGAGCGCGCGCGTTGGAAACGCCGGAGTCTATCGGGCCCTTTAAGTGCCAACCACTGGCACGCGTATGCACGCGCCTACGCGTCAAAAGCGTCTAGTCGCGCCTGTGGAGGAAAAGGGCGCGCAACCACTGGCACGCGTCAACCGCGTTAAACCAACACCACCTAGACTATATTGACATAGTCTAGGTGGTGTCGGTATGCCCCTCCGACGCCGACGCCGAGAGGCGCATTTGACGCTTTTGACGCGTAGACGCGAGCGTACGCGTGCCAGTGGTTGGCACTATAGTCGCTCGATGTCGCGCCTCGGCGTCGGCGGTGCCGTCCACACCCGCACTGCGCATGCTCGCGTCTCGTGCCAGCCCAGGAAGACACCCGCAAGAATGTCGCTCCAGGAGCTATATTAAAGGATAAGACACCACCGGGCGTTCAGCAAGCCGAGCATGCTCAGCCCGAGATGCGGCCGAGCATCTGTCGTCTTTCTGCAACGTTTTCTGCGCAACAAGAAAGTATATTTCTTTCAAAAACGCAATACCAACCAACCCAAAAAGCCACTCTTTTGCGGAATCTCTCCCACGTACTCCTCTCCCTCGAACGCGGGCGGTGTGTATATAAACCGGGGAGTGCGCGTTCGGAATTCAGTCAAGGGCGTCTTTACTTGGCTTTCGCTTGACTTGACGCTTGGCTTGATTCGGGTGGATGCGATGGAAGCAACAGTGCCTTTAACCAGCAGCGGTACCCAACCCGACATCAGCGTCCCACCACTCGATGAAGGCGACGCTTCGATTGATTGATTTGTGGGGTTTAACGTCTCAAAACCACCATGTGATTATGAGAGACGCCGTATAGTGGAGGGCTGCGGGAATTTCGACCAGCTGGGGTTCTTGAACGTGCACCCAAATATGGGTACAGGGGCATATGACATTTCCGCCTCAATCGAAAATGCAGCCGCCGCAGCCGGGATTTGATCCCGAGTGCCTTAGCCACTAGCCTCCCCGGCGGGGCGAAGGGGACGCTTCTCCTTCGTTCAATGAATATGAATAATAAATGCGAAATAACAATTAAGCATTCCCCAACCATACTGAATTACGCAACATTACGCGATACGCCCACCACTCTGCAACGCCTTTACTCGAGACGCCCCCCCCCACCCCCCCCCGGGAAGATGCGAGTGGCTTTTTTGTTTCATGCTTTCGCACCCCACTTCCGATTTTTCAGAACAGGGCAACTAACCGGATATTCTCATGGTTATAGGTGTACGGACACAAAGCATTGTGGCCGAGATAGCCTGCCGGGTAACACAATCGTAGCATCTGCAAAATATCAACAGCGAATATAGCTTGGAATGTACTTTAAAATAATTTTGAAGTTTGCGTGAGCTCTCGATTTTATCGTGCCATCGACATCCTGAATGGGGACCATTTGGGAACCCGCTACTGTCCTTAAGTCACCACGCTGCAGTCAATAAAACAAGTTATGATGACGGCATAGCACGCATTTTTTTTTTTTTGCCGTGTTCGTTCACTGTATTTTCCAGTGGCTGGTCGCGAATGCGTGACGAACGGTTTGAAAGTTTTTGCGTTTGGCGACACTGCAGTCCATATTCGAAAGTAACTCTTGATTCGAACCACGGGGAAGTGTGTAACAGTACCATGTGCTGACGTGGTCAAGGGCTGCACACGCTAGGTGGCGATAGTTGCACGCAGTGGCTTCTCGTTTTTGGAGCTCTCTCAAACCGAAGCTTAAACGGGTCAATAATGAGGGGCCTGTAATTAATTATCTGTCGCGTGCTGCCGCAAACGATGTGTCGTGTCGTGACTAACAGGCGCCGAGCAACACATTACAGCAGAAAAACGCGAGGCCCAAGTTTTTTGTGTCAGTACCCTTTTAACCTCTCTGTTCGATCTCTACCTTTATCTCCCCCCTCTCTCTCACTAGTGCGGAGAGCAAGCGCAGCCTCTAAAGATGAAGTGTACTCAGCGCATGATGACTTCTCTCTTTCCCTACCATGTACTCAGCTCATCTGCGTCACCCCTTTCCACGCCCTTGTTAGGTACACGGAAGGTGGCGCTGATCAAGCCACCATCCTTATCGGAGTCACCCTCTCAGCCATCACTCCAAAAGCATATGATGTGTAGGGTGCGATATAATAGAGAGTTTTGATGGGGACCCCAAAAGTTCGGGGCGCCGAACAAATAGCGTCAAGGCCACTGCACATGGGCAAAACCATAATCGCGTTTGGGTTTTGAGTTGGGGACCCTATTTCTCAAATGTAGCCGGAGCCCCAAAGCCATCCCCAAAAGTTTTGGGTCAGACGAACGTGATGGCACCCACTGAAGTGACGGCTCTCGGCCAAGACTAGAGTGACATAGAATAGGGCGAGTGTGCAAAGCACCACAGACCCTATTCGAAAACTCATCGCTCCTGCTTAACCCATAGCGCCCATACGCAAAGGGTTTCGGGACCCCTATTCGAAAACTCCCTGATGTTACCACGTTTGCGTTTCACACGAAACATCACGGCAACGCCGACTTGAAAAATTCACCTGGTGTATCTTTTTCAAATCATTTCACAATACCTTGGTAAGCGGAGTTCGTGCAGCGGATGGCCACTTTCACAAGGGATCGCAACTTCCTTTAATCACAAGGTCGAAGATCCACTTCGAAGGTGGCTTCACAGCGCTTTTGGTTGACACGGAAATAGTGATAAATTATTGTATGTGTGAACCTCTACATTACAAAAAAAAATGAAGACATTCGTTAAAGCTTGCTTTACCGCAATAGCACGTTTGCTGCGGAAAAGCCAACCTTTGTAATACACTCATGGTTGGATGTTATGCAGCGCCTTGCCTGTACTTTTGTGTATCTAACCGAGAACTCTGCCGTCCCACAAGTGACACGCAAATGCATTAATATTTGAAGGAATCGGCGAATAAGTGGACAGTTATAGCTAGCTGTCTCTCGCTCACTCGCCACTCACTACCACCGGACATCTTAATAAAGTTTTTAGCTCAGCCATACAGTATGTTCGTGCTAGTATTTATGTGTCCGTGTATGTATACACATAAAATTTACAAAAACGTGAAGGGGGAGGGTTGAACCATCTCCTCCCCTGGCTACGCCACTAATGAAGCATGATTGCGTGTTTTCTATGTTGTAGCTGCACCAACACCAGCGTTTTGTCAATCGCACTACTTCTCACAGTCGGCCGTATAGGAAGACACTCGCGCTGAAAACTCCTGCCATCGAACTCCTATCAACTCGATGAACACCGACAGGGCCCATAGTTACGGTTGTCACGCAGTCAAAAAGCTGCAGCCATACGCGGCAAGTTACAGCGCGCTCGATCAGTCCGCGTGCTTCCGTGCACATCCTACTTAATCAGGACGCTCAGCGAAAAACAAAAAGAGAGAAAGCGCGCGGTTCTTTAGCGCACTCGTTCGAACATCTTTGGATGTTCTTGCATTCGAAGACATGGAGGAAAGACGTGGGCGAGAGAAAGCAACCATCCGACAGGCTCGCCAGCAACAAGCTTTCTCCCCTGACTCAGCCCTGCAGATAAGGGCACGTGCGTTCCGCCCCGCAAATTAAGCGTACCGCATTCCACCCACTCCCAACTGTCCGCCGGGGACAAAAGAAGAAAGGAAGCCGAGAATGCCGCGCGCGTGCGCTTCGGAAAAAGGGAGGCAGGCGAGTACGTCAGCTCGGAAGACAGGCAACAGCAGCAGCGCTCGCTTACGTCGGAACGAACTCCCGAGCAAAGAAGAGAAGCACGGCTCGGGTGTGGCCCTTGTATTGCGAGTGGCGCTATGGACGCGTTGTTCTTAGGCTACGCGCGCACGCCATAGATGTACACACAGCATCTCTCTCGACTAGCGTTTCATACTCGATTCGAACGAGACAGGCCGCGCGAGGGCGAGCAGCAGTCGTAGTAGGAGGAGGCGGCAGTGCGCGGAGCTGGGCAAACAACGACGGTACCACCGACGTTTTCGCCGCTGCGGCGCTGCCGCACCGTCTACCAAAACGTGCGGCTTCGCCCGACCGAGACAACCGGAGGCCGTAACTCCGCCCTGGACGTCACTCACGAAGCGGCGGCGGTGTGCAGGTTTCTCTGTACACACTCGCACGTCGAGGTTCCGGTGGGTGGTGGGGAAGGCAGGTCGGACAATTATTGCGTGGCAGCGTCGTTGCTGTGGCCACGAGGCAGGCAAGCGGGGAGGCAGCCGGGGAGGCTTTCAAAGAGCCTGAGTGTGCAAAGTCGAGGCTATGACTACATCGTCGTCGAAGGCGCTTTGCGGAACTGCCTCGTACAACGCCCCCTCTATACCGCTTTAGGCGGGCTGCTTTGTGAAACAAAAGACGGATATGCGGCGTGACTGAGTCAACGGGAGAGAATTAAGTCCCGAGAGGGCTTTGCCCGCCGCCTTCCTGCTTCCTCTCTTAACTATAAATGGTTGTGAAAGTGCGCGTGCTAGCGCTGCCGCCGCATCGGTGGGTTATCTTCCTCGAGAAATCTTGTTAAGATTGCTAGATAAGAGCAGCGACCAAGAGGTGGAATACGAGGCGAGGCACCGTATTTGAATTGCATGCCACAAAGTGTAGCTCCGAGTTGATCTCCACAGATCGGACAACAGAGCAGCGGGAGTAGCCGCGCAGACGATGCGATTCCCGGGGCGTAAACCAGATATGGAGCTTATGTTCGTTTTCTCTCAGCTTATGTTCTTATGTCAATTTATTTTCTTTTATTGGGGCCCTGATGACTTCTAGCAAAATACTATGCGGGCTGATCGAGAGACTTGCAGCGAACTGAAAGCGGCACTTCTTAATGTTACACCCGTTTTCGACATGTTCATTAATTGTGCACTCTAATAATTATATTATAATTTGTGGGATTTTTCGCCCCAAGACCAAGGTGCGACTTGAGAGACGCCTAGTGGAGGGTTCCTCAAGTTTCAACTCCCTGCGGTTCTTCAACGTGCAAGAAAATATAAGCACACGGGCTTCGAGCAGTGCGCCGCTATTGAAATCCAGCTGCCGTGGCCGGGATTCAGTTTCGTTACCCAGTTCGCAATATAAGCCAAGACAGAGAGAGATAGAGATAAAAAGAAAAGACAGGCACGTTAACCTGGTAGAATAATCGGTTTTTTACCCTGTACAAGGGCCCTGTAACCCACTGTCTTGTGTATCTTCGGTAGAGCACCGATTTGCTCTATCCACGGCAACAAACATGCTGTGCTTACTTTCTGCAAGCGGGAATGCACCTGGTGCTGTCGGTTACTGCATTTAACCGTAATTGCAACGCTGTCAGCGTACTCATTAAGTCGAAATGCATAACGAGCTTAAAGGCGGAAATCGCTAATCGAATCTCCTGGTGAGATCTATAATAATAGTCTCAGGGTGGTACCCCGAGCTTCCAGCAATCGCACACGTACTGCGCTAGGAAACCTGAAGGCGTTTCAGAGGCAACATCTGTGTTTTCCGTGCCGCAAACGTGCTCGGTTCTCCACTATGTGCATGCTTTACCGACAAACTTCTGAACTGGCAAGACAGCAACAAGCGCTTGACGACTCAGCCCGCCGAGCATTCGTTGAATCCCTCATCGCGTGAACCCCGAAAGTATGGGAGAGCTTAAATTCGACGATTTCTGAGATAAGACACATCTGTCCCGTCCCTGAAAAAGAAAGCTCCCACCCACCAGCGCCGTCTTTCACCTTTCTCCTTTTTCTCTTCGAGTCGCTAAGTTATGCCTCCCACATGATTCTACCGGCGTTGTTCGGGACACGCACCGGGATCTTCGAGTCGCAGTCGGCGTCCCGGCATTGGTCGAGCGCGACCGGCGCACAAGATGGCGCCATCGTCTCGTCCATTATGCATATGAGGCGACAAGAAGTGTGTGTTTAAGGGGGAAGTGGGCGGTACTCCGAATCCCAGGTGGTCCCCGATCGTCTCCGCTCCCAAGCGGAAAAGGTGACCGTTTGGAAGCACGCTGTGTAAGTCGAAGAAACGGACGTATGGCGTAGACAAGAAACAAAACGGCGGATGGAAGAAGAAACTCGTGAAAATCGGTTCGGGAATGTCCAGACTGAGGAAATGCCGAAAGAAATTCAAGCTTGGAGTCTTGCACGCATTTGAGCCTGATGGAGGTGTTCGGGTATATATACACCCATAAGAAATCCGGCTCACATTCTTAAAGCTGAACCAATGACCGTTCATAGCTTGCTATTTTACCCTTTTCTCACGACAGCAAAGCGCCAAACATTGGTTGTGTGGCCCTTTGTTGTTCCCTTTCGTACATGGCTACCATCCTCGCCAGCATGAGCGCTTCATATCAGCTCACCGCATGTGGTGTTGCTAATATTTAAGTTTCTGTTGGCATCGTTACGCAACTCTAAACAACTGGTTATGTAAAATGTTTGCGGCTGTTGGACGTACGTCTGTGCGGGCATTTGTCGCGCGAGCGTCGCGCCGTACATTACACACGCCGTATTTATTGGACTGTAACCTGACCACGACTCTCACGCGAGAGGTGAGGTCGTGGAGAGGTCTTTAGCGCCACTTCGTAACGTTTCGCTCAATAAGAAGCTTACTGCACATTCACCTTCTAATCGCATGCTTCGCATAACATCGGTTCCCAAGGTACGTAAGATGTACCGAATTTTTCTTTGAATTACATGTGAATATGATGCCTAGTCATTCAAGGTGTCTTCGGAAGAGCATGCGTTCATAGAGGGCGTCCCAATTATCACGCATCGGGATTAAAAAAAGAGAACAATTAGACGTGCAAAGCGGTCTTATCAAGATCAGCTACGGGCAGTCCAGAAGGTCCACCATGACGCCACAAGGCTCGGCCTGATGGTACCGACGCGGACGCGACTGCATCGGTCCGAAAAGACCGGGCTTCAGGACACTAATGAAGTTTTGTGAATGACTGAATGAACGGTGTTACATGAAACAACGCTAGTGCTTTTTGTTCCTAGTGTGCTGTAGTAAGCACTACGAAACGTTTAATAATTACGAATAATTAATTATTCGTAATCATATTTCTATCTCAAAAATGAAGAGAAATTAATAAGAGGAAGAGACAGGGATGTTAAATTAGAAGAACTGGTTTGCTACCCTGTACAGGGATGGCAAAATAAAGGTCGCAAAGAGAATAGAGATAGATAAAAAATGAATTATAAAAAATTCACACGCACACACATGCATGCAGGGCCTTCCGATCACACTCGTTTGGACAGGACTTCGCGCTGCGTCATAATTTGGACGCCCTGTATATGTAACAGTCCGCCGACCCCTGCAGCCATAGATTACTGGACTTCGAATAACGTTTGAGGATGCGACCCTCACGCAGACGGTTAAACAGTAAACCGATGGTTAAGTATTAGCAACATTGTCATGAAGACATTTGGTGGGCCCCATCCTAGAGCCTTTTTTTTCTGTTTATCATCTCGATTCCCAATAAACATTTCACGGTTATCGCAAGTTGCAGATAAGAAAAACCGCGTGCTCAAATGTCCTCCGCTGCAGCATGCCTCGCGAAAGCAACACAGCGAACGACAGTGGCGTCAGGATTAATCAACAGAGCCTCCAGTTTGCTGCCCAATATGCAACGGAACTAATACGAACGACGTCAGCACTGATGACTCACACCAGCAAAAGTCGCTTCTTCCTCCATCGCGAGAGGCGCGTCGGCAGTGCGAGTCTTGCCGGGATTATACGAGCGCAACTGGGATGGCACATGTGCCACTGCGGGAGCCGGAATCAAATCAGCCGCCACGTTGTCGTGTGGCCGGCTAGGAAGCAAGTGACACTGAGCCGCCGCTAACTTAATAAGGCGCGTCCCCTTGTCGCCGGCCGAGGAACACTTCGGGGGATCTCCCTCCCTTTCCTACTCTCTCGCTTCTATTCTCTCGTCACGGCGCGCTGTGGATGACGCCCCGATATGCCTTGTGATGTCCTGACAGCGAAACGGCGAGAAAAACAAAGACACATAAAAAACAGACAAGACCAGGCTCTCGGCCTTCGTTTTTCGCGCTGTTTTGCACTAGGGAAACCGTCCATATGCAAGCAGGCTCATTCCCAGGCCCTTGCGATCTCTGTGGGAGCGACTTGGCAAGTTACTCGCGGAACGCACGAACTGTACTTGCCCATTGCAGTGCCGGGTCGAGAGGAACACGAGTCGTGCCCCGATGAGGGCCGACGAATTGTTATTCCCGGAAAGAGTTCATCAGCGTCTCTGAAAGCTATACGAGGGAGATGACTGCGTTCTTTCGATGTACCAAGCTCACGCGGTGGTCGATGTCGTCTATAGTAAGGAGAAATGTAATTTCCTGGCACTGCAGTGCACGCTGGCGCCTGGGATATGGCCGACAAGTCTTTAAATGCCCTGCAAGTAATGCCGGAATGGTTGTTGTTGTTGTTGTTGTTGTTGTTGTTGTTGTTGTTGTTGTTGTTGTTGTCTTTATTTCAGATAAATGTATGTCTGAAAGTCGTCAAATGTATGTTGTAAGTCGTCCGCCACTGTAAAACAATGGTTGGCTTGGCTTCCGATCAGAAAGTTGCGCGTTCAATCCCTGTCGCGGCTGTCGCATTTGGATGGAGGTGCAATGTTAGAGCGGCCGCATACTGTGCGCTGTGAACGCACGTTAAGGTACACCAGATGGTCTAAATTTCCGGCGCCCTCCATGGTGGTATCCCTCATAAGCATGTTGCCGTTTTAGCACGTAAAACCCACATAATAATAATAATAATAATAATAATAATAATAATAATAATAATAATAATAATAATAATAATAATAATAATAATAATAATAATAATAATAATAATAATAATAATAATAATTAAAAGTCATGTTTGCGTAGATGAAGTCAACCGTGTTTCTTGTCTTAATATGGAGTATATTGCCATAATATATGGTACATTCCGGGTATATCTTCAGGTGTTGGGTAGATAGAAATTGGTGACTTCTTGTTCCTGCAGGTGACGAGGAAGCACTGCTGTGGGGGTTGCTTGACCCCTGTAACAGCCCAGTTTGACGAAAAGCATTTCACGGTGGCGTACAGGTGCGCACCACCTCACACTTCGTATAGAGGTCATTCTTATAGTGACGTTGAGGAGCATGTCACTAACCAAGCAAATAAAAAAGGAATTGCTGCCTCTTATGCATCAACCACACCTCTTTCTTGTCTTTTTCTTCTCTCCACTGTAGGCATATTCAGGCGTAATGATGTCATCGCCCAAAGAATTGCGTTCGCTATTCACGTGGGTGGGATATATCGACGTACATGGTATATCGGAATATGTTTAGCTCACAGGGGTATTTTTTATAACCTAATTTGACAATGTGCCTCATGAACGTTTGAATCAGCGAAATTTATGAAGTACTTGGTCATTCGATATAATCGGCGTAAAGACAAAGACGGAAGAAAAGGAACACACACACACACAAACACACACACACACACACACGCGCGCGCGCGCGCACGCACGCACGCCCACACACGCACGCACACGCACGCACACACACACACACACACACACACACACACACACACACACACACACACACACACACACACACACACACACACACACACACACACACACACACACACACACAAGCACGCAGTCTAGTGCAGCAGCCATTGTCCTCTGCCAAAAGTTCTGCCATTGCATTCCCCATTGCTTTGTATACATTGCTTGCAACCTCTCATTCCTTCCGACCATGCAAGCTTCAAATTAGTTTAGTTCACAGTGAAAGATAATGAAGTATACAGTCAAATGTAATCATGCAGTCTAATATATCGGCCATTGCTCCTTGTCAAAGCTTTCTATCATTCCCACATTTCTTTGTTTATATTGCGTGCGATTTCTGTTTCATTCACACTACACACCAACTACTACGTTAGTTTAGATTGGATTGGGTATTCGACTACACATCGAGTGTTAGGTCAGATCAGTTTAGACTGGATTGTGTTAGCTGTGTTAGGACTTTTCAGCCAATGAGAAACTCGCTCTTTCGATCAAACCCCCCCAACGCCCTGTCGTTCCGTGAAGGTCCAGCGCTGCTGAAACTCGGCAATCACCGGCTTGCACCGCTAGTTCTCCCCCCTGTCTACTCGACTCGGGTCCAGAGCCGGCCACGCGTGCGAGCCCGTGGTCTCGACACCGTTCCGATCATTCACGCTCCGTTCGTCACCGAGTCGGACGCGTAGAAGTAGGCCTCGCGAACTGCGCCACCACCGGACTATCGGTGTGCCGGCGCGAGTCAGGAGGTAGAGCTGTCGCCAGCACTTCGGCGCCTCTCCCTCAGTGCGCCAACTCGGATCCCCGTGGATCCGTGTCTTCTTCCTCCCCCTTCTCGCCACGCGACAGCTGTAATTAGCCAAGTGGCAGCGAGTGCGGCGCGTTGCGGTGTTCTCCGCTGGGAGGGTGATCGCGACGCGTTGTCGCTCGTCGGCCCGCCGACCTTAATTAGCGCCGGCCCACAATTTACGAGCTCTTCATCGATTGTGTCCGCAGGAGGCGAGATCCCCTCCTCTTCGGGGCTAGATCATCCTCCATCGGGACTGGATTCGCCGACCCCGTGCTCACTGATAGCTGGTACGACATACTACAGTGCTTTGTTCTCGCGTGCAGCGTTGGGCAGAATGAATTAGTTGGAACGGTGTGCAATACGGTGCGTCTGTATGTCAGTAGACGTCGTGTGCCATGTGGGGTTTGTCTCTACTTCCACGACATCGATCATGTTAATGAAGGTGAATTGATCTAACGCCCTTGTTGTTCGGTTGGTCCTCAGCGCTCTTATTGCGTCTAAAAGTGGTGAATTCCACAGCCTTTTAAAGATCTACAACGAGAACGAGCAGGTATATGCAAGTTATTTTACTCCTCCTTTGTCAGGCGTTGGACCGTTTATATCAGCAGCAATGCTCAGCTTCTCTTTTCATAGATTTTTCAAAGCCTCCAGATTTCTCTGGAACGACTACCCCGAATGTACCATAACGTAGTCACAGTCGAACCGTTCTCTATATATAACAGTGCGCAAGTTTTGAGCAACGGTGTGCACGTAGGGAACACTGCCGTGGTGGTGGGTGGTAGTAGTTAGAAGAGGAGAAAGGCACCTAATTTCTGCAGCCCGGTCGGGAGCACGGCGCGGTGCCTCAGAAACACTGCCATATGTTCACCTGTATTAGTCGCTCTCGCCTTTTTTTCTTCCTTTCTCAAATAATTTCCGCTCCACCCTCCCCCCGAATATGGTAGCAAACCGGTTGCAACCTGGTCAAGCTCTCCGCCTTTCATTCGCCTTTCTCTCTCTCACTCTTCCTCTCCCAAAGCTTTGAAAAGGAGGTTAGTTGAAGACGGATTAATACGAATACGAGGTGATGCCTCTCGGTTAACCCAAAAAAGTGCCGTGCACGAACAGGTAGCCAATCGCGCGTTGACTGCCACTCGAGGTATAAAAATATATGTCAGGTAATCGATGTTAGAACGTACCAGACCAGGTACTATTGAAGTCTATCTTTCCTCAGCATTGTCTCCTCAAAGTATTTTGAGTCTATTCGCCCTCATTGCGGGGAGGTTAGTAACTTTGAACAAATGCTCTCAGAGCCCCTCGTCAGTCTTTTCAGTCTACTCGCCCTGATTGCGTGGAGGTTAGTACCTTTGAACATACGCTCGTGGAGCCCCTCGTTACGGGGCTCAAGTCGGCTCACAGAACGAAATCGGGACGCTGCTTTATGAAGTACTGTGTTACTGCCACAACTACAAGTAGTCCAGAGAGCCCACGATAAGGCGGTGAGGCTAGGCCTCCTTGTTTCCACGTGGGAGCGTTCCGCAGCGTTGCTGTAAAGGAGTGGCGTTTCACAGGACCCAATAAAGTGCTGTGTCTATCCGTCTGTGAATGCGGTATCTTTGCAGCACTTCGAATGGTGTTTCATTATAGCGAAGCTTAGTACCCTTTCTCACTTCTGCCCTCTTCTGCGCTGCTTACACAAACGCCTGGAAGCGCGCTTTTGAAATTTAAGACTCGACCACGGAGTAACTCGCCCAAATCTCCAGAAGCTTCTCTGCAGCAGCGCTGCTTTTTCCAGAGACCTAAACATTACTTAATGACTGCATGAAGTGATGAAATGTTTGTGTGGCCATGTGGCTAAAGAGCATGCTATAAGTCAGATAACGAGGTGTGCACGGCAGAAGATCGCATTCGTAAAGAGTTTGCACGCATATCTGCACGTATGCAGGCACATATGAAGTAACGTGAAGGAACTACCAGATGAATACAGGTATGGTTCATGAGTGGTCCTTGAGGCCCCGTAGTGAGTTGAGGTGCATGGAAGCGTGAGTTAATATATTACTTGCATCGCAGACCAGCTCTCGAGGTACAACTTGTCCACGAGAAGTATTTGGCTTTTCCAAAACTGTAGCTATTAAAATGAAAACAAAGTTAGACGAACGTGTAATTCCTGTCGTTTTAATCGCGTCGCTTTCCAGAAGTCAAGTGATTATGTATCAATGAGCTGGTTTTTTTTCTTATTGTTGTAGCACTTAATCATACACTATAGCAATATGATGAACACTCTAGCGAGCACGTTCTGGTCGTCTACCACCTTCCAAAGGTCTCAATTTTATGAACTGGATCCTTCGCTCAAGCTAAAGCTACCATCACACCTTTCCCGCTCCGATGCGACACTGTTATGCCGCCTTTGGTTGGGTGTTGCATTCACAAAGGCGTACTCCTTTCGCATCGGTATGGCAGACACTCCTACATGTGACTACTGCGGAGATGAAGAGACCATCGAACACGTCCTGTGCAGCTGCGCTTGCTACGACACACAGCGATGCCAGCTACGGATTGTTTTGAATCGACTTGACCCCGGACCATTTTGTGTGCAGAAGATACTAGGACCTTGGGCATCTGCCTCAGTTGTGCAGAAAGCAACTAAAGCACTGCTACTTTACCTTAAGTCAACAAACCTGAGCGACCGCCTGTAAACTGTGTGTGCTCCCCGAGTGTGCTCGTGATTGTGTGTACCTTCTCATCTTTCTGCAACCTCTTTTCTCCCCTTTATCCCTTCCCCAGTGCAGGGTAGCAAACCGGATGTGCGTCTGGTTAACCTCCCTGCCTTTCCTTGCATCTTTATCTCTCTCTCTCTATCTCTCTCTCTCTCTCTCTATCTCTCTCTCTCTCTCTCTCTCTCTCTAGCGAGAGCTGCGTGAATTTCTGTAAAGCCTGCCGTATTTCTGCAGAATACGGGTTCTGTTAGCTAATATTTACTTTACGTGTTTAGCTTTGAGTTCCAAAGTAATCGACAGTAATAGACAGTATTTAAAGGCATTGCAAAAACATTCTTTCGTCCTTAACGCTAAATCACGGCTGATTGTTTACGAAGCCAACGCCTCTTGCCAACTCAGGGAGCATGCGGCGGAGGCCGAAACTGTCTACGAACCGCTTCTTTCGTCATGTTATCGGGGTTCGGTACTCAAGAGATAGACAAGCCGCGTCACCATAGAGTCCTCGTGGTGCTTGAAGCAGGCGGTCATTTCGTCATGGGTTTTGTGTGAGTGACCGATAACGCACGAGCGTCTGCACGCATTCCCAGCGGAAGTTTTGCGCAGCTTGGCGTTGAGGAAAGTCTTTGGGCCCACTCAAAACAAGTCCAGACAGAAAGAGACTGATTATGGGAAAATTCAGCTTGCCTTGAAGTCCGTTATACGCTTGGTGACTCCATGAGTGGTGCTTTGAAAAAAAAATTACGGGACGTTTCGCTAATTTGCAAGTACCGTTTAAAAGTGGCGTGTCATCTTCGCTAAAGCTTTAAGCACGTTTGAGCTCGCTCTCAGAGTAGAACGCCGCAGTGTAATCGGGCACACCGTCCATCGCCTTCAACTATGCCGGAAGGATGGAAGAAATGTTTGTGCGTCTAACATTGGCCCTTTTAAACTATACTCCAGATTGTCTAATGTGGGTACAGTCACAAATGGCCCACTACGCCATAATTCTTCCTTGCGTAAATTGTCCAAGCAGCCACTACTTGGACTGGCACGCTCGCCTGCAAACTTTTTTTTTATTGCTTATGCAATTGTGTGGGTTTACCACCCAAAATTACGTCTGTTAAGGTGACTCCTCCCTCTAATTGACATTCTTTTAGAGTTTGTATTTTTTTCATTTTAGGAACCAGTTTCATGTACTAACATGGCTTCGTGGTAGAACACTTACTTGCCACGCGCAGAAGGCCTGGATCCGCGCCTCACCCGGACCAAGCAATTTTATAATTTATCATTTGTACTTGTCTCGAATTCTCGTTTCACGTACAACACCGATTTTTCGCTCACAACCAGCACGCAGAGGCCGACGCCGACATCCGTATTTCTGGGAAACGAGCTCTTTAACACTCAAACGTTAATAATCTGTCCTGCACCATACGTGCATGATAGTTTGGCACCTACCTGCTTTCGCGAATATTTTAGGACAAAAGCATCTGTTTAATGCGGAATCATCCTGTTTAGTCTTGGAGGTGGGAAAGGATAGTAAACGTTTATTTTTCGAAACGGTGTAGCGGTTTAGGTTCCGCGTCCGCCTTAGGTGGGAGGTCCCCTCATTCCAGGAACCCTCTGGCCTTCGCTGCCTCCTTGGCCCGGTCGATGAGACGTCGTTGTTGGTCCGGGTCCTCCAAAGCGAGCTTGGCCTCCCACGTCTTTATTCCTAAAAAATTATTTAAAAAAGCGTGTTTAGTGTCGATTATATTCCTCTTCTCCTTATCTTCACACGCAGCTTCAATTCCACCCGTCAGCTCACTCTAATGACTCTTCATTTCTCTCACAAAAATTATCTCGTCCATATTAGTTCTTGTTGATCGCCAGGTTTACGGCCACCATCGCGAAGCACGCATGCTTTCGCATTACGGGAATCTCAGTCGCGTTTTTCGCGCCAAAGAAGCTTGGCGATTGTCAGATAGTAGCGAACGCGCAGTTTTCTGCAGCCCCAGCATGTGTCTGTCGTTGGCTCGGGACTTCCCACCTCCGACGCATTGCGAGGACACTCTGGTCTTGATCTTTGTTGACGCCGTCGATACGATGACTGTTGCCAAGCCAATACATATTGTTTTTCTGTCTAATCATCAGCCGCGTCACATATGTGAAGTCCACTTCGTCGAGATCACAGTATATCAAAATCGCTCGCTGCTATAAGTGGTGCCTCTTTCCAGTGAAAAAAAAAAGAGAAGCTAGGCCTGTACGACAGCCTCCTATTCGCGAAACTTCTACACAGCAAGGGAGTGTCAATATCACTCGATGTTTGCAGAATGTTCGATGTCCTGTCATACACAAGACCAATTATTATGCTTCGCTGGCACTATTTTCCCGTCACCTGACCCGTTCAGCCGTAAAACACGGCGTATCATCATATTACGCTTTGCATTCGCCTGTATATATAAACGCTAAAAGCAGGGTCAGCGTCCGTTTTCGCGCATGTATGCAGCGTTTCTCATTACACCATCCAATAAATAAAAACCTAGCCAACAGGAGCCGCCACAAGCCAACGCTTGGTGCCAGCTTGAAAGAATCCAAGCCAGTCAAGAAGTCAAGAGGATAGAAATAGAAAGAGCGCGATGGAAGCAGGAAGAAATAATAGCACAAAGATGCTGGGTCTGGTATCGCTCTGGTGACGGCAGCATATATAAGCACCAATCAAAACAAGCAGTCGGGGTTGGAAGAAAAAAGCCATAGAAGGGATGGGGGACAGCACCGCAGCTCCGGACTGGAAAAACACTGAGGCAAATTTACGGGCTACACTCCGGGGGCGAAGATGCCCGCTCTTTCCTTGTCGCGAGCATCTCCTGATGCAGCGAAAACACGCGAACGAAGGACCGACTCGAAGGGAAGATATAGGGAAGAGCGGGAACGGCCGAAGGATCGAGAACCATCGCGAAGAAGAAGAAGTAGAGGAAGAAAAGTATACGGAGGAAAAGGCATGCTGCGGAAACGGGCGGCCCACCGAGGGACACAAACCAAACAGGCCGAGGCGGCCGGGCGATCACCATAGCAGCAGCAACAACCTTTGGCAAACGTCGAAAACGACAGATATCTCCCAGCTGGCACTGCGACTCGGTCGTCCAGTGCGTCATATGCTTTGCTTTTCACTTAGTTGTCTGCTCCAGTCTTCTGCTTCAGGTCTTTTGCTTTAGTCTTTTGCTTTACTTCCGCCTTACACTTCCGCAGTGGTCGTCTGCTACGGTCGTCCATTGCGTCGTCTGCCTTTGTACGTGTGCGGCTCGTTGAGTTCGCACAATCGAGACACGTTCGCCGTTTCTTTTCGTATCTTCACTATAGAAACGTGCTTCCTTCCATTTTCTCTTGTTATTTTATTTTTTGTTCGCAGTTGTTAACAGACGTGTGGCTTTCATGATCTCTGTTCCGCGCCGTTATTTGCTTCGCACTCCTTCCATTCAGTTCACCTCCACTGCTGTTAATTCGATTGCTTTTTTACTTTTCCTTAATGCATTGCAGGAACGTTCTATCGTGCTTGACAGCAAATATTGTAAGAATGCAGTGCCTGTGTGGACTGCTGGGTGTTCGTCTCCCTAGAGCGGACGCTGGAAGAAAATAAGCAGAGTAAAACCGAAGAGAAGGAGAAAACCGTGAGGTGTCAAGTATAGGAAAGAGTCAGCAATAATGGAAACCATGTTGGAAGTCCTGATACTGTTTGGACACGCGTTAAAACGGGAAAACTAGACGACACACGCGCCGAGGAAAGTGGGACAGCAGGCTTACAAAACCCCACAGTGCAAACAACCTCTGGTTTTGAGATGTACCGTGAGCAATATCATCTGGAAGAGCGAATTGTGTTTACTTGTAAGTAAGAAAGAGAAGGGAGACGAAAGGCGGGAGTGTTAATCAGTGTAGAAATACTGGCGTGCGACCGT
This sequence comes from Rhipicephalus annulatus, assembly GCA_013436015.1. Lineage (NCBI taxonomy): Eukaryota > Metazoa > Arthropoda > Arachnida > Ixodida > Ixodidae > Rhipicephalus > Rhipicephalus annulatus. The sequence continues at coordinate 278,297 of WOVY01002501.1, read as the reverse complement.
ATAAACTGTGGAAAAGGATATGGTAGTTCGAAATTTAAAGGTAGACAAAAAGATTGAGAGGGTAAGCACGCACACAGTCAAACTCTTCACAACCACAATATGACTATTGGTTTCTAACCACCGTTGACAGTTTGTTGTTTTTAAGAGCTGGAACGATGCCTTCGTCACTTTCATCCTCAAGGACTTCTTATAATTACTTGTTTTGCACTGTTATAAATTGGATGTCCTGAATTGCAAGGGCTGCCTTTCCGCTTGAGCATTTAGTGTCATGAACTTTTGCTGCTTTTCTATTGCGTTTGTCCACTATGACCCTAAATGGTATTGTAAGGTGATGTAAAATGTGACGAAATTGGAAAATAGGGAATATAGTTTTCTTTATTTTACTCTTTATACTTTACTAATAAATATTCAGGCAGAAGCTTTCCTTTCGGTACGAGGTATGCGCTGAATAAATATGACCGTGTTACCACAGTTCAAAGGGGTGTTTTAAAAATAAATAATAAATGCACCAAATGTCTAATTTTGCCCCAATATGATGGGCAAAAAGGGACACAGCGTGCGGCAAAACGAGACAGCATGAATAAATTTTATCCCTTCAGATTTTGCAGTAGAAGCACCTAAAACTCACTTCGTGAGCCCCCACGCAGTCTTCTTGAGCCCACTCCTTGCACTGCATGCAATGAACCCAGACAGAAGCCGGTGCTGTGTTGCACAAGAGCCCCAGTCTTTCTTTGTGCTAATGGTGTTTTTACTGGAACGCTTGCACTTCATTAGATTATTCAATGATTGGAGACTAGGTACCTGCTGACGCACCTTCTTCGCCTCTTTTTGCCGTTTGTAGGAGCATTTCGTGGCACGAGCGTTTCGTAGCTTTCGACTTTGTCAGCCGCCGGGCTTTGTGAGGCGATAAATTTTGAATTTTCTATCGCTTGTAATTTTTAAAATTTCCACATTTAAAGGTCAATTCTAAGACGTGTTTCTGATTGACGTCACTTGGAGATTGCTTCAATTTTTTTCATACGCCTCTGGAAAGCATCCTTGGGAATGCGGAGCAGCCTTTATTATAGCACGAATGGAGTGGTTCCTGTCCTTAACAGCAACCAGTGTTTTTCGACGTCGTTTTCCACTCTTGAAGCTCGATATAATAGTTTTGTACATCTTAACCACCCTAAAGAAAAAAATAAAATACATAATTACTATGAGTAAATGGTTCCCTTAATAAAACATTCTCTGGGGCATTTCGATGCCTTTTTGTCGCTTTTTGCCCCTCCCATACGCCCGAATAAAAAAAATCCGCTTTGGCACCAAGCACCAAACGAACCAAACTTTTGGCGGTATGTAGCTAGTAGTATAAAACAAGAAAATAAATAGTTGTACTGACGTCGGAGTAGTTTCATGCATGGGTCCAAAAGTTTGGCTGAACAGAATTTTGCCCCATTTTGATGGGTCTTGAACACACTGATGACACAAGCCGCGTAATTTTTCCTACGTGAACACCGTGAGCAACGACAAACGTTTACACATAAAAAGTTACACAACTACCAGAACTTATTGCTGAAATAGAGAAATAAAGAAATTTTTTTTGCTATTACCTACAGAAGTGGGCAAAGTCAAACTGTCGCGTTATTCCCTGTGTCTCAGTTTACCCTACCCTATATAATTTCAGTGTTCCAGCTCTTATTGCTCACTTATATACATGAGAGCTGGCCGTGCATTGCTAATGTTTATACGGCGAGTCCGCATCTAAAAGCTCTCCATCGTGACTGATCGAATAAGCAGCCTCATTCCGCTCTTATGAGAGAGTTTTAGAATAGCGTCGATGCCACCGAGCATGCGCAAGGGCCAAACAGCGTTCGGGTTTTACGTTGGGGACGCTATTTCTCGAATTTAGTGGGAGCCCCAAAGCGGGCCCCAAGAGCTTTGCGTCAGATAAACGTGACGGCACCCCACTGAAGCGACCTCTCTCGGCCAAGACTAAAGTAACAGGAGGAGCATCCAAAGCACCCCAGATACTATTCGAAAACACGTTGGTCCTGCTTGCGCCAAAGTGAGCGCACACAATGGGCTTTGAGGCCCCAAAGTTTTGGTGTCCCTATTCGAAAACTCCTTATTATATAGTATACATATATGCCTGAAGTACATATAGTGCGTGATGAGATACGCATACATTATTGCTTAGCACCAGGTGGTAAGCATTTATGCGCAGTTTGCAACAAATGCTTTTCTTGTATACCACAGGTCGTTCGTCGCGTTGGTACAGTGGTTACAGTTTCCAGCCGCTCAGCCGCTGGAGGTCGCGGGTTCATTCCTGGCGGTCGAATTTATGTGGAGGTGAAATGTTAGAGGCCCATCCACTGTGCGATGTCAGTGAGCATTAAAAAAAAAAAACATCACATGGCTGAAATTTCCGAAGCCCTTCACGGCGATGTAGCTTGTAATGATATCGTGTTTTCGCCACGTAAAACCCCACATACTAAAAAATAGAAATCACATGCTTTTTCTTCTTTGAATTTGTTAAAGGGAAGGAAAAAAAAGAAAAAGAAACTTCACAAGGTCTCTATGCAATAACTTAGGAAGAGGGAAAAGGAAAAAAAAAAACATCTTGCTCTCAGTCAATATGCTAACTCTCTCTCTCTCTAGAGAGAGAGAGAGATATGGTATGAATAAAGGCAAGGAGGTTAACCAGAAAGCGAGTGTCTGGTTTGCTCCCTAACAGAAACTGAAGAGCAAGCATATGCGAACACCGATGAGAGCAGCAGAGATTGTAGCAAGCGTATTAACCGTAGTTACAAAATACCCACCATGAGACGAAGACTTTAGCGAGCCCTATCTTCACTTCGCGACGTGTGCACAGAGTGTCGCGCGCGGTTGCATTCCGCCGTGGCTTCCCCGAGGAAGCAACGGAAGTTCGCCGCCCGCTGGGCAAATATTGATGCTCCTGCGGCTCTGCTGGGACAACGCGGCCCGCATGTCACTAGCGAGCCGTGGCGACATCCTTTTGCCCAGACGCCGCCTTCTTTGCCTTAGCAACAGGTTTCGCTCTTCTTCTCGTAGAGTCGAACGCGGGCGTCAGCCAGTGTCGTCGTGAGGCGTAGTATACTGAAGACCTTGGCAATTTGAGGGCCTAAAGTGTATTTGGTGTCCAAATAAGTCAATGCTTTTTCTCATGTGAAGACGCTACTGTTACAACTACGGATAACTCCGCTATAGCTACAGAAGTGATATAGGGAACAATTTTTATCAGTCAAACAAATTATGGCAGGTCAACACGTTTTCGTTCCCTAAATATTGTATGATGGTGCTTTTATTAAAGGGTGTTTCATTCATCACAAACATCTGTAGTACTGTCTTGCTCTCAGCTAGAGCAAAAAAAAACAAGAAAGAACGTAGATCTTTTTGTTTGGTCGTAATAGATTCCTTCCATATTTCCTTTCGTATTCTCCGAGATATTTTTATTCATTTGTTTTCGCGCTCTAGCTACTTCCCGAGTAGACGGAATACAAATTAGATTACCTCTATCTCGGCACCTCGATCGAAACCCATCAGAGTCCTCCAAGTGCGCCGCGGCGCGCTTATATAGGGCTAAAACGACTCGAGTACCGTATTACTCCTCATTCTCAGCACCCATTCAGAAACGCGTCGCCGGAAAGCATTACATGCTCAAACGATGATGAAGAGGCCATGACGTGACGACAAGCCTATAGAGTGAAGGTTCCTGTATACAAGCGAACGAGCGAATTTTTCAACCGCGAGCTCGGGGGCGTTTTTAGCGGAGCTCCGCGCTATTTATTAAATGTATACGCACGGACACCCGCGCCTCCTCGTTTGGCGTTCATCTCGGCGATTTGCTTAACGCGACGCAGCGCTATAATATACAGCCTCGCGTCATTCGAGTCGTCGACACTGTTATTCGACCCCCCCCCCCCCCCGCCACCCGCCATTTGCACCACGGTGATGCGCGTTTCTTCGCGTCTCTGAGCTGCTGCTCGCGCGCTCACACTCACCGCAAACGAGCCCAGTGCGTTACCTATGTGTATGTACGTACATATATTCCTCGCCGCACGGTGATATGCGAGAGGTCGTCTTCACATGGACGTCATTAATATCCATAACAATAAGAAAGGCCCGGGGGCCACCGCGCGGCAGCCTGCGTCGTCTTTTGGAGCCCCTCGCCTTCTCCGAGCGCAATATGACGACTTTGCAACGCGTCGTCGCCGTGACGGCAAAAGAACGCTAACGCGCAGCGCGCGCTGCTTGTATGGAGATTAATGAGGAACCCAGGAAGATCCGTTTATATGCACCGATGCGGGTGGGCATCGCCCCCCTTCTTCGCCGTACTCCGGGCTCTTCGGTGATACGCCGAGTCTGACGCTTATAAGAACGACGCTGCACGTCGCGGCAGGGCAGGCCTCTCTTGTGGCCCATAAATCTCGCGTGGCGCGGGCTCTTATAAGAACGAGGTCGTGCGTGGATGTGAAGAGGCACCAACGCACAAGACGTGGCTTTGATTATCGGCTCTTTTCGCCCGCAACGCTTCGCTTCGCTTGTGTAAACTCGCGCCCGCCGCGAAGACGCACTTAACACGCGGTTTTCCGCGCGATCAGTGTGAATAAGATGGGTCGAGGCTGAGTGCTTCGCTAGAAAGAGAGAGAGAGAGAAGGAATGGATCGTTCAATCGATCCTCGGTCGAACGACTCGCTGTTTTTTTTTCTTTTCGATGACGGAATGGATGCTGAGCGTCGCGGACCGTCGCGATCCCTGCCAGAACACCAGACTCACGTCTCGCACGGCTTTCGCTGATCCGACGAGACGGCCACAGCTTTCCCTTTCTGCATGCTCGTTTTTATTTCGTTTTTTTTTTGTGTGCGTGTGCAACGCCTCTTTCGAGTATCGGTTCGCTGCAGACTGCCAAATGCCTAACCGTGAGCGCCCGCGGTCGCGCTGAGTTAGGGCTGTCGTTGAGGGGGCTTTCGTGTGCGCATTGAAGGCATATACATGAAACCAGCAAAGGCACACGCTCATGCATACATACAATAGGTGATCGAACATACAAAGCACGAATTTATCACATTAACACGAGGAGCGACATAGCATGGGGATTAACAACGTCAAACGACGTGCTGGCAGCGAAACACCAACGATGCATACTAGAGACAGTTGATAACGTAAAACAAGGTGTCAGGAATGCTAGTTACAATATGCTCGCTAATGTGCTTGCTCATCATAGATATGAATCGTTATATCCAGGCGATACAATAGACAGTACACTACATCACAATTACTGGAACATACATGCAACAGGAAACAAGTGCCTTGATAATTGTCAAGTATGTTACTATCTTTAGGAAAAATAATTATATTAAAAAAACGCCAGGCCTGCGGGGAAGGCGCCGCACAGTCACAGCGAAAGCTAGAAGAGCGGTTTTTCAAAGCCTTTTCAAAAGACGCATTGGGTAACTAATGCAAGCACACTTGCTTGATACCCACTAGGGCATTAATAATAAACTTTTGGGTAGTAGGCCGGCATTCACTATGCTATTTTTCTTCAGTCTGCTGAGAAGCGTGGTGTCCACTAAACACTCGTGTCTTTCGTGTTCTTCTTGTCTCTGTGTCGTCGTTTTGTTCTCGCGCTATAACTATTGTCTCTGTGTCATCGTTTTGTTCTCGCGCTATAACTATCGTCATGCCATACCAACTAGCCCAAGCTGCCACACTTCTAACTTGCAAAAAATTTTGGGCCAATTGTTTATGAAGTGGCTCACGACGATGCAGAATCATGGCTGAATTGGGTATGCGCCGCAGTTAATAGGGGAACAAGAATAAGCTTTTGTGATGGTTTGGAGCATTGGACGGCCCACTCTTTACGCTATTCGCATTGTGCGACGACTGGTTGTTCTTTTGCTGTTTTAAAGCGCTTTATAAGTCGTATTACCACGATTGCTTCCCCGACATCAAGCCTGCCTAAAGCAAGTTTGCCAACACGTCACAAGCACTAGCGTAGCTCAGTGGTAGAATATACTAGGCTGGTACCCAGCAGTCCCGTGTTTCGGGCCCAAATGTGTCTTTGGTGCTAGTTTTTTTTTCTTCTGATTTCGCGCGATGTGGTTACGGACACCGACGGCGGCTGCGGCGGACAACTGCACGTGACCCGATCGAGTTGTGATCTCATAACAGCTCTTGCTGTAAAAAAAAAAAAGAAGCTAACGTGCGAATCGTGTTACCTTTATTTGTATTTACTGGTGCACCGTGGAGTGTACAATGGGAAACCTTCGAGTTAACGAAGTAATATCGTCTCATAACATTCACAGGCGTGTTCTTCTACCAAAATGTATGCAAATTTTTTGTAAAAAGTGTGACCAATATAATTCAATTCAAATTCAATTACCGTGCATGCTTTCGATAGACTGTGCCACAAATGGTTTGCACATCCCACGACGATTACGCATGATCCTTGTGTTGTATGACATTCTATTATTTTATTTACTGAATGTATTCTTTTAACATTTAAGTGATTGTGAAGCTGCAGTATTCGTGGAGTTCTTTCTTTCTGTTCTTCGAACAATAAAAACTAGAACTTAGTTTTCATACAGCAGAGCTATATATGTGGTAAATGCAATAAAGCGAACGTTTAATTAGATGGCTGTGTCATTTGGCATAAAAAAAAGTTTGAACATTAGGACAGTGTCGCGTATTTCGGAATCACGAACAACTGATCCTTATAGATTAGGCTCGGAATGACGGGTGGCGGAGCCACACCATTGCCTTGTCTTTATCGGCCCCTATCTTCCCTAGGGGAGGCGGCCCTGCTCGATTGCCAGGACCTTGCGGCCCAATGAGCCATGGTCCAGCGTGCCAGGACAGCGGCCACGACCAATGGGGTCCCTGACTAGGGACTCCACCTAGTACTTCAGGGAGGCTGATCTACTAGAAGCTGGTATTCCTGGCAACCTCTGTTTTTTTTAATAAATGGTCGCTATTGCTACTCCCTAGGAGATATACCATAACCATATCATGGCGTCGCATTTTAACTTTTTGAGTTTGCTTTATTCCTTACAAATTTGTTCTTGTAACGCATGAAAAACGTGTTTTCCTTTTGCCAGGTTGCTATTATAAGTAGAAAAAAAAACAATGTATACTCAGCCTTCATAGCAGGATACATTCTCAGGTCCATCAGCATGATACCGAGCGACTTAAAGACGTGCGAGGTAGACAACCACAATACTTCAGAAAAGAAAACGCATCCTTGAAGTATACTTAATAAAAGTCGACTCTATGGATTACTGCAGAAGAGTGGCCTGCTGGGTGAGTTAGTATTGCGTCACTGTAGTAAGCCACACAAAAACGCTGACAAGGAATGGGCTACACTTACCATGTTCTACGTGCGGGGGTTTCCCTGTCTCCATTCTTTTTTTTTTGCGCTGCTTTCTGAAATTATATGGATTGTAGGCAAAGATGCCCATCACGTCTGCGTGCTCTCTATATCAGCATTTATATTTATTAAGTTTATTTGGGAAATTGTGGTAAACGGATCCGAACACCGAGGATAACGACCACATATCAAAGCCCGTGAGAGCAATGTCTAGACGATAGGAACATAACTCATTTAGTAAGAACAAGGTATGTGGCGACGTTGGTGGCACTTTCACTCTTTCCGAATCATCCGGCCTACGTTGTTCGTGCAACCGGAACTTGGTGCGACGAAGGCATACGTACATCTGGGCACTATTGGAAAGCGCCCTGCAATGGCAATCAACTCGACCCCCTCACCCCTCTTCTATGTAGTATATATACGCGCACGAGATTATGCACGGCGCGGAGGACATCATCATATTCCGTCGCTGTTCGCATCATGCTTGCCTGCCAAAGTTTCCCCGCCCCCGAACGATGTAGCTCGTAATATACGTTGTATCCCCGCTCTCGCATAAAAGCTGCTCCCCCCTCGAGAATGCGCCATAACGCTGCATGGCAGGCGCGTTTCGATAACTTTGGGATACAGCTAATGACATCTGGTCGTTCACAGCAGGCCATTGGTTCGGTCGTTTCCCAAGGAATGGTAGAGAAGAGGGAGAGGGTGGGGGTCTCTATCGATGGTGCTATAGGCGTGAGAAAAGTCTCGGACAGTCCCCCCGGGTTGCCTTCTCTACTGGTACAGCCAGCGCCATCATCTACTCTGCCATGTGATTCTTTCAAGACCCCCTGTTTGATTCCCCTTTCGGTCGCACCCCCCCCCCCCCCTCATCCTCTGTGCTCCTTGCCTCGAACCTTTCAGACACTCAAACTTGCAGCGATATAATTGTGCTACCCATTCCTTCGTGCCCTTTGCCTCCAAGCTGAAACCCTCCAACCTTTCAGGCACTCGAGCATGCGACAAAAGGATTGCGCTCAACACGCTGTTCTACGATGCCTTGGACAGATCGCCAGGACTGCGGTGGTGTGCACTTCTCCGCCGGGTCCGCTGCAAATTATCATTGAGTCTGTCACTGAAGCGCGCCGACGAGGCATGACCCAACGTTGTCGAAGCGGTGAGCGAGTTCATGGTTCGGAGACTCGCGAACGTGTTGTTCCCGCGGTCGTTCCCTCGTACAAGAAGGTGGTGCATGCATCGGGGTCTTAGCCGTTACACAGAGCATCCCCGCCATCATCACACCCCCACTTTTTCGTCCCCGTATACACCACCCCCTCGATGGTGGTTTCCGCACGACTCGCTCATCGCGAGGTAGGGTTTTGGTTTCGTGGGAAAAGGAACAAATGATGCTGTTCTGGTTCGCGTTGTGTGGATACAGCGTCGATGTGGCGCGGACCAAGTGTATGTACTATGTAGCGTACGGGATACGATACGTACGATGCTCCCCCTTTCTCTCGATAAGCGAGATTTCAGCGAGCGTAGATTCAAGCCTCGATTATTTTGCTCTAATAAGGTGCACTGCACCAGAAGGTTGTGTTAAGGGCTAACCAAACTATCGTCTAGAGTCACGTCATTCTAACTGGAAGTAACTGTGTTGGTAAGATAGCGCATCACTGTATACTATAATGTGACACCATGATTATTCAGTACATTGTCATCAAAAAGTGAATAAAAATGCCTATTTGCCACCGAAATAAGACAGATTCTCAGAGCAAGATGGAACCTTCATGAAATGACATATTGTTCCCTGACAAAGAGAATTATCCGTGTTGAAACATTCGCCCCAGCTAGAGGAGTAGCTAAAATGTTCTTCAGGGAGCACGGGTTTGACCATACCTTATGTATGCACATGCGCACGTTTGCATGCCTGCGAGTGTATATTGTATACACATGCAAAACTGAAAAAGTTAGGAGCCAAAGGTTGAACCCCCCCCCCCCCACTCTCCCCACCAGTGGCTATGCCCCTGGCTCCAGCCATACCCTTGCTCAAGAATATTTCTCTCGCGACCTCGTGCTAATGACTTGAAATCTAAGGCATTCGCGTGAGGGACGGCCCAATAAGTTGCGTGTCAACAATTGCTGGTGTGTGGATTAGCCTACAACATGGCACGCTTTCATTGGTTTTCGCCCAGACGATCCATGCTCGTGAACAGCATCGGCCGCGGTTATACGCTTTTTTTTATGCACCACGTCGATTCTTTTTCTGTTCCAAAGAGGACGTGCGAGAAGGTAGGCTGGCGTGCCGTTACTCCTTTTTGTTTCATGAGTATTCGAGGATGGAGTGTAACCTCTCCTTAGAAGACAAACATTCGGCAGGAGCATCAGACGCCGCCGCCTAGTCCTTCATTCTTGGAGTGGTGATCGGTTGCCCAGGAGCACCACCTGCCAACGGAAGTGAGCCCAGCAAACTTCCTGCGTGGGAATCACCTCACAGGAAATCCCCTCAGACGTCTCTCCTTTTACACTCCTCCCAGAGTGTCGCCGAGGAAGACGCTGCGAGGAGCGTAGCGAAGCATGGAGGACCAGGAGGGCGTAGAGGGGGCTAAACACGATCAATGAAGTACGCCTTCTTCACTGAAACAGACAAAAAGAATAAAAAAGACACGCGCATACACGTATCAAAAACACAAGTGACGACTCTTATAACTGTTGTGCCATTTTCCTTTTAATGGTGCAATGGTGGATTTTGGAGACGTTAGACTAAGAAACGCTTCTAAGCAGATATAATAGAATGTATATTACCACGAAATTGTTTACGCCGGGGTCCACTACGGCTCCGCTGACACATTTCTGTCACGAATATGGCGTTGTGAAGTATATGTTAGTAGATTGGAAAAAACAAAACAAAAAACAAACAAAGGCTCTCTCGTGCGGCGTCTGTCCAGTGACCTCTTAATCCGCCGCGCACGGCGCTAACCACGCATTAGACCACGGAGCATACGATAGGAATACTGCTAACGGCGAGTGATTTGTATACACAAACACCGTTTAGCGGTCCTCAGAGCTCCGCAACTTTGCGCGTTTTATCATCAGGAGCAAGATGGTGCAATGGGCTCGTGTTGGGAAGTTTCGGGGGCTTTAGCGTTGGGCGCACTCTAAAGGTCGTCGCACATTGCGTTTTCGATGAGCGCCGCCTCCACGGAGTGTGGTCTCTCCTGTGCGTGCGCTTGCCAGACTCGTGATTCGGTAGAGCATGATAGCCACTTAACTTGCTTTTGTGGTCATGTTAACGAAAGGATCACGCTGCTTTCGCAGGAAGAAGTAGGAATTGTTACAGCTGTTCGCAATTGTCTTGTGTATACTTGTGCGTTCGTTTCTGGCGTCTTTCTTTCTGTTAAAACAGCGCGATTTATGTGTCGAGCTGTGACAGTTGTTAGTCCGCGCTCGTCCTGCGTGGGCCCATTTCGTGCGTGCTTTCTGCTTGAGGTGCGCGCTGCAAGTTACGAGCTGCTTGTCGGTGTTCGCGTGACTTCGCAACTAGTCGCTGCAGCGTTCATTCTTTCGCCACTGTGGGGAAATAATGCTCAATAAATGTTCAACTAACTCTGTGAAGGCGCATTTCACTTTCGTGTTATACCTACTCCTAGAAAGAAGGCTCAACCACGTCCTTAAAAATGTACAACTTGATCATTGTGCCACAGGGCAGGTGAGTGTATTGAGTCTCACAGATGCTCGCGTTGTTCCTTCGAATTAGTCTCGGTTTCGCGCTGGTCCCTCACAGTGTTACACACAAATTAGGAAAATAATTTAGGGCTAAAGTTTATAAGAAATTTTCCTTCCGAAATGGCTACGCTCGCTGTAAATAGTATTACCCCGTTGAGGTAATTTTTTTATCCCGCTGATATATCTTGCTTTGCATGCTGCTGCAGATAAGTTAATTGAGTAAAGGAGCTTTCGTTCACCCCACTGGCTTTCGCGACTTGACCCGACACTCTCTATGTGAGCGTGTTGGCGGGTTCGATTCCCATCTTCACTTCTCATTTTTCACCTCAGCCCTGCCTCTTGGAAAGGCACACCACGTCTTTGAGGATAACATTGGCCGCTAGACACTCTTTTAGAATACATGCTATACTGCAAGGGTAGTTACAAAGTGCACATTGTGCCATAATTCATCGTATATATCGGAAATAAGTGAATAAATATGCACCCCTATAAGGCATCAGCTACAGGCTTCGTTGGTGCTGTTGCTGCTGCTGCTGATGTAAACCATTCACCAACAATTTTTAATGGATTGGCCTTTTAAAAGAACCACACATTGCGCGAATTTCATTGTGTAACGCCTGGTGGAATTCCGCCCTCATAATACCAGCGAACACATTTCGTTCTATGAAATTTTTATGCCTTCGTCCTTGCTTTGAGTGAACCGTCATGCCTTCTTGTTTATTTTACATCAGCAACTACTATGAGCGCCGGCAACAGGGCGCAAAGGGACACTTACCTCGCTCCTCAACCAACACCAACGCTTTCCCCTAACCTCTTGCCGTGATACAACACCGTGGTTCGCACTCCCAAGACAAAATCCTGCCGGCCCCCACGGCAGCTACCGTATTAGTTGCACTGCCGTCCGTGCTCGCGGCAAGAAACTAAGCTCGCGACTGCTTTTAAGAGGGCCGTCTTCGGAACCATGGAAGGGTGCGGAACAAGGGAGGCGGCGGCGGCAGGCCGCACTTCACGGGTCAGCTGAGATTGGAATTCGATTTCCTTCACACTGTTACGGCCTCGCCTTTGTTTCCCGCGGCGCTGCGCGTTGGCCCGGTGGGACGCATCTTCGCCGATGGGCGCCCAGCCAGACGGAAGCCGAAAACTCGACAAGGCAAAGCTTCCGAGAAAAAGAAAATAAAAAGAAGCGGACGAAGAAGACGGAGACCGCAGGCTTGCGAGCTTGAAGGCACACGTGGTTTGTTTCGGTGCCCGCTGCTTCTTGCTTTTCTTCCCGAAGCAAGGCAGCCTCGGCAAAGAGCCCGCGGGAAGAAACAATAAACTTCTCAGCCTGCCATCCTCTTCCGGTCCGACGCCGCGGCCGGCGTCCCTCGGGCCATACTACACGCTGCTTGGCCGCCTGTGTTTCGAATCATGCTTAGGGAGAGAGATGCCCGCTACGTGGCGCATCTTTCTTACCCTTTTTTCCCATTGGTATTGCCTTCTCTACGTTGTGCCTTCGTTCTTTTTTCTTTTTCTTTTTTTTTGCGCGGCATCTTTTATGTATTCACTCCTCCCTTTTGTTTTATAACGGTTTTGTTCGGTTCGAGTTGAAAGCCGCAAATCAGCGGCGTAGCTTTTTCATTACCCGCCGCGGTGGTATAGTGGTTTCGGCGCTGAATTCCAGACCCAAAGGTTGCACATTGAATCCCGACTGCTGCGGCTGCATTTAGGCGTAGGAAACAATAGAAGCCCATGCACTTTGATTTAGGTGCACGTTTAAGAACGGCCAAAATTTTCAGCGCTTTCAATTCAGTGTTGCTCGTAATCATATCGTGGCACTTGGATGTTAAATCACAACAATATCCGTTCCCGCTGTTCCACTCAGCGGGATATGGAGGGAAAGACCATGGGCTGAAAAGGGGCAGATACATGGCAGCCAGACTGTGCACTGAGAGATGCACACAAGATAGGTTTTCGGTATAAAGCTATGGTCAAGCGTAAACAAGCCATGTTCAGGTCGATGCACGCGTACAGGCAGCCAAAACACGTGCACCTGTAGGTGTGCGCGTGAGTGTTTGTGGGTTACTGCCGTACGATGAATTTCACACCGAAAATCAACGACAGACTAGTACAACAGACGATTCCCCTATTTACAAGATGCATTCCTTTTCATTGTTATCAAAACGGGGAAGTGCGTGAACGAAGGGAATTCCCGCGGCATATATGCTGATGTATAGAACGAAGTGCGCAGATAGATAAGGCTGTTGCGTTTCGGAGAGGGGAGGGTTGGGCGCACCGCTCTTTTTTCTGGCCTTGTTGCATGCTTACGCATTGGAGTCATATATACGAAAGAAAAAAAAAGAGGGAGGTTACAGAATAATTGCAAGGCTTGCTACCCTGCACTGATAAAAGGGAATGTAGCTCGAAAGATAAAAAAAATATATAGAGAGAAACAGAGCTCATTGACGCAAGTATTGCCGTTGACAGCATGCTTTAAAAGCATGCATTTGGTATATGCAAGTGGATTCGCTGTGTTTGGAGATCGCATAGAGAAATTAGTATCTCCGTGAAAATAATTCTTGAAGCTTAAGGGATGCAACGATAGGGGATGTTACCTGCCGAAACTAAATAGAACTTGTGCGGGCACCTGCTGATATCAAATAGCGAGCATGGTTACCAAGTAATGTTGGTGGTTCCTCATGTGCTACTTGTGTATTGCTGTGCAGCGTTGCTGTGTTTAAGAAAACGCCAGCTAACTTGGCAAGCATCGGGATTCGGCCAAGTTGGTGCGACGAATTTCCCGGAATGTTTGGTGCTTGTGTATTATCTGCTTCGTGTCTTCGACCCCACATCACTTCTCCCGAAAGTTGGCCATTTCAGGATACTTACGACAATACTTACGACAAAATAACAGTGTGGATTACCTCTAGGCTTTATTCTCCATCCGCCCCGCTCTATCACTATGTGCCGGCTTTACGAGAAATAATTATAGTATTGTAGGCATTTTCATCCAGGCAGCAGTGTCAGGCGGTGACTCGTGCATTTTCAAACTCTGCGTGTTCCTTCAAGCTTCAATTGACACCGGCCGAATGACATGGCCCACGCCAGAAACGTGTCAGCGCCGTTCTGTCTGCACTTCTCAAAGTGAACGCCACAACATCAACACCCCTCTGATGTGATGAAAAAGGAAGAGCGGGAACCATTTTCGTGGAAAAGAAACAGCACAGTCCTGACTTTGTTACTTTGTATTTCTTCCACTCGGCACTCGCCGCCATGGACGAACACGCACGGAAGCGGAAGCCTCTTGGAAGTAGCTGCACAAACGACCCGGATCGACGAAAAACAAGCGAATAAAGGCAAAAAACAAAAAAGAACGGAAAATGGGGTCTAAGAAAAACCACGAACCCATGATGGCGGCCTACAACGCGATGGGGACGCTTTTCTCGGGTGGGTAAACCAGTGGTGACCAGCTGTCACTTCGACGAAGCGGGAGCAAAGGCATGGCACACCGCCTAGACCGTGGTCGCGGGGCGGAGAAAAAACACTGGCTACTGTCGGCGTGCGCGTCAAAGTGAAAGGCACGCACGTCGGCCGTTCTTTTTTTTCTTTGGAGGCCCTAGTGACCCCCCAGGACGCGTAGCGCGAGACAACAACGAAGACGACTGGAAGAGAGCCGCAGATACGGGCTCGAACCACGCCTCGTCCTCCCCTAGCTGCTGCTAAGACAGCCCGGCATCGGCTGTCCTAAAGCATGCCAGGCACGGAAGAAGAGCAGGCGACGCCACCTAGACGCGTGCGCGCGCGTGCGCAATCCAAGCCCGCACACAGCTATCGTCGCGTCGCCCCTCCTGGCACGCCCATGCCGTTGTCTTCAATGCCTTGGCCATCCCCTCAACTTCCCACTGCAGTGGAGAACCAGAACAGTCAGTCAGTCAGGAAGGAGGGGGGCTTAGGTTCGAACAACGTCCTCGCACTGATTATCCGTATCTAACGCACACGCCCTCTTCCCCTCCTACCGGCATTTTTCTAGGGCTCGCACACCGCGTCGCACGAAAGGCCACCGCCGGACGAAACCGCAAAAAGCATCTCGCGGTCACGAGGGGGCCTCCCGTTTTCGTGGCCAAACTGCGAGCTCCAGATGTTTCTCTCGCTCGCACGGTGGGGCCGAGGAAAAGAGAACCCTCGTGGCAGCCGTGGGCATCGGATCCGAGGCCCTCCGGCGCAGACTAGACAGGGGAGAGGGGTTTGAAACCTCCCCTGAAGAGCCCCGCGACAGTTGGCAGCAGAAACAACGAGCCGCCTTTGTTTGTGTCACGGGTGGGCTCGCTCCTTATGTGTAAGCTTTCTCCTCATCTCATCTGTGGAGCGTGGAAGGAGGAGAGGGCCAGAAACGCACGTGCAACCCACGACGGGGTTCGTCGCTTGGTGCTCGACCTTGAGGCTGTTGGATGTAAACGAGCTCCGACGATCCTCGTGTTCACTGTCTCCAACAGTATAACCATAGATTCCCCGTGGCTTTTTGAGATTGAGCGCCGATGTGCTCTGGTATGCTGAGAACGGTTTACGAGGCGATAATGTATCTAGTCATCAATCATGTGTGCGAGTCTATTGTTGGAGAACACTGCGGCAAGCTTGATGACCTGTGGACAATCGCGGCTGTCATTGCTTGTTTCCAGGGGAAGCGAAGAAGAAAAACAGACCTCTTTAAAATCCAATACTACATGGTGCGACGCTGATGACCATCGCATGAAGTGTGTGTGTGTGTGTGTGTGTGTGTGTGTGTGTGTGCGCGCGCATGCGTGCGTGTGTGTGTGAGTGAGTGAGTAACAAACTATGCCCTCGGCATTATTTCGCCTAAACTTCACGGAAATGCTCTGATTGAGCATCAGTGAACATGTCCCACGTTATATTAACAGATAATGGCAGCAATTTATGACCTTTCTCACGCTATTACGTTGCCGTTGCGTGACCTAAGTGAACATTCGTATTTGATGACGAATGTTAACACACTGCGAACGATAGAAACCGAAAGAAATCGGACATTCAGTGGTGAAATGCTCTTAAAACACTTGAGAATCCATTGCGCAAAAATATTGTCTTACAGTTTCCAATCAATTAAAAAATAATTAATACACGTTAGCATGCAGAGAGCCGATAGTTATAGCGTGAGAACAGAACGACGACAAAGAGACAAGAAGGACATGAAGGATACGAGCGCTCATGAAGGGCGCTCGTGTCCTTCGTGTCCTTCTTGTACCTTTGTGGTCATTCTGTTCCCACGCTATAACTATCGTCATGTCATACCAACTAGGCCAAGCTGCCACACTTCTATGCAGAGAGCCATGACTGTCTCTAATAATTCGGCTCCAAGAGAGCCGCGGTTGATTGCCGCACAAGGCCACCAACTTCCGTGCGAATGGATGCTGGAGTTAGCCTCTGCTCAATAATTACTGCTCATTGAACAAGAATACCTCGATCTTTTGAAAGTTTTGTCTATTAGTTTTCTGGATTTAGGCGAATCTCTTGCTTACAAGAACAGCCTCATTATTTTTGGTTATCGTTAAGATTCTGTGTGATACTTTAACAAAGTACAGAGCACATTGCTTTCACCTAGATGCCTGCCCATCCTTTGCTTCCACAAAGTAGTTTAAAGAGTGTGCTGGATACGATCTCATTTCGATTGTGTTTTAATCCCAAACTCTTCGACTAATTGAACGTTCAGTTTAGAGTTGAATATCATGTTCTGCATTGCATAATGCAATAGCACTGTTTTTTTTTTACAATTTTGGTAAAGTTAGATAAAAACGGATCAAAAAAGTAACTGAATAGAAAAAGGGGTGCTAACTGAACATTCGCATCTATTTCCAACCTTTATTTTTTACATTGAAAATATCCAACACGAAATCTTCAGAGAAAGCCAGACGGAGACGGTCAAGAAAGTGGAGGACACTCTTGGTTGTACACGTGTGTATGAAAGAGTCTTTCATGTCCTACGGAAACGCCCAAGCGTCCGTGGAGTCTTAACAGACTACAGGATAAAAGCCATATAAACTGTCGAAAGAAAAGCATCACCGCAGCGGTGACACGCTGCCTTCATCATGGTTATATATAACAACGCCCAAGGAACAGCGGTGACACGTGTAGCTTTATGCATGCCTCGTGTGTTCACAGAAAAAAAAGCTGAAGTCTGAGACAGTCCGCCCTCATCGATACGTCTAACGTATAGCACCTGGCGCTTGTGCTGGCGTATTCTGCGTTCCGTCAATAGACTTCCGAGCACAGCATCGCGGCGCAACCTATATAGAAACATACAGGAATATACGTTCTTGTCAGCTCGCGGCAAACCTTGCACATACACGATGCACGGGAGAATCGCTTCCAGACATGCATGAGGGGCTATTGCGAAGGCCACGTGTTAGGTTGTTTATCTTCTCCCATTCCCGGCTCTCTGGCTTGCCGTTTTGTTACGAGGTAGCGTGTATAAACTACGGTGCTCGAGCAGCTATACACCTCGAAAGTCGAGGCTAGCTCTTCATTATATATAAATAGAGCTTCGTTTTCTGTCTCCGAGCGAGCATTTCGTGGAAAAGGGCCAAGGACTGTCTCTCTCCGGGGCCTCCGCACCCTGGTGTTATTCGCGCTGGCGTGAAATAAAAGTACTGCGGGCCTGAAGTGAATTTGCTCACGGTGTTTGGTATAGCGTGTTCTAAATCCAGCCAGCGTCGCATCTTGTCACGGGTGCAAAGAAGTGAAGGTTGCAGAATTTGTTGTCGTGTACGAGAACTATCTGCGCAACTAACCTCTGTAAACATTTTTGAAACAAATTTCTGCAACGAGGCGCTAACGTGCGTCTTGCTGGACACCAATAATGCTTCGCACCAACCCACTGACTATAGTAACGTGCGAAATGTACAAGTGTTCGAGAGATACCCACGAACGAAATTGCTGCTGTAGAATGAAAGGATAACTGAGCTTCCTTAAAGAGTTCCTTCGTAACATAGAAAGTCTGTTACTGTCACTTACAACAGTGCATTAAATGACCTGTAACCATCCCGCATTCAAAGACGAAGGAGCGGTTTCTTCTCGCCCTCGCTGCCCTTCATACAAGTGATATCTCCTCCTCGCCACCTATTTCTTAAAATCACGTTTGCAATGTCAGCACTATAAGCGTTGATACTATTTATATTTCGTGCTTGTCGGTTGCACGCCGTTATCTCAGCATGTGCAGTCGCAATCACAGAAAGTAGAAGTGAAATCAGTTGATCGCGCTCGATTTTCATGCGAGGCAAGGGTGGCTGCATGGCCATGCATGACAAAGCAGTGCGGAAGACGATTCGCAACTGATAGTTCGCGTGAGGGGCCAATCGAAAGTATGTACTGTAATGACTTCGCGTGCACCATGGTTCTTCCGCCACGAAATGTGCCAGAAAGACAAGAAACGCCGTGGGTAAGGCGCTTGTTTTCCGTATGTTCAGAGGCCGTTGAAGGGCCCTTTAAAGTGCATGGTTCGTAACGCAGAACGGTGAGGGAGCCTCCGCCCAGTGTCGCAGCACCCACATGTGAGTATTAGCCAACGGAACACTTCGCCAAGTCAGCAGGCTTATTGCCCTATCATCGCTTGACATTGAAAACGAACCAGCCTCTCCCCATGTTGTTTGCTTATTAATATATTAACCATACGTCGCTGGCCAGGGGAGCGCAACTGGAAACTTGCCTAGCATGAGTGGTATGAATTAGTACGTCGGTTTCAGTTCCGACGTGGGCTCTGTCTGGGCTAATTAGATCTATGGGGACCATCTACCAGTATTTTACAATGGGAGCACGTTTCTGACGCAACGCTAATCTGATTCATGATCTCCAACGCCATATATTTACCCGAGTCTTCTTTGCGCAATGACATGGATTGTTCCTCTCATACAATTGATTCTTGACAAGGACATGCGTGGATTATTTCAGCAATTGGAGATGTAGTAACACGAATGCATTACTCTAAATAACTACTGCTTGAGCTTGAATGCCATCTCCTCAATCACTGTGGGATATGTATCAAACTAGCTTGATGTAGTCGTAATGTTTTGTTGTACGTTATTCGAGAGCTATATGAAAGGGCCAGTAAACAGGCTCTGATTTCTTTTTTACGCCCCGAAAGAAGGTCGCCAACTCGTACAGTAGACTGCAGCGATCACACTTTCCGAATATTGCAGCGCTGCGCGCAGTGCAGACCCTCCATTTCGAAAAACAGACCCGCATCTGTTTCCCTCGCATGACCAACCCTCTCTTATACTCGTACAGTGATGAAAGCTTGCCCATGGGCAATTTTACGTATACAACTGAGCTCATAAATCGGTCATGTGCCCTATGAAACGGTGCCTTGACCCAGCGGTGATGCAGTTTCGGCTGTGCAGTCCGCATTTTCATTTTCCTGTGCTGCCCTCTGCCGTTTTGTAGAGCCTGAGACTACCGGGAGAAGCGATTGCCAGAACGGAAGCCTCCGAGATAAAGATGCGTCTCTCTCTTTCACCGCTAGGGGAAGGGTGCTCACGATGACGGGCTACACCTATCCCTTCCATCCCTTCCCTATGACAGAGAGCGGGAGTGAGGGTGCATGGAAATTCAAAAACCCGCTGAAATTGATGTTCTTGTAACTTCCTTATTATAGCACGAATTCGCATTTTTTTTGTGGCAGCATTTTCACCTAGCAATAGAGCGCATATTTTTCTTCATAACAGTTTTTGCACCTCGGGGCTGTTTACAGGCCCTTTAAAGCCTATTTCGACCACAGTCCACATTATACATAATTTTTCCATTAGCAGTTTTATTAAGTCTTTAGCAGAAAATGTATGACAATTCAGATGCTAAAACAAGGAATGGCAAAGAAATGGCGGTCAGCTTCTAATGCCGCGTTAACTTGTGTGCTATTCATGAGAAAAGTATGCGCTGATCGTATGGATTACTATAGATTGTTAACCTACCCCTAATTCATCGCCTATTGCCGAACGCTAATGTTCTACCATGGAGTGAATGTTCTCTCCAATCGTACGAAACGCCCAGCGACGGATGAAAACGTCCGGATATTATCACATAATTGAACCTGACGTCGCATACATCAACATGACAAGCCTCGGTTTGTGTATACATTTCGTTCTCCGGACAAAATACACATCGCTTGCGCAGTGACGCCGATATTAGCGAACGTTCTCGAGAAAGAACAATGCTCAATTTCCAAGATACTCCCGCGGAAGCGTTTGACCGGGAGAATGTTATGCAGAATTTCCGGGGCTATCAGCTTCTCTTTAGAAACTTGGATCCACTTTCTCTCCACCTTTCTCTTTCTCTCTCCTTATTGGACCACAGCACTCCAGAGCCTTTTAAAGACAGTTTTGCGTGTCTGTGGTTGTTCTTGTCTTCATGCATTGTGTTTGAAAGCAGGCAAGGGGAATAGCCCGCCGATGGCTGTACGAGATCGACGCGACTGGCGGGCCAGCTAAATCAGATTGGGATCCGGGCCTCCTCAGTGGTGGCGCCTCGGGTCTAAGCCCGCGTCAGATTGGGGCACGGCGCCTGTCAGCTTCGCCCTAGTCTGGCACCGCTTCAATCCCCCTGCCGGATCCCGCGTTACCAGAAGATGCCAGCGCCCAGGGATGATGTTGCGTGCAGTGTGCCCGCATGGCTGAGATGGGAAACAAACGACTCGTCCAATCGGGTTAAAGGACGTACTGATTTCAGTGGTTGCGTCTCTCGGACTCCATGAACTAGTGGCCCCTGGGCACATCGCCCTGCTTGGGACGTTGCTGCCCATCGAGAGTTCGAGTTGGGAGCTGTAATGGCTCGAGTTTTTGTATCTTCCGAGGACGATGGTGAATAGCGAACACGAAGGCGGTTGGTGTTTGGCGTTCGGGAGATTTCCGACAGCACTAACTGCACGCAACTTGGCCAGACAGTTCAAGTTCGGGACCAGGCTGGCGCAGCTGCCACTATCCTCAGGCGAAGCCCAATGCGATAGAAGGCTCTGTTCCTGGATTATTATGCCTCACGGCCGATGCGGGAGGTTTTCAGAAGCCAGATGAAGAGAATAGGGCAAGAAAACGTTCTTTTCTCGAAACATACGGAAGCTGAGGATCGCGTCCGGCTGCCGAGAAAGGCCCGAACGGCGAGACAGCGGGACCCGGCGTATATGCCACTGCACGGCACGCTATAGCGCCCCGGGACGGATTCCCGAAACCGATGGGGATGACGAGAGGACCGCGCTGTGGCCACCTGCGCCCGTCCGTCTGAGTAGGCGCGCTCTCGGCGCATCAAGATCCGTCCGCTTCGATTCGTCAGCGGAACTGACGGGATGTCGCGCCGGCGTAATGGGGCTTCAAGCGAAAAACACTGGGCCCATACACACAGCGTGGCTTACACTACTTATTCTGTGGCAGTCTATGTTCCAGTGCATAATAGCACTGAAGATAGATAGATAGATAGATAGATAGATAGATAGATAGATAGATAGATAGATAGATAGATAGATAGATAGATAGATAGATAGATAGATAGATAGATACGAAATGCATGCAGACATATTCTCGTTGGGATAAGCAATAAGACGTTACAATATATCTTACCAGTCAGAGAGAAAGAGAAGGGCGATCCAGGAAGTAAAGACTTAGATGCTAACTGAACTTGGTCTCATTTGCTACTCAGTGAGCGGAAAGGTGTGGTCAAATAAAGACACAAGGCATGAAAGAATGCTAGAAGAGTTAAAAAGTGGGCTAGTTCGTATATATATATTCATACTGAAATATTGACAGCGCAAACTAAGTGGACGCCAAAAGAGGGGACAGACAAGTGCAGACTGAAACTTAGTCGATTCACCGAAGATAACATATGCCAGAACGTGCTGCCTGAACGTGTGCCAGCGAGAACACTACGATGCGCTGAAGTGGGCCCCGGGTTTACATTTGTCCGGCCATTGCACAAAGTGTCATTGCGTACCTGAATTTTAGCACACGCCAGTATTATACACCCATCGTGACACAATAACTATGTAGAGAGATCGAAGAAGCCTTCTTCATAAAAAAAGAATATTGGTAGTTGTACCAGCTCACCGTCTGTATCACTTTTAGGTTGTGACATCTTGTTCCTGGACATTTGATGGCGGTGGAGCTTTCCCTCTTTTATTTCCCTTTCCCTTCGTGTTTTTCAAGGCTAGCATATATTTATTATTTTAGGCGAATAAACCAAGTTTCAGAATTCGTTTGTTTGTTTCCTCCTGGTAATTGCGTCCTGTTAGTTTGCGTTGCCAATATTTCAGTATGAAATAATGCCACTTGGGTGAACAGAGATTCGAATTCTTTCATAGCTGGTCGAGGTAAACAGCGCAAAAAACGAAGACAGAGTATAGAGTATGGACAAAGGCAGCGCTCGTCTTGTGTCCTTCCTTTACTCTGTCTTCGTTTTTTGCGCTGTTTACCTCGACCAGCTATGAATCTTCACCAACTTGTCCAGTTTTCAATACTAGTCAGTGCCATTCGAAATATTTGATAGCCGCCTGATTATGCTTGTCAAGACGTGCCTTGCGTGTGAGCAACGGCACGCTTGCTTCAGAGTCTGCGCGGAAGACGCACGCGCGAAGAAGCGGCGCAAATTGAACGAGGACGAAGAACACGCCAAACAATATGCCGTGTGCTCGTCCTTTTGCTTTGCAGTGCGTGTGTTCTTCGTATACACGCCTGATTTGCGACGAAAAGTTTCTTCAGTTGGGAAACAATACTAAGTAGTTGAAACCAAGATTCTTCCAAGAGAGGTTCTGTTGAGACGAACACACTGACCTGTTACAACGTGTCCCGAACGACAATTTACTATTCCTTCTAAGCCGATCACCTCCACGTGTGTACCTTGACTTACAATGTAGCGTCTGTGGTATCTCGAAGCAACACTGCCAGTCACGCGGTTTCTGCGCCGCGGTATTCTCTCCGCATCAGCGAGCATTCTTCGCCGCGTTTCATGTTGAAGGACCTCCGTGTAGGCACACGTCTAAGCATAGTACCGAGTCGATATAACACGCGCACGCTCGGGCTCATACAGGGCTCACGAAAAGAAAGGTGCGGCGTGCCGGAACCGGACGGGTTATTCGCGGAGCGAGAGTAAATTAAACCGATCCATCAGCGCTCATTTCATCGGTGCAGTGACAACGCAAGCGAACCGCACGTGAGCATATTCTTACCATCCTTCTCGAAATACTCTCGCTTTCAGAAAAGAAAAACAAAAGAAGCTTCTCCGAGGATGCGGCGAGGATCAGCGGCAAAAGATGGATCCTTCGTTTCGAGTCGGCGGCGGAGGCCCGTGGCTTAGCGGGAGCGGTTTGCGGGAGTCGCGCACAGTGAGACGACGACATCGGCGCCCATGATTCGACCACCTGCGTGGAGGCAAAAGCAAAAGCCACGGAGAGGCCGGAGATTCACTTTTGAAGCAGCTTCCTGCGGACGCACATGAACGATGGAGCATCGCATGGCTGCTTGCAGCGCGCTGCCGTTTCTGGCGTACACACGCAAGCTGGGTGGTGACTCGTTGAGCGCCGATGGTGTTTGGTGGTGTGGTGGGCCGCCGTGGCTTTGGCTCCTTTTGTACAGTTTGTAGACTGCTCTGCAGAAGGATCGTGCTCACGAACGGGCGCGCGGTTCTTTCTTTTCAAAGAGGAGCGGTGTCACGACTTGCTTTTCTGTCTTCTCGTTGGTTCGTAACATCCCACGTAGGCTATCACGACGCCGGAGACTGAGGTCGTCCATCTTTCCGCAATGCTCCCTGTCTTCGCCCTAGCCAGTTTATTTCTCTCGCGCTTTCTCTTCCACGCGCGCGCACGCGCACTCCGCATTTGCATCCCCGAGGCGTATTGCAATTTGCTGTCGTCCAATTTGTCCCTGTCATCCGTTTTCTCAGTGCGTGCGCGTGCGTTTGTGTATTGGCGCGTCTGTGAGTGCCCACAGGTCCTGGCTCGCGTGCAGTCTTTCCGTCGACCTTGACTCGGTTCGGAACGGCTCGTTTTGATTGCCTGGCGTCATTTGTTTGCTTCACGGAGTGGCTAGACCGCACACGTTCACAACGGCTGAAATGGACACTTTGCAGCTCAAAATGCGTCGGTGCGCGCTGCTTTCCGCAAGAGATCTGAATGGGAGAAATGTTTCACGTTATATATATATATATATATATATATATATATATATATATATATATATATATATATATATATATATATATATATATATATATATATATATATATATATATATATATAGAAGGCAGGGAGGGGCACAAGAATCGCGATTTGTCTTCGGTTGGCGACTCTTTTGGAGCGTCTGATGGGTTTTGCATCCTTTGTTGATATTGTTCGCAGTCAAAACATACTTCCTTTCTGTTTTTGTCTAATACTTTTCCCTCTTTATCTTTGCACATTGTCGAGTGCTCGAAAGCTATATACGCCGTATTTTGAACACATGAGTTGCAATCATACACCATTTCTTCGGATGCAGCGCATTGACTATTTAGCGGCTTTGCATGAAGCTTGTGTAACGAGGTTGCGATTTCAAATCCCGCTTCTTTCATCCATCCGAATTCCGGGTAGGAGCAAAATACAGAAACGCTATTTCGCCAAAATATTTAGAGAAGTTAAAGGTTATCAGCCAATTAAAGTGAACGCCTTACATGCCTAATCAAACGTGAAAGTTGGCCGTCGGCCACGCAAACAGGAATGATAAAAAAAGGCTGGTTCCTTTGTCATTGGAATCGGTGTAATACGAAAGCGACACGTGTCTTAACAGAGGTTGTTAAACGTTTATTGCGCATTGTTTTGCCACAAGAGCGAATGAATCAGCGCTATAGCAAGATGTTGTAATGTCGCGCGAAGAATGATAAGCAGCTTGAAACTTGCAGCGCGCTCCTCAAGCCGATAGGACGCATAAAAAGTACATACACACGATGAGCGCGAACTAATAGGCATCACAGATCGACACTTAAAGCGCTCTGCTCAAAGACAAAGGGCACTCGAATTTAACTCGCACGCATTCGCAGGATGAGCGCGAATTAACAACTGGCACAATCGTTACCTTTTAGTGTGCAAGCAGCGCGCTCTTTTCGCAAACGCGGCTGCTGCAGCAAGCGAAGTGACCTTCGTGCGCTCTGTAACTTTTAAGAAAACTTTGCTTGAAATGCGATATCTACTAAGACGGAAACGGAGGAGATGGATTTCGCCTTAGAGTAGTCTTCGAGGCGAAGCAGCTCGAAACTTGCAGCGCGCTTCTCAAGCAGTCTGCATGAAAAGTTGATTCCGGGCGATTGCATAAGGGATACTGTGAGTGATCGGTCTTTAATTGTTCTTTTGCTTTGAAGACTTGTCTCCGCCGTGATTGTTGAATGGTTATGGTGCTCGGCTGCTGAAGCGAATGTTGCGGGTTCGATCCCGCCGCGGTGGTCGCATTTAGATGTTGGCGAAATGACGAGGCCCATGTACTGTGCGATGTCAGTTGTCAAACACCAGATAGTCAAAATATATGAAGCCCTCATAACAGTACAGTGATTTTGCCAAATAAACCTCCACATATTGCGATTTTCTCTCTGTTTCTGTCTCTCAGTTAGCTACGTAAAATGATTAGTAATAGAACTGCTCGTGTCTTTCGCGCAGTTAGAGACCTTGAATTATTATCCTTGAAGAGGCACACTGAAAAATACCTTGGGTGTATACGGTTTCTTCGTTTCTCGTGTACCCTTTTTTTTGTTACCGAGGGGCAAGCGTGGACGTGGCGATGACGGATGACGACGTCTCAGCTCCGCATCCTCTTTTGCCTGCGCTCCTCCTTCCTTTTGCTTTATTCGTAAATCTAAACTCGCAGCCAGGATCGTGTACGATCCACCACTGTAATACACTGCATTGCCGGGCGTCGCCATTCAGTCGCCGTCACTGGTTCGTATACATCTGCGTACACGCGAGCGGCCATCTTGGCGTAGACGCCCCTCGTGAAGACAGCTTGATAGACGACCAGCGTGTTTTCTTCGCATCTCGGCACGTTTCCTGCTCCGGAGCGAAGCGGTGGCACCGGAAATGCAAATTTGCGCCGGCGCGCAGTCCACGCCGTGCTCCTGAAACATGGGACGAGGACGTATGGTGGCCTCCCCGAATGAATGACGTATGATCGAAGCCCGTTGGTGTTCCGGTCGGATGCGAGCGTGTCGCACCGTGAAGGGTCGTGTTGACTCAGCAAATCAGCTCCTTGTGTATCCTACGCGTGCATGAAATATGCTATATGGCTTAAAGCAGCTTTTCAGTTGCTGAACTCTGCATGGCCTGAGGTAAGTATATAGGTGTAGGATGACTGGGAACCATGCGCGCGGAGGGTTCCTTTTAAGAGGGTGGTGAGCTCGTCGCAGCGATCTGCTTTCCTGTTAGACCAATGTATAGTGCATGCAGGCTATTGAGTCTCACCCCCCCCCCCCCTATATATGGGAATGTTGCGCCCTTTTTATGTGATAAGGGGGCGGCTGCCCCCACTGCCTCCCTCTTGCGCATACGCCTATGCACGAGGGGGCTGTGCTTCTATTTAATGCACTTATTTAACTGGACACTATATAGAGGTATTGGTGATCAACGACTTGTTACCAATGACGATAACAATATCAAAAATAATCACATTCGCCTAAGACCACTTGAAGGTGAAGGTCATTTTATTTAACCAAATGACGTCATTATGTGTTGATTATTTGTTTTCGTAACTCATGTAGACGCTGATGGTTGATTTTCATAACCGTTATAGTGTTTTTTACAGTGCTCCACTTCATGGTGCAGGACATAGATGAACGAAAACCTCGCTCCAGAACACACGACATAAAACAGTCATAAACTGAATTCTCGGGATGATTGTTATTAGCGCATACTCAAAAATTGACTCACGTTACACAAGAAGTGCAAACTCTAGCGTACCAAGAGTTCGGCCCCTACCAGCCGGATCTTACCACATCTCATAGCTCGCATACCCCGTGTCCCCTTTCAAGTATAACAAACTGTACTACCCACTTCTTCGAACTCCCGTCGCAAGGGGGACACCGCGCGCATATTGTGCCGAGCACTACAGGACAGCAGGCCGTGGCCACGGTCGAAGAGAAGAATAAAGCCATCCCCTGTTGCACGTGCGTGCTGGATTCGATACGTCGGCCTGGCCGAGGGTCACACAACTACCGCTGGCACTCCCGACGCGAGCGCTCATCAAACCTCGGCCCCAGTGGCGTTCCGTAAAGCTCGCGCAGCGAGGGCGAGGGGCACAGAAGGGCTCGGCGCGAGTGTCGTCCCCACGCATTCTCCTAGGAGCTTGCGCGAGGCGAAGCTCGTTTTGCGCGTCGCTCAGCACGCCGCCCATTTCTGTTTCGCTACCCCCCCTTCCCCTTCATAAATGAGTTCAACGGGCCTTTACGACTGCGGCTGTAAAAAATTTATCGCCTCGGCGATTCCGGAGCTGAGCTCGTCTCACGAAGATGCCGCCGCCGATGCATACACACAGCCGCGCATGCAGGGAAGAGCCTCGACATCCGCTTGAATTTCCGTCCCCGGGCCCCCGGCCAAGCTCGAGACCGGAGCCGCGCTGGTAGGTGTATATAGGGTCACCAGTATACACCAGCCAAGTGGCGGTGTATCCTCTCTCTGCGCGCGGGGCCACCCATCTCCCTTCATCCCCGAAGTTATGGCGCTTGCAGGCATAACTTGTGTCTATATTCGCTAAGCACCGAGCGCTTCTTTCTCGAACGTGCAGCGTGGGCACCATTGCACGCAGACGACGCCCTCGGCGCAGATGGCGCTGCGCGCGCTAGCGATGCTCGTTGAAGACCGTATTGCGGGTACAAAGAAGCAAGTATATACAACGCATACGGCTAACGTTTCTCGCTCGGGCCTTTTAAAACATAACCCGGAGCGCCGCCGACTCGACACTAAGCCAATGAAGTGCCCCTGCCAAGCCTCCTCTAAATAAAGCCTCGAGAGAAGGAGCCTTTATGTTTGCTGGTATATATGAGGCATGGCGGTCGGCATAAGAACGAGTGTGCGTGCGACCTCTTTTTTCATGTAGTGGAAAAAGAAAAGAAGTAGTCGCAACTGTGGCTCGTCATTCGTCGCCCTTAATCGTCGTAAATCTCCGCCGGGCCCACCCCGGGCGTAAATTCTTCTCCGAAAGCACCACGCTGCCTGTCGGTGTTATGTTATAGTGGACCGTGTTTCAAGGGGGGAGGGGGAGTTAAGACCCCGCTTGCCCTTGAGAAGATAGTCGTGTAATACATACTCAAATATGACACGCCTACGCAAACGCCCGCGTCAAGTATGTAGTGTTGTCTGATGACGTTTATATCGCTTCCGCTTCCTTTTGCCTGAAATACGGGAGCATTTTTAAGGATGCGGTGAGGTGAGGGGCGCGACCACGGATGTCGTGAGGGTCCCGGTTAAGATGATTCACTTTGCCGAAATACGCATTATTAGCGAATGAGTGGCGTCTCGAGTTATAATAGGAAACGTTGCCCGTTTTAAGTCGTGGTAAAGCGCCTTTTGAGTGAAGGCTGCGCCACATACACTTCAAAAGCTGAACGAAAGTTGGTGAACGGAGAGGCTTTGTGCCATGTTCGGATTCGTACGCTTGGTGAATAAATCTGAAGTGAGGAGTGACGGACCGCGCAGCAAACGTTGATTTCAAGAGAGACGGAAACAGTTCGTATATGTGCTCGTTCGTAATGCATGTTATGAAGCTTATTAAAACCGCAAGATACATTTTTTTTCCAGTTGATGACCCCCGCTTCTCTCAGGGAGGCACATTTTATTGCAGAAGAGAATGACTCATTACGTGAGAGAACTATGGCTGACATGTTTTTCTTACGTTGCACTTTTAGATTATTTGTTTCCGGAGTATTTACACCTTTGCAGCAAAGCTTTTCTAGCCAGCAGATAGTACAGCTTGTAACTTTATTCATTACTAACCAGGGAAGCTTTCGTAATGTTTCTAAAGAGAGTAACTATACTAAGCCAGCTACTTTGCCAGATCTTTTCTAGATGTCATAGAAAATTTTGCCGTAATTATCACATCGTAAGCAAAATTTAGGCAAGCTTTAATTTATTGACCACCTTAGAACCAAAGTTTCGTTCTACGTAATGGCAAACATATACGCAAATATGAGGGCACATGATGATTTGTAGAAAACAACAATTATCTTGTGAATTCTATGGCTGATAACCAGTACACGGGGTGCGATTCCAAAGGAGGGGTACATATAGCCTTCAAGCTGCAGTAAAAACTTGCTATGTCGAAGTCTTGAATATTTGCGGGTGCGTTTGCGTGCGTGTTCTCGCTTGTGATCCATTCATATGAGTTCTCATACTCACATAATCATATGAGCATATGGTATGGCCACGTGATATGATCATGAGCCTCATCCTATGTATGATGGTATATATATATATATAATGTGATCATATGAATGTGATCAGTTCTCTATAATTATGTTCCCGTGATGCGCACCTACCACAGTATATATATTTACACGAAGTAGTTAGCAGCCATAATTAATGTACGAGAACAATGCCACATCCTTCTTTTATTCTATATTTTTGTAACAGAATCATCTTGATATGGCAGCGCACACGCACATAAAACAAAATAGACGTAAACCTCTATTTGCGGTTTACTAACAAGTTAGTAATGGACTAACCCCTCGAGTCAGCACTATTTTCTTACTAACTAGGTAGCAAGTTTCGCTAACCTGCATTTTACTACCTTCACTTACTAAGAAGCTAGTGCTTTATGTGACAAGTTAACGGTTAGTGTTTAGTGAGTGAATATGCCGACGTTTCTTAAGAGCGTATGCATCGATACATTTTTACACTTTCAAACTTTTCAAAATTAGTGGTCCACTAAATGAAGTCTGTAATGAGGCAATGCGATTTCTCTGGGTTCCCTTGGATTTCTCTCGATCTCTTGGATTTCTTGGATTTCTCTCGGATATGCGCGCACTTCGTGACTCTGTGTAAATGAAGGTTACTGGTTTCCCCCACATTTATAACAAGCGCTGTCGCGCTGCTGATATAATTGATTGATATGTGGGGTTTAAAGTCCCAAAACCACAATATGATTATGAGAGACGCCGCAGTGGAGGGCTCCGGAAATTTCGACCACCTGGGGTTCTTTAACGTGCACCCAAAGTTGTGTCGCATTGCTGATGTTGATGAGCTTGAACAGTTATTTGGTGAGTGTCGCGTGCGGAAGTTCCCAGACAGCGTCAAATATTTGAATGTGTGCAAGTTGTCATGTAATTACACCTCTATAAAATCTTTTCGAGGAATCGGAATTAGAACTCATACATGGCTATGCACTTTTCGTAGAACAGGTGTCGAAAGGGCTTAACATTCTGCATCATTCAGTAATCGTATTTCAGTAATAAGCATGCGAGATGGTGTGTGATATGCCCTTGGCGTTATTAGGAAACCTCTATACAGAAACGAGTATGTGATAAATTGATTTGCTGCACAAACTTGAGGGAGACAGGAAAGAGCTCAGACAGGTGCTGCGCTCTTTCCTGTCTCCCTTGTTTTCCTTCAAGTTTGTGCAGCAAATCAATTTTTCAAGTATGAACCAACTAGTCTGCAAAAACGAGTATGTGGTTCGCCGAGCACTTCAGAAAGCGATGCCAATAAATGAGTCAATAACGTTCGAGGTAAGGAGTTGAAGTGGCACTCAGTCGTTTTGTTCCATCGTGCTTGCACCGAACAATCCTGTTAACAAGCGCTTTGCGTTCCCCGCATAAGCCGTCCGTCCATCCGTCTGCAACGAAGTAAACAGCAACGTCCTGTTCCCACTTTGCGATTTTTCAACGCGAGAGGCTGTAATCTCTCCCCTCTCCGGGTCTACTTTTCTGCATGAATTAGCTCCGCCTGGTTACCAAAGCCAATTAACCGGAAATCTCTCGCTTGCCTTCGGACCCTGAAGCGCGCGAAGGCCCCAAACCACCCACTCTGCACGTTCGGGTCATCTTCCAGCGTTTCTACCGCGCAAGCGTACACACGTAGCTCTTCGTGAATCATCGCACGCTATCTCTAATTGGCTTTAATCTCGTTTAAACTCGTACGGCAGGCGTCATCGACCATTACGAGAGAAGGGGAGGGCAGGAGCGCCCGCTCAATTATAGGTTGCCGCTCAATGACGTCACTGGGCTAGCGAACTCAACCATGGTGCCATGTATATGTCTGCTTTCTTTATGTTGAATGGAAATGCTATAGCACCACGGGGATCAACACGTTATCTGTTTTTCTTCTTCTTCAACATACCACGCTGTGAAACCTGCGTAGCCTCGCCTGCTATTGCGTCGTAATCGTGGGGCTGCGACCAAAGGAAATAATCCCCAATCTAGAGGAAAACGCGCGGGAAGGGCTAGCATGCAGTGAACGGGCGAACCTGTCCATGCTTCGACCCTCACTGGTTCTAGCCCCCCCCCCCCCCCCCCACCAACCCTGTCATCACGTGCCTTGCAAGGAGACCCTACTCGGGAATCATCGGTGCTCGTGGGAGAGGGAAAAAAGGGACGATCTAATTTGACTGCACATGCCCTGGCAACGTAAACTAGGATTATAAACACGGGCCTTCGGAAGTATACCCTCGTTACCGTTGTTTTTATGTCTGATTCTTCTTAAATCTTCTTTATTTTATCCGTAGTTTCGGCAGTGTCACGTATCTAGGCACTCCGATGCCGATAGCCACGTACCCGTCATTACGTTCCACGTGCGGACCCTTCCTTGCATCCCGTTCTTGGGACCACTTCGATTTGAAACACGGCGCTTCGGAAAACCCTGCATGCTTCTCTGCCTCGACGGTGACGTCATGCCTCAGTCGTAAAGTCAAGATTTACCTCCGGTCCCCATATATATCCCTGGCGGGTACGGCGAATAATCCGGCACCGAGGCCCTGATTGCAATCGTCGGCAATGACCAGGGGTGCTCCCCCGCTTCCACGCCTTCCCTATAGGAACGGACCCCGTTTAGCGCTGATGTCAGCGTGGTTCCTCCAAGAGTAAACAGTATGGGCTCCGAGTGTGTCTTGATTACGAGTATTAGACGGAGAACGAAGGCGTGTACTACAGCGGGCATCTACGCTTTGTCACAATGATTGGTGGCGTCTCTCCTGTGTTATTCAAAGGAGAGGGGCTCCACGAATTCGGTGACCTGCCTCGGTGAAAGGGCGTTGGCAAAATACTTGACTGCATCTGTTGGCCAGCAACGCTTGCACGTATACTAGAACTGACTCCGACCGCTTCTTTATCAGGTTGAACCGAGACAGCTAGAAAGAAGGAGGACATTTTTTTTTCAAGTAATATGGCGGTTTTTCAGGGGTAGCTTCCACGTCACGGAGAGGTGCGATGAGATGTCGAAAGCGAATCGTCGGAGCCCGGGTCTGTCTTCGGTGGCTTGCTACGTGCTCTGACGAAGAAAAGTCTCCGCGTGAAATGACAGCACTATATTACTTGGCCGACCACTTCTCAGCATTTCTAGCCTATAGAAAATTTTCTCGACATGTGCCATCACTTTCCATTTGTCAGTATAAACACTGTATCTTAATATAGTAATGCCACTGCAATACAGCTTTTGTCGAAGGCACATTCAAAGTGATTGTTGTATCGAGAGCACAAAATAGTGTATACTCGTGGCAGCCAGCTATTTATCTTCTGCTGCCTTACTGCCTTTCCTTGAACGCATCAATCAATCAGTCTACTAGGTGCATAATAATGCAAAAGGAGCGTTAGAATGCAAGAGGGCCCGACGAATACTCGTATTCATTCTATAGCACCGCCTTTTTATCATTATGAATCCAAACCCACTTGCCCGCCAATCTAGTCTACTGGGTTTTCACCTTCAAGAACATGGACCAGTAACGTTGTTTTCAGCAGTATAGAAAGAGCCAGCCACATGTTATTGAGCCATTACATCTGGTAGGAATGATTCTCTCATTTTCCAGCACCGTACACGATTCCCCCGCAAAGCGTTATCTCACGAGTTATGACCGCTGGAGAAGATGGCAGCCACGTATGTCGAAATGCCCTTGTGCAAGGCGTCCGCATCGACATTCGGGAGTTGGACGAGGCCGAGCTGCGAAATGCATAAAGCCTCCTCCCTCCGATAGCTATCGAAAGCGTCGGGCTGACGTCAGTTATACCGCGCCACTACCAGCGAAAGGCCATGATTTACAACCTTCCGCCACGGCATTCACTCGTCCTGTGCAGACGGAGGTGGGGGGAGTCGGGGCGAGAGCGACGTGACAGTCATGCCTGCGTCTCCGGGCACGCGGGGCGAAAGTGCCGAGCGCGTGGCGCCACCGGTCCGAAAATTGCAGAGCACGTGCACTTAGCCAAAATCATCGCCTCCCGGACGGCGCACGCAGCGCGACGCCTCGATCCGCGGAGTCTCAGTTGGCGGTGGTCCGGACCCGCGGCTGCCAATTGTCCGCAGGGGTGCCATAAAGAAGGCGCGCCGCGTCACGAAACCCGTGAGAAGCTTCTCCCCCCCTCGTACGTGGCGCCTCCCTGCGTGTTCTGCAGCCTTCGCTTCACTTCCTTCGTTTCCCGCTCTCACTCTGATCAAGGGCTGGCTATAGACATTGGGAACGGCCAGGGACGCCTGCAGCAAATGTACGTGTGCGGCTGCCCCTGTACTCGTGGCTCCCTCCTGGGACCGCGGTCTGGCTGCAAAAACGAAGACGCATTGCGAACCACTGTATATGCGGTCTAATGCGCCGTTGCTACCAATTTTAATGTATACTCTCGCGAGTTTGTTGTTCTCTTTTCGTCGTTTCGGTCTTCGCGGCGGGATCTCTGTTTCAGGTCCCAGAATCCTGCGACAATGTTATAAAATGACCTCTGTGTGAAAACCTGTGCACAGGAACTTCATCGAGCAGTCGTTAAGTCACGTTGCTTTTATGCTCTCCCTGGACCTTGATAGCTCGCGGAGTATTCTCCAAGTGCCTCCGTTTTCGTGTTGTCCAGCCTTGCTGTATTGCGGCCTCGAAGCTGGCGCAGCGCTGTGAATCAAGCGTTACGACTTTCCTTAATGCTAATTGCGGGACTCACTCGTGCATGGTGAGATCGCAAGGTGCGCTCGCTTTCCTTCTAGGAGGAAATAATAAAGAACTTTACGACTACAGAGTTTCTAGAACGTGACTCATTGCTAAGCCTTCTTACGACTGTTGCAACTCCCGGTTATATGCAGCCGAGCACCGGTGGAGTAACGAAGGAACCGGGTGAAAGGCGGTGAGGACCATTATTTTTCTTTAGTAGAATAATATTGTCACGCTAATTGGTAAGCGGTGCTTATTTTCGTTTCTTGGCACAGGTGCAACAGCTTGTTTGCGTAAGACTCCTGTAACAAATGCTTATTTTGTAACACTACGTATACTGCAGAATACGAAGAGTGTTCAGAACACACGTGCACGTACACACGCACACACACGCACACACACGCACTTAATGTCTTGCCCACTATTGCTGTAGGTGTGTCTGATATCCCATATCAAGACCATCGTAGAGCCGCAACATACAAAGACTTCCTTGAGGCCGAGGTGCTGGAAAAAGTCTTGTTTAATGCATTCATATGCCAGAGTTCCTGCTCCATAGAGTTTCTGAGCACATTGTGCAAAATAAAGACACCCAACTCCACAAATATATAGACATCTTAATCAGCATGTATCATGGCCCAAATGTCATGGGTTAGATACCAGCCCCGACGGCCGCATTTCGATAGAAGCGAACTGATACGAGCCCGTGCACTGTGTGACGTCAGAACGCGTTAAGTACCCTAACTACGTTAAAACTTCCGCAGCCCTACACTGCGGCGTGCCTCATATTCATATCTTTGGCACGTAAAGTCCCAGATAGTATTATTACCATCATTGTTATTTAACTACCCATCTATAGCATGCACAACCAACCGTGTCTAATGATCCAACGCAAAGTGTCTATTGAGGCGAGGTGAGTTTAGCTGAGTATGTTGATTGCAGCTACATATTTATCCGTGCTTGACGTGGTTTAAAGTTTAAGCGTCCTTTCGCGAAAGCGTCGCAGCAAAGCGATCTTCTTACACTATACTAGCGTTTCCCGGATGTCAATATTTTTTGCCCAGTCAAGCGAAGGAAAAAAAAAGGGCACACACGCACAAATGGGCCACCCTGTCGCACAACTCCGCTGTCAGTGACACACGGGTACCAAGGTCACTTGCGAACGTCGCGTCCCTAGCTGCGCCGTACGTAAAAAGAGCGGACCTCCCCCAATGCGAAAAGATCTCACTTTCAAATAGGGATAACGCGCAATGTATCAGCGCCCCAGCGTACTCTCCCAGGTTCCGGTACATTTGTCTCAACGCCTCGGATTCTCAAGTACATCCGGCTGCTGTGAAAAAAAAGTAACATGCAAAAAACAAAAACAAAACACACTAAACTACGGGGCGTCCACCACTATGCGGTGGCCCCGTTTTCTAGCTGCAACGTCCGCCGGTTGGCAACCATGCACCGGAAACACACGAATCTCTGGGCACTCTCAAGAAACAACGAACGACACCACCGTCACCTGCTGAGCACGGGGCGTCGTCTGCTCAGCGGTGGTGTGTAGTAGCAGACGACGCCATGGGTGCCCCCACGAATTTGCGTGAGCCCCTCGAAGCACCACGCAGGGGATCAGCACGAAAGCACCATCACCACCAAGAGGGCAGACACTTTTCCTCGCGGAACCTTTTCAACTTTCTTTAGTTTCTGCTCGGAACAAAAACAAGCGGTAAACAAAACAACGCCAGTGCTCAGAAGCATCCCACACTGCTTAGTTTCTTTCGTCTATTCTTGTTGTTTTTTTCCCTCGTTAGGGTTAGCAGCATGTGCGCGAGGAAGCCTCAGCATTGTTCTCGTTCGCGGGAACACCGTGTTCACAAAATGATGAGCAGCTCACGAGCACGAAATCACCCCCTCCCCTCGTTCTCGTAGCCGCAGCCGCCTATGAACCCCCGCCCTCCTCTCCACATCTCGGAGTTTTCCCGCTACCATCCGTGAACAACAGCGCATTTTTCTATCGGGCAACAGCAGCTGAAACGCAAGGAGCCCCCCTCGACCAAGAAGCCCGGGCGCCCTTCAATGAGTATGGCGGGGTGTCGATTCTGCAGCGCTGAAGGCGAAAGCGCACCCCCCCCCCCCTCCTGAGCGTGCACCCTCGCATTGCTACTCCCCCCTCGTACCATTGTAGGGCGGAGGGGGGTACAGGCGGCGAAGGCGCCACACAGCCGCTGATGAAATATGAGGGGCACCCATCGATAACCCGGGCAGACCTGTCAGCTTTTCCCGGTACTCGCTGGAGGGCAGGCCCGAGACAAAGCGAAAAACCAACCGCCTTTTACTTGACGTTGCGCTTTCCTTTTATCTTGCTACTTGAGCATAAACCTCGGTCCTCGGGACTTATTTGCGGTTGTTTTGCTTTCGACGGACCCACACTGCTTCTTTCATTATCGTTTCCTTGTTTATTATCTCTTTATTTATTTCGCAACGCGAGGGCGACATGCGTGTTCCGTTTCACGTTTGTTATATTCGAGCGATGTAGCGGAACTTCGGAAAGCAGAGGAGGCAAGGGGCGGTTATTTAGAGAGCTAATGATTTACCCAGGAAGAAAGAACATGACCGACCAAATGAAAAACGCCAGTAACGTCGAGATTCAAGGCGAGCGAAAAACGAAAGAAAAGAATGTGAATGAAAGGTGTGTGCTTGCTGGAGAAGCGGCGAAGAAAAAGGAGAATCTCGGGAAAGGCGACGGAAAAGACAAGGGCGATTCTTCTAGTGGTGGGCGCCTCTTCGGGGGCACCTCTCATTTCCTATAACGCTTCTGGTTCGCCGCGTTGAAAAAAGCAAAGAGCTCGACGGTGGATCAAAACCGCGGTGTCTCGGGTCTCTCCATTGTGCGCCTTCGCGGCGCGTCTGCGTCGATCCCCAGGAAAACGCATTGTTCGCCGCGGTATGCCCCACGGGAGCACGGGCACCTTGTGTTTCTCCTCCCGCTTCCCGGGCAACGGTGACGGCTCGTAGGGACGCGCGGTGGTGCGTGTGTTTGTGCCTTGGATGGATCACCCAGCGTGTTCCCGCTTGCTTTCTCCGTGTGTGGTTTTTCGAGGAGCCGGCACGGTGGGTTGCACAGGGCAGCAAGGGAAATGAAAAGGGAGGACAGTCGGGTGGGGAGGGGAGTGATCCCCAATTAGAGGCTGTCGCTCTGTTGGTCGATCGTTGGGGAGACGCGGATTCTGTCGCGAAGACTGTGAGAACACTTGCGAGGCGGAAGGACAGCACAAGCCGGGGCCCAGGGTTTGGGGGTCAGCGTGTGCATTGGCAGGATTTTGTCTTGGGGGGCTGGAAAGGGGTTGCAGAACCGGGTTGCATTGCGGCGGGGGCTGAAGGGGGATGCGCTGATCGGGCTTCAGGGGCAGTGATGGTATTTCTTTGAGGGGGGACAAATGCCCCCTCCGTACCCCTCTGCAGGGGGCGTTTAACGAGAAGAGGGTTTAACGAGAAGCGGCCAGTATTCTGGCTTGTACGGAGTGGACGCTTTTGGCGCCGGACAGAGACGTGCGCGCACAGCAGTGGTAAAACCCCATGACGCCGCTCGCGAAAAGTGAAAGGGGCATGGTGACAACGTTGCTTGTTGTCAAGATTGAATGGCAACGGAGACCCCCCACTTGCCCCGTGTGCCACATCGCGCTCCGCGAGAGCTTTTGGAGAGCCGCAGGTGCACGTCCGAGAGCAGAGCATATTCTCACTGAAGCCACGTTTTCAGGCCTTTATGACCGCCTCTTAGCGGCCTATTAGGACCTTAATGAGAGTGGTCTGTCCGCGGGTTCTCCACAGAGGAGACGTTTCGTCTAAAGCTGGGAACTTCTCGAGGACTTGTGTGGTACGCGTTAAGTCCCTTTCGACGTTTCGCATGACCGATTGGCCGTAGCAAAGAAGGGCAAAAACGCAACGAAGAAACAAAGTTCCAGAGAGGAACTTAAGGGGCGGATTTTGTAGAGGCGGGGCAGCGGTGAATATAAGACCATCGCGATACATTGTCCGAGCACTCATCATCCTAAGGATAAGCTTGTAGGGTGTGAGGTGTAGTGTGTGGTGTGAGTTAGTTAGAAACAGCGAATCCGAGTCACTATGGTTACCGCTAACCTACATGTGATTAAGCTAAAGAAATGGAGGGTGAGGGAAAAAGGGGGGTGGAGGTTACCGATGACGTGTTCCATACGCTCTGGCGAATAAACAAGACAGGAAGACAGGATGAACAAGGACACATGTAAGACCAAATATCAGCTTCCTCTCTGAATGCGCCGCAAGGTATCGCAACGCCTGGAGAAAAATGAAAATACAACGCAGGGTAACGCGGAGACTTACAACTTACATAATTAAGAGCATCGAAAAACAGGATAGAAACAGAAAGGAGGCACCCGATAATTAAAAGTATAATTAGCAATCAAAAAGCGGTAGACGATGATCAAAAAAGGCTCCTCAGACTCCGAGTACAAAAGCACCACCAAAAAATGTCATGCGGTATGCACGTTCCAAATAAAATAAGTTGTTATTTTGCTGTCACACTTTGTCGTCCTTTCGCTTTCTTCGCTCCTTGTCACACCTGGCAGCTCATTAGAAGGTGACGTCAAACCAACCAACCGCCGTTACAGCCTTTCCTGTGTAGATTCTGAACGAGGGTTCATTTAATGATATCTCTGATTTTGTGTGTCAAAACAACGCTGTGATTATTGAGCATGCCGTAGTGGAATGCTCTGGAAATTCTCACCATCTGAAGTTCTTTAACTTGCACTGCGCGTGCAATCTTCTAACATACACTTCTCCAGAATTTCGCCTCCATCAAAATGTGACCACCGCGCCCGTGACTGAAGCCGCGATGTTCGAGTGAGGCTTTATGTATAGCGGCATTTATACACCTTGTCAACGAAGGCTCCCTGGGCGCTGCCATAA
The DNA here is from genome assembly GCA_013436015.1 of Rhipicephalus annulatus. NCBI lineage: Eukaryota > Metazoa > Arthropoda > Arachnida > Ixodida > Ixodidae > Rhipicephalus > Rhipicephalus annulatus. Next base: position 239,225 of record WOVY01002501.1, on the reverse strand, counting down.
GCCCCTCTGGGCTGTTGTTAGCTTACGTGACCCCCCAAAAATGCAGAACAGAAGATCTGACGTCAGCTTTTGTACTCCCGTGTAGCAGCCCAGAAAGAAGTGATCCTCCTCACCGTTAAGAAGGTCTATCATATGAAATAATAGCCACTGAAAACTCACTCGAGACGCTATTTCCTATCGTCTCCTTACTGTTTCGCCTTATTTTCTTTATTTTTTTGATGATTAGTGCATCGTATAGTGAACGAGAGCTCACAGCGTGCTTTAAGGAGGGAGATCCATTCGTCGTGCTTCGATGCACATACACACTACCTCGCACGCGAATACCTGTTTCACTAAATAGAAGAAAAAAAGACGATAACAATACAGAAAGAATAGATGAAATGACGACACCGTGATCCCCTATTGTTTTCCCGTCCACGGCGAAGCGTTTCTGACAGGAAACACGTGCCGAGAGACACACACATAGTGCTACCTATACGCATACGTGCGGCACCACATGTAGCCGTTATCTAAATGGGATCCGGCGGGAAATCCCGACCGCCTTGTTCAAAAAGCCGCTCGCTGTCATCTCTCGCGCATCGAAACGTGCCTGTATCCTCCAGAATAAAGCTTTACATAGTCGTCGTCGTCGTCGCGAGAAAGCCCAAGCCGAAGCTCGAATTGGACTGAAGAGAGAACGAGGAAGATAAAGGCAATGCATCGAATGAAGGAAGGGTCGCAGCGGAAAAGCCGATTCTTTCTTCCGAAGTCGAGAATAACGAACGACTCTGGGTCGGTGGGCACCGCGGATGGAAATTCGACCCCTTTCGCTTAGTCTTTTTCCCTTCCCGTTCTCCGTTCACTCAACCCGTGTATTTCATCTTTCTTTTTGGCCGTGCATATTTGAGAACGCTGGCGCAGCTGTCATGTGTAGCGCTAGAGAGTATCGTATCAAGAAGGCGTGTCACATCTGTAAAAAAACGTTTCTATTAAAAAAAAAACGAGATAAAATCTGGAGGGGTAATTTGGGGGAATGCTGGCGATAATAGTATATTGATGTCGTACCTAATGCCACTTTCCGTGCGATGTTTTTTTTTTTTCAACCTTTTGAAGTGGTGTCAGGCGGTAAAAAAATGGTGCAGATAAATGTACCCGCTGTTAAGTGAATTAATACAGATTAGATCAAAAGCATTCCAGCCCTCCGTAGTGTAGCGAACGTCTTCTTGTATTCGCAGTCGGTCACAGTATAGCGAATAAGGCTTTTTGCACGTTTCCCTGCTTTTGGCTACACTCGACCTCAAGGGTACCGCTGCATATACAGCTTTTTCATACGCAACACACAATGCTGCTTTGAAACATTGCTGTTATGTCGAAACAATATACATGCATATAGAATCACGCTGTTCATTATTCAACGGAGTTGTATTCGATTTCATACTCAAAACGTCATTGTCGCTGCTTAAGCATAGGCTTGTTGAAGTTGCCATCGGTACGTTGACCAGCAGCATCTATAGGCTTCTCTTTGCTGGCACCATAGCTACCATGCTTTCATTATAATGCGCTCAATTTCTTTTATAATTGCGACGTAGACTTGGCCTTCAGGTATAATATTTTGTGAGTATGCGTATTAAATGTGCGCCGTTGGGGCGGCGTCGTGTACGAAGTGAAGCAGCGTCTTGTGGGACCAGTCATGTATGTCCAGCGGTCGTGACTGGTCGGGTCACCTAAGGCCCGCTTGCAAGAGGTGACGGCAGGGTTCTGACTGTAATCTTTATCATGTCTATATAAGATAGTATACATCTGCTCACATCACCAGAATAGAGGAGTACGAACACGTATACTGCTTTATACACCTGTTTGCATCACTAATATATGTAGCAACACGTACACGTATACACACAATGACAAATGCGACCAGTTCCACAACAGAGGGCCACCCATGTTTGACTGTAAGCCTTCTAAGCACAACGGTTGTTAGGTGGGTTAGTCAATTCACGAACATTGTGGTGAAACAGCGCAGACGACGCGACGAAGTCCGGTATATTCTTTGTCTCATCGTCTGCGGTGTTACGTCACAAAGCTCGTATAAGCACGGCTTCATTCGGCCTGGTAAGGTAACGAGGGTAGGAGCGGACACATGATGGGATGAGCGCGCGTTTATGTCGCTGGAGAAGATCTTAAGGGCTTTATGAGTCGGGGAATTGAGGTGGACGGGGGATGGATAAACTTGTGCCCGTCAACTTGTAGTTGCTCTAGGCTATGGATAACACTCTACAAAAGAAAAAAAATTAAATAGCTGCGCGTAGCAGACACTGATGAAACAGCAATGTCGTTGGCCTCCGTGTCTCCAACTATTTTAGCTCGTTTAATGAAGTGGGATTGAATGAAGTGGGTGAATGAAGTGGGCGAATGAAGTGAGAGAAGCGATGGGAGTAGTATTAGCGTAGTGGTGAGTGCCGAGAGTCGTGAGATGTGGCACATACTTGTCTAGAATTTACGAAAGCCCGCGGACATCAAAGCCTTGACCACCGTGGTCTCCGACTAAGAACAGCTTTCTTATTAAAATAGGTTGAATCATGTCTGTGCTCTATACGTAGCGCGCTGAATTCCACACACGTTTGAGGCCGCGGTATCTCAGGTTCCGCCTCGTGCGCTAAGCTAATCGCGAAGTTAAGACTGCATTTCACTTCGGAAGAGGTTGGCATGCTGTAAGATTACTTTTACTTTCGCCCATTTGGAGGTTTTATTGCCGTCTTACCGTGATTCACAGTCAGGGTACCTAAGCAGACAGCGATGGAGATGAAAACGTGCTCCGAATTTTGATGACTTCACGTGTTTTTCTACTCTTAAACGTTGACCCGCCTTTATTTAACAATCCACTGAAAAAACTATGTATACGTTGACATATACGTATAGAGCAGTGCGGCTTATAGTAACGGCTTGGTTAAACGTGTTCTTGTACTAGTTGGTACATGCTTACAGAAACACACACACAAAAAAACGCCCATCATTAAGAAATGAAAAAGGGTGCCCTTGTTTGTTCTGTCGTACTCCTTCTTTTATAATGCATGTCTTTTCTGTATTTTTGATACCAGAGGGTTGGGACAGCTTCCGCCAAACATTCAAATGTGTTCCTAATGTGGCAATTGACTTTAAACCAAACAATCTAACTTAAGCTTAAGCTGACGCCAATGTTTCTACATGGAGACTTGTCTTTGTCAAACGTGTAAACCGTTTCGATAAGTAACACAGGAAACTTGACGTTCTGTGTCGCTGTTAAAAGTGCACCGGCTGTGAGTCGATCCAGAAGCTTGTATCTACCTACAGTGACGTGGTACCACCTAAGCAGATAATCTGCAGTACTTCTATCCATTAATTTTGTTTTGAACTGTTTTTAACTGGTCTCGAAGCGGCAGCGGATATATATTACTGGTAGCATGTCAGTCCCTAGCTCTCTCTCTCTCTCTCTCTTTTTTTTGAGAAGATAGCGAGGGTCTTTAGCTGCTCGAATCAAGCTGTTAGAGGGCCTCCAGAATTCTTTCGGAAGGGCTTCTTTAGTGTTCTGTTACCAGGCACGGTACGACACGTGTAAGCACTCGTTCAAGCTACACATAAGGCCCTGGCGAGGAAAGAAAGACTTTGCGAAATTTTCAAAAGACAACGCCGGAGGCTGTTTGTAAGCAGGTTAGGCTAAGAGACCGCCCGTGCCTCGCACAATGAAAGGGCGGAGAAAAGCGGCGAAGCCTTTGGATAGCAGGAGATCGAGGCCTCCGGGCGAGTAGCAGCATTAGCGGTGGCAACAGCAGCAGCAACAGCAAGCGGTGCCGTATTGTTCGCGTGTGCGGTCTTTAGTTTACGACGGCCCAGCTGCCGCCGCGCATAGTGTCTGGCGGGGACATCTTTACGAGTGGCAATTTATTAGGGGGCAACCAGCGAGCCCGTTCCCCGCGGATCACCTCCTCCTGAAGGGTTGCACGTCCGGCACAATTCCGTGCACCGCCCATACGACGTCGACGACTGCAAACCGCACGTCCAAATCTACTTAAAGTGAGATGAAAGCTTAAGAAGCTTGGCGTTGTTACACGTGCAAGTGGCTTCAAAAGTTTAGAGAACTCTGGTTTTCTAAGAAAGCTTAAGATTTCTCAGCAATTTGCGACTGCATCTTGTCGAACTGCACAGTACATGTTATTAGAGCTTTATAAGAACAGGCAGAACGTCTGGTTTAAAGCGTATAAATGCCGAATCAACGTCAATATTTGGCCATTTATATGTGTCTCGTGGTTCGTAAACATTTGGTGCTGACTGTACATGTTCGTGCTCGCACACACTGCGTGTGTGGTGCGGTGTTCTTGGCACTCTGTATCTTGACTTTAAACGCTTGCATCGGTGTAGTCTTGATGTTAGCGATGGCTTGACCCTCTATAATTGATTGAATCTTATGACGCCGTGACAACTGTTGGTTTGCTCTTGTACTCTTATTTTTATTATGTGGCATCCTTTACTCTGAGTACTATGTATAACTTTAGATGCACATTTCCGGTTTTTTTTAATTGAAGTAGAAAATAAACGAAGGAGCTTTTATCACCGTTACTTGGCGATGGCTACTCCTTTCCACTTGATTGTTACAAATGAAGAAAAAGAAAACAAATAGCAGATGTACATTTATACAGTCCTACATGGATGAGAGCAAAAGTTTTCCTATGAGCAGAACAAACACGTAGACGCCACGCTCACTTTTAACTTTTGTCCGCTTAGTATTTGTCACAAATTTTCGTTTCTTCGAAGAACTGTTGCAGCACCTTCATTGTTTTGCCATTTGTTTTGGATGGCATTAGCCATACAATCAGCACGATCTCTGAAAGTTGAAGTTTTAAGAACAGCGAAAGATTTCACCTAATTATTTCTGCATGCTTATGAAACACCCACTAGTTATAGTTAGGGCGGAAAGTATAAGGCGTACTTCGCTAAAGACGCCATCAAGAGGCTGAATACAGAATTGCAAATCTCATTTTCCCCGGCGCATTAGCCATGGAAACAGCACAAACTCTAAAGGTTGAAGTTTTAAGATCAGCGAAAGATTTCACTTTTCACAAAGTCGGTGCGCAACAATGACTTGGAGTGTTTTCATCTCATTTTCATAGTTTCATCTTGGCATAATTGCAAATATAGTTTCGGTTTTGCAGAGATTCATTTGTCAACAGCAGGCAGGCTGTTCACCTAGAGGAAGACAGATGTTGAAACTTAACTTGGCGCTGCATAAGACAACCATTGTACTTCTTGTTTAACGAGGGATGTTGTGCGGACTCTTCTAACGTGGATTCTCTTTTAAGATGGAAGCCTGAGATGCCTCATCAAACGTGGAAACTGACCGTTGGCGTCGAGGCCAGCATGAGTGAAGCAAAAAAAAAAACAAAAACAAAAAACATGTGGGACGTCATCAATGATGTCATCACGACGTCACAGATTATCAAAATATCTGACACCACTATGACGTCATATAATGTGACGTCACGCGATGATGTCATACCATGATGTCGTCGATTCGTCAAAGGCGGGCCGATCACGGAAGCAGTGCAAATCAAGATTCGGTGGAGACAGCTTACGATGCCTTCGATCCTTGAGGCCGGCCCCGCCACAGCGGTCTAGTGGCTAAGGTACTCGGCTGCTGACCCGCAGGTCACGGGATCGAATCCCGGCATCGGCGGGTGCATTTCCGATGGAGGCGGAAATGCTGTAGGGCCGTGTGCTCAGATTTGGGTGCAGGTTAAAGAACGCCAGGTGGTGGAAATTTCCGGAGCCCTCCACTACGGCGTCTCTCATAATCATATGGTGGTTTTTGGATGTTAAACCCCACATATCAATCAAATCAATCCTCGACGCAGTGCAAGGCTACAGCACTCTGTAACGTCATCATGATGACACAGATTGGCGAAATATTTGACACCACTATGACGTCACGTGATTGCGTCACGTTACGCGTAGGGCGTTAGGGGTCGGAAGCTTTCAGAAGGGTGCAGGTGAGAATCAGTACATCGGCTGAAAAGAAAAATAAGACGGCTTTCGCCTTCCAGCCGTCTTAAGTGAGTGTAAAAGGGGGACCCTGTGAATTTCATTTCCGCTACAAGGAAACCTACTGGAGTCTTGTCTAACGCACAGCCTGTGCTGCACGCAAAATGCGCGCACACCCAACTCCCGACGACGTCCCTGAGTACAGCCGCGCTCGCGTCTCGACGCCGGGTATAGGAAGCGGGGCACGAGCGGCGGCTTCATTAAGGTCGCCGTGCGCCGTCATAAAGAGAAGGCCGCGATTAATCGAGGAGAGCGCCGGGCGCGCAGCGCACTCCCAATGGCATCATCGCCAGAACAGCGGCGGCAAAACGATTGTCAGCTGCACCCGAAAAGGGAAGCGAATTGTCGTCGTTGCGTTGGGTCGCTCGTCGGCCGTCTGCATTGTTCGTTTTGTTCGTTCGCACTTCGTGTGCAAAGTTTGTTCTGTATCGAAGCCGGCGTCATGTTAGGGTTATGTTCCGCGTGGCATGTACAGCGTACACTAAACGTATATTGAACAGCTCCAAGTGCGTCTGCAGCGACTTTCCTAATTTGGTTCCACACATATAAGCGCAGGCCATCTCGTGCATGTGCTTGCCGTCGTGTTTAGTTTATAGCTATAAAAAAGTTATGGAGCAGCTATAGGTAACATAAACTGCCTTGTCACTGTTCCAGTAAGCGTTGGTGCACTTCATAAACGGATATACATCAGACGACTTTTCGCTAAGCAATTAAATATTTGACATACGCATTGAGGTGATTGCGTTAGTATATAGAAACTAATCAATCAGTACTACCCGGGTACCATATTCCGTTAAAACCGAGCTTCGGCCCGGTAAGGCTTTCCGTCCTACTTGAGCCAAGTAATCATATGCTGAATAACGCTCGCCGGACTTGACTGCCGTAAACGTTTGTCATGTTTTCTGCTAAAAAGAAACAAACAATCAATATGCTCATACCCAGAATATCATGGACATCTCGGACAAGCTGTGGCAGACACTTATCTCAGGAATTCACGTGTGTTAAATAATCTTAACACTTTTCGCGTAAATCCGATCAACGATACGAATGTGTACTGGAGAGCCCTGATGAAAACGCTGCAAAATAAGCGAATAAATAAATAATATTGTGCTTCCCTCAGTGAGCCAAGGAGGAAATAAGTTTATTTACAGAAAGGCAGAGAGGTTGGCCTGAGCGGTAGCTTGCTCTAGCCTGCTACTCTACACTGGGGGAAGGGAAAGGAGAAAAGAAAGATTAATGGATGACGATGGTGAGATAGAGAGGTGAGTATGTAGTGTTCTTTCTAGCTGAGACACATTTTATAGCCGCGCACATAGTCCAGTTGTTTCTAAAAAGGTAATAACTGCTCTTGTGACCGCAGTTGCACTGTTGGTGTCTTCAGTGAGCCAAAGTGAAACTCTGGGCTATATGATTCAGTTAAAGTGAAACACTGGGCTATATGATTCAGTTGCTCTACACACTCAGCCACAAGCTCAAGAAACAGCTGCACTAGGTGGCATAGGGGAGCAGCTGGTAATGCTTGCGCTGCGTAGTGCAAGGCAGAATTACACCATCGACGATATGTTACGTTGACTTTCTTTCAATTCGGGATCCAGCACTGAAAGAAAGTTCTTGGGGTGAATCAAGGGTGAAGGGTATAGGCGGAGAAAAGAACGTCGCACATGCAAAGGTGGACGAAGGAAGGAAAGGGCAGTATGCATGGCGTGTGGAATTCCATTTTTGGAGATAATTGATATTTGCGTTTGTTTCGGGTACTTCTGTTGTCTCTGCTTCGCTATCTTCAGCAGGCTGCTACCACTTTACCGAACCAACGCAATAACTTAATACTCAAGGAACTCAGTGCTCAATAAGTTCAGCAAACTCAATATTATGCGACAAATGAAATTATTCCGCAAAGTGCGCGTGCACAGCGAGTCAATAGTGTGTTTGCTGAGCTTGATGCCAGGCGATGCACAAACCAATCATCGAACCCACCAAGTCCGATTTCTCGTTAAGGTCAAACGAAGGGCAATTTCTCGCCGGCCGATTTCATTTGCCAGCAGTGCTGTCACGAGCATCGGACAAAAAGGAGAGTTACACACGGGCAAGCTGGGACCGCATTTGCCCTAAAAGCGAGAGTTCTCTCTGGAACATAGCCCCGCAGGGTCGCTGAGCTGCCTGGAAGAACTTGTGAGGCGCCGCCGCGCTCAAATTGCCTGCCGCGCCGCAGCATTTACCGTAGTCGACGAAAGGGAACCGCCGCGCATTCAGGCCGCTCCAAGGTGCCGGAAGAAAATGGCCGCTATAGGAACGGAAACGAGGTGGCGATTACGGCGTCACCCAGAGGTACAGACGGAAAAGCAGAAAAGAAAGAAAGGAGAAACCTGTGCCCAAGGGAGACGAACAGATGTTGGCGGCAATTGTCGGCACGGCGGTGTATACAACACCTTGGGTGGCGGCTCTCCTTTGCGACTCCTCCGCAAACAGACACGCTTTCAGCCGAAGCATCCCGCATCTCACAAAAGGAAAGTGGAAGAGGGTGCAGGTGGAGGAAGAAGGGGGCAACGAAAGAACCATTGCTGGCAGCCAGGTTTTCGGTCCTTATTTTCTCTGTGTCTGTAAATATACCGACGTCGCCACAGATAGATCGTCCGTGTCGGGCTTTCGTTTTTTTTTCTCTTTCTTTTTTTTTCATCCTGCATACGCATTCTCTCTGTGTAGACTCTGACGCCATGTGGATGGATAAAAGGAGATTGGGCTCCGTGATGAAGGTTGAAGCCTCGGCGGAGAGTGTGAGGTTGAGGCAGTTGTGTGTATAAATGTGGCGCCTATACAGATGGAGCCTCGAATTCTATTCAGGCCCTGCGGCACGCATAGCAGACGACGGCGTCGTCTTCTATATGGCGAGCAGACGACACTGCATCAAGTTCGCTGCCTCTTCCTCACAACCTTCTTGCGTGCCAGTAATGTTGGTCTACGCAAACTGAACTCTTCTCCTTCTTGTACACATCGGACAGCGCGTTTTTCAATCGACCATGCGTGTATGTATACGAGAGGTGCCTATCCTCTGTTTTTGTTTGCGCAACGTGCGTGTTTCGAGTGGGATTTGGATCAGAGCGAAGCGTCGAGTTTCTGAAAGGCCCACAGTTGGGACCGAGTAGGTCTAGGAACATACATGAGCATATACAGTATATGTACTAGCCTCCCACAATGACAGACGTGACTGCATCACCAGCGTCACGCTCTAATGAATATCTGTCGATTGCCGCATGACGCTGTTGCGTCCTAGCGTAGCCTTTGTCCATTTTGCGAGGGCGCGATGACCATGTGTGCGCTGCGAGTGTTAGCCACGCTACCGCGGTTGTCTTGATGACAAGCGCATCCTACAGTTGAAGGTTTGGTTGCGAACCCCGAAGGTGGGGCGTCATAAACGATGGTGTGAAATAAAATATCGCCGCAAAACACTGTCGGAAGGAAATGTATAGTCGTGTGCTCTGTGCCAGGAAAAAAGGAAAAGAACCATCTCGCGAAAAATAAACACCCGCGAATTGAATTTAATCGCGTGACGAATGGGGCGGTGCTTTGGATGAGCCGTTGTGCTGGGCATTTTTCGCCGTAACCTGTGCGTGGATGTCAAAGGCGCACCGTATAATAGCAGCCTATTGCAATGACGAAGGAGTCAACGTAGAGTTGGTAGTTCTTTATTTTTTCTTTTTCACGAGTCATTGTTAAAGCATGGAAGCGTTTAGAGTGCAGCCTCGAATCGGACACGGTGTTCTAGATCCTTCTCTCCACCCTTTGCAAAAGGCCAACGCATGCGAATGGCTCAAGGATTCACAAAAAGAAAAAAAATATAGAAACAAAATAATTGCTAGAGTCACCACAACGGGTCCAGCCGGAAGTGTCAATATACTTAATTTGATGATCGGTACGCCAGTGACATATTTCCTGGACTTGGCCAGCGTCGTGTGAGAATCGCCGAGCTTTAACTGAGTGTGCGAATTAGGACTTTTCCGGGTGGACAACGTGGCAACGCCCCCGTTCACCAGGACAAAAGTGCAGACAATCGACAGGCATGATTGGCAGCTTACGCAGGTGGCATTTTGGATGTATGTAGAACGTAGATGGCTGGCTGTCTGGCCGTGTGACCATTGCGGGACGCAGCTTTTGCAATCACCTATGAGCATACGCCATAGACGTCAGTTGAGAAGTCTTGACCGTCAAAGGCGTGCAGTTGCAGTGATGAAAAACCAACGTGAACTCACGCGATTTTTTTATTGTCCTGAAACATCGTTAAAGTATAAACGCCCGTAGAACGCATAAAGTGAAAGAACCTCTTGCAGGCCCCACGAAGGAGAGAGAGAGGAAGAAGGAATAATGGAATGACAGAGGCGTTTAACAGCTTTGTAATGATGCTTGCGCAACAGAGGCTCCAAGAAATGTAATGAAATGGGCGTGTTGTTCCTTGAATGTTGGTAATTCAGGAAAGTCTTCCCCCTGCATGCAAGAATGCATGCGTATTGTATTTACTAATGGCGGTGATTACAATTTATTCATGCTCCTCTGTATCAGTTCCAAATCATGGCTATAAGTGTCTTCTGCACGCACTGTCATGTTGATGTGCCTCGATGCACCGAAGTTCGGAGTTTGAGTCAATCTGATGTTCGAGAATACCGGTAATGAAAAAAATAAAAGAACTTAGGCGGCTTCTCACTATAGTTGCGCCAAGCCTGAAAAAAGTGCGACGATATGTGCATCCTTCTTCATTTCTCTTCTGTTTCACCTTTCTTTCCCAATCTTTTTTCCACATTTTTTATCTCTTTATTTCTATTTATTTTTATTTTTCTTCCTATATATGTTCGCTTTCTTTCTCTCTAATTCTCTTTCTCGCTTGCTTCCTTATTTGTATATATTTTTTACGTGATTATGCCTGCATTACTCCAAGGGATCACGTGATCACGCACGACAGCGTTGTCGTATCCGCAAGTGCCCCGCACTTAACAAAACAATCAAACGCAATCAAACGGGCCCAGTTGCGCATCTCTATATGGCCGATTCCGCGGCACCGCATCTAATGATGCGTTACCGGAAGTATGCTCGATACAGCAGGGAAGGCTCGACACGGCCGCAGTTATCTTTCAGGCACGATCGCAATGCCGATTGTTCACGTGACGGCGCTTGTGGTGGCGTGCAGAGCTCGCAAGCTGGACCGCCCGAAAATGAAATGATTCCCAAGAGCACGGCGGTGCAATCACGCAGGCCCACCATCGGTGATGTACGCGACTCGTTCACGTATTGCACACCGCGCATGAATGAAATCGCCGTTCTCCGAATGTCTGTGCGTTGTACGATGGCAGGGTGTCCGTGATGGATAGGTCCTGCCGTCATTAGGGTTACATGTACACATGTACGCCATTATCCCAGGCACCCTCCCCTTGCACTGCGTATACGGTGTCTCAAAGCAACGGCAACAATAACAACGAAAGTTCGAGAGTGGAAGAAGGCACGGGGTTATTTCGTGCCCTGGGCCGACCCTTTACTCGCCGTGACGAGAGACGGACGCTGGGAGATGGAGAGGCGGCGGGAAGTTCTCTGGTCGCCCGTTCGCTTTGCAATGCGCACGAAATCCGGCCACCTCCAGAGCCCCACACTGTCAGAGCTTACCTGCTCTCCCGATACGAGGGTATTTTAGCACTGATCAATCATTAGCGTCCGTGTGGCAACGCCGCGGTGATTCCGTTTATGACGTCACTGGTGTGACTTGCGCTGCCACTCGGCAACGTAACTTTGTGGAGGCGGCAATGTTGGGCTCGATTACAGTCCAGTGGCATGACGAGTATGCCCATGGACAGGATAAAGTGTTGTGAGACAAAACAAGGACATATTGTAGGTTGTCAACCTTTATAAATAAAATAATGGTACATGTACCACTATTCTTCTACTACCACATGAACTCCCACCACCATTATGCTAATTTAGTAAAAATAAAACAAAAGCAGTATTTCTTTGATTGACACGTAATTACAAAGAGTGCGTACAGAACGCTCGGAGCGATAGTGCACGTAGAGTAACTGCCCTAATATAGAAAGTACGTGAACATTAGCAACATATTTTTCGCGAAATGACAGTTTATGTGCATTTGTGAGTTTTATTGATGTACAAGTCAACTAAGAAAAATGTTTTACAATTTACAAGAAAAAAAAAAAAACTGGAAGACCCTTAAGCTACGCCTTTAGGAGTTCGACGCGATAGCAATATCTTGCATACCTATAGTGCATACCAAGTTCAAAATGGCTTGTGTCAGTGAATCTTTCGCATACGGCTGCATTCTGTGTAACGGGTTGCATGCCTTAAACCGTCCGAGCTTTAAACGTAACCTCACTGGGAAAAAAAGCGCTGTAACGTGTGTGCTTTTTGTGATGGCTGTCCCTCTTTTAGCCACGAAGTCACGATGATCGCCTGTTCTGACGCCTGATCGCAACTTGTGTACGCTTGTACCACGCATTGTTGCTGTGATAGAACGTGTTGCATTGCGAGGCATGTATATGGGACGTTTGCGTTTGTCTTATGTGGTTCCTAAAGGGAAAAGAAGAGAAAAGTGGGCCCCGTAACTGTCTGCATCAGGGTGCGACACCTCAACAGTAGCTCACAAGAGACGTGGGTAAGGAGGGATTAAAAGGAGAGGATTAAAAGGTATATATAGACAGAGGAAAGAGAGAGCGATGTGCAGAGACAGCGAGCGGTGGAAGTAAAGAGGAGATAGGAAAGATGGACACGGTTGCAGGAATCCGAGGACGGGGCACCACTCGGCGAGAGCTCTTGTCGGCGTCAGGAGATGGCGTAGGGCGAGCCTAGTCGGCCAGAACTGCGCTGTTTGTAAATCACAGTGTGTTAATTTCACTGCATGTCTAAGCAGACGAAGTTATTTCCACTCTATTTCCAGGACGACACGTGGATCTGTGGTATAGAACACCTGCTTGCCTCACAAACGACCCGGGTTGAATCCCCACTTGGATCTGGAATTGTTTATTTTTATTTTATTTGAACCGTTCTCGATTTTCGGGTCATGCATGATGACAATTTTTCGCTGACAACCAACGAAGCCGTCGCCGACACTGAGACCAACACCGACGCAGGAATTTCTGCGAAACGAGCTCTCTAACACTATCGCGTTAAAAACGTTTACAGGGAATGCTGAAGTTGGGGTGTTAGAACAGTTGCATGGTCCTGTGCCTGTTCATTCTTCACACCAAACTGTGGCTCACACTCAATGTGGGGGAAAGGCCCTACGCCTCCGTCTGTCAGCGCTGCATCAACGTTGCAATTATACTACTTGTGATCAGTTTCAACGCTCCATTGACTATGATCATTTTTTAAAATTAATACTAAAGAAGCAGCAGTGAAGGAGCTCTGCCACCAATAAGAGCGTTTAAGATATTTATCTGAAGAATGGCTTCACCTCTGGGTGTTACATATGATGCTTGCTCATTTTCACGTATGCGTCAGATATATGGCCAGTGCACGCATGCATGTCGCAAATGTGCACGGACTGTTCTCTATTATCATCAATCAGAATACCGGTCTTCGCTTTCGCTACGAAGAAAACAGCCTATTGACAAAATTAAAGTCAGCCTCATATATATCAGGCTGTGGTTCTTAGATGCCGGTGGAAGTGTTGTGCGTGGTCCTTAAAATAATGTGTTTCGTCGGATGTGAAACGAAATGGGCGTAAGACTGGACTATACAATTATAAAATTGGCCGTGGTTCACGTTACCGTCTCCCATGCCTTTTTTTTTTCCTGAGTCGTATACCTTGAATTGTCACCATGGTTTTTCAGCATAAATTGTATGGTGATTTTGGGACGTTAAACCCCACATGTCATCCTTTTTCAACATAATTGGCTCCACTTAGATTACGTTTAGCCCGAGCCAACATCTGAAACCAGGCCAGGTGAAAAGATGGATGGGATCAAAGCATAATCACTACCTCCAGCTGCATGGGACGCTGTTGTCGACGTATTAAGTTCTCCAGGTAGGCTCCATACGAAAGCATCTGGCTAAACAACCACACACACACAAAACAAGGTTGGAGAAATATTAGTAAACGCAATCAAATGATTAGTAGTAACTGCAGCGGTTATTAAAACGCTTGAACTGATAACTTTTTGAAAACCTCGGCAGCAAAGAGATTCCGTCACACGGCCAGGACACGCAATCTATATCGCTGATTGAGTGTATCGGCTGAGCGACAGTGAAAAAGCCATGTTATCGACGCATTGTCTCAAATAGCGAATACATTATAAGCTACTAAAAACACATAACGGGGCACATTCAAGCACCGGGAGTCACCGCTTCATCCGGTTGCTTGGCAGCAAAATGGCCGCGAAATGCCAGCCCAGTGACTAATGAGCTTATCTCACTCTTAAGAATTCCGATGGTGAGCGTGTTGGTGAGATGGGAAAGAAGAGGGGGGACGTGTTGGGGATAGGGGGACGGTATACGAAACGAGCGGTTGTTTCACCCGCGTACTCTTATAGCACGGGCGTTTTTTAAGAGGCACGATTGCAGCGTTATTTCGTCACCTTCCGGCAATGCATGCTAGCCGTGCTTCTCACGGATCCCCGTGAACTCGAGCGTCGATCAATAGAGCTTGTTTTTTTATCATTATTGTTTGTTTCTCTCTCTTAAAAAATATATGCGTGCCTAATCAGGCGTTCGTGCTCGGGCGCCGACAAGGAGATGTTTGGACCGAAAAGAATGATTTTCTTTTTCGTTTTCGAGTCTCGCCAGTCCGTCGAGCGTGCCCGCAGGTCCGTGTTTCCGTTAAAACAGCGAAGCGGCCTCGAGTCGCATCGTCCCGGCGGCAGTGGTGGTGATGGATCGGAGGCGCATCCTTCGTCTACGGCGTTGGTGGCTGTGCTCCCGAGGACGCCGCTCGTGATGGAGTAGGGAGAGTTGCGAGAGCCGCTTAGAACGCTCGCTTTTCGGAAAGTTTTTTCCAGCTCGGCCGCGGGTGTGCTCGGACTTTCGAGGGGTGTATAAGCATGCGATAAAGGCTTTTTCTTCCCAACGCACGTAGGTGAATTTCCTAGAAGTCGAGGAAATGCCGCACACTGACTCGCTCGACAAGCGGCGGCGCTTGTCTGTCGGGCAGATGACCGAGTGGACACCTGATGGGACCTGAACGCTCGTACTTCGTGAACGGAAGTGACGGCAAGACGACGGTCGCACCGCCACTGTACTTGCTTGTGTGTTTTTGTTTTGGGGGGAGGGAGGGACGTCGATGAAAATTCGAGTGAACTCATCGAATGGCAAAAAAGAAAGGGGGGGCAGGAAGCCGGAACCTCGAGGTATGCGGACTCAGTGCACCTCTGTCTTAATCACGCTTGCCTTGCAAAATGAGCTGATCGGCGTATGAGGCAAATGGCGCGACGACTGCCTGCTCTACAGTCGAATTAAGACAAATGTAACCCGCATCATTACTTCCTTGAGTGAGCCCTCCACCAAGGGTCAGACAAATATACGCGAATATTTTGCTTTCATAACATAGAGCTCAACTAGTTGGCACGTATTCATTAAAAAGCCTGTCAAAAAACTTTTTTTTCAGTGGTTGCTGGGCATTTGTTTTGTCCTAACTTCCTTCTTATATCCGTGTTTGGACGCGCTGTCTTTTCGTAATTTTGCTTTCATGTCGGCCAGTTCATTCGTTTATTTTTACAGAGCGACAGCCAGTCGTTCATATAGAGAAACTCGTGTTAATCCTAGTGTGCGACGAATCACAATGTTGCCTTACAGGTGAATCTAAGCACAGTAAGAAGATGCGAACAACGGCGCTGTTTTGTTGTCTGTCATCTAGTACTGTATTGTCATAGACACGTATGCACTATTTTACGGCTGGGTTACGGTGCCAATATATTCGGCTGCATAGCGTTGCCGTTTCGTATCTTCGACTAAACGAACAGTGCTACGGTGGACGTATGTGCATCAACATGATTGGGTATGTGCATTTACTTCATTGATTGATGATGCCATATACAAATTTAGAAAAATCTTTCTGTAACAACCCAAGCTGGCAGCACCCATAAATATTGCGTAAAGTAGTCCGTAAGAAAGGTCGATGCATTGCTAATGGAAGTGCGACTACTGAAAGATATGCTATCTGTAGCGCTAAACCCTTCTCTCTCTTTGCAACATTTTTGTACTATCATATTTTATCCTCCTCACCCTTTCCCCAGCACAGGGTAGCCAGCCCGTCTAAGAACTGGCTAATCTCCCTGTCCTTCCGCATAATCTTTCTTCCTCCTCCTCCTTCAATCGGCGCGCACATAGATATTACCTTGGTATTTGCGAAGTAGAGTCGAGAATCATCTCGGAAAGTGTCACGCGTACGATAAGCTGTTGCGATTGCGCACTGGCACAGCAGTCGCGCATATTATATCCGAAAGGCGTCAACACCGCCGGCCCACCATCTATTAGCCCGCGTAATGCATCTGACCCAAGTGGCATTCGTTACGATTTCATTTGCTCTTTCAAGCATGCCGCTTGCACTGAAGGAGAAAGCAGTTTTACTCAGGGTACAGGCCGAGCTAGGCGTAGTAACACTGGTAGCTAGAGACGAGAGCACACTTGAGACAGAACGGCCGCATCCAATCGATCAATGTCAAATAAGTGTTAAATGTCCATTACTCTGAGCGTATCAGTAGCACATCTTTAAAGAACGAGCACTGTTGAACTGGCAGTGTGAAAAGGCTGCTAGCTGGCCCTCTTCTCTCTCTCTAAGTGCTTATAAGAAAAAAGAAGAGAAAAGTGTCGCCAGTAACTGTCTCTCCTTAAGAGGACACCGGAACAGGTTGGCACAGGGATGGGGTATAGGAAAGAAACAATCAGAGAGCGAAAAAAAAAAAAAGATAGGGCACATTCGATTCGCCTCCCTCAGCACGCACCAGAACCAATGCATCAAGGTGCGTTTTAAACGGTTCTCATTATTTTTATATTGTTCCCAATCACGTGAATCCAGAAACATCGCTCGGTGAAACACATCCTGCCTTGGCGGCCATATTGTGTGCATAAATAAAAGTTCTATTTCTAATTATGTACAAAATAAAATTGCGCTTTGATTTAGAATAAAAAAAGAACAAACAATTTTTATCCAACGCGACCATACTCAATCAATCTCATTCATACTCAATAGTCAATAGTTTCCGCAAAATCGTCTGCGTAAGTACTGTAGACAATCCTGGACATTTGATTTACTTGACAGCAGAATGAAATTATTAATAATAAAAACAGCATTAATATAAAAACGCCATAGAATTTCAGAAAGCAGCCTTCACGTTTTTACAGTCGCTTCTGCTCCTTGTAAGGCCTTGAGATTTCAGAGTTGTTTCTACGGAGGGTGCACTAGGCTTCATTGTCAATCAAATATCATTGTGTTTTTTTTAATATTCATCTGAAAGGGGGCGGGGCGCGCTTGCAAGGGGTGTCCCCTGAGACTAAACACAAGGGGAGTCAGGACCTCCCTGACCCACCCATGAATAACGTCAGTTATCATTGCAGTTGTTATTGTAACTGCTTTTCTCTATGTCACTGCTCTTTAGAAAACCTTACACATACACACAGGCGCGTGCGATGAGAAGGAGGAGGAGGGGGACGCCCCACCCTGTTTATTTAATGGGGGGGGGTGCTAAGTCTGCTCCATACTTTTACTCTGTCGGACCCCGTGCCTTAATCGGTTAAACTGAAAGGTCACGTTTCAGGAGTGTGTGATGTTGGGCGAGTCGGGGCATAGCCTAACTAAATATTTGTCGCGAAACTGAGACAAACAATAAAAATTGAAAAGACAGCATAGGGCACTAGACTGTCAACTCGTTTATTTTTCTCAAATCGCCCGAGTATGTATGCTTAATGTGGTAGTCGCATATATAAAAGCATGCATTTGGGCGATGGGAGGAAAATAAACGAGTTGAAAGTATAGCGCCCTATCTTGTCTTCTCCTTTTTTCCTGTTTGTCTCAGTTTCGCCACACATATTTCATCGGCCTATGAAAGGTTACGTCTATGGAAGTTTTCAGCGATAATGTCGTCTGACGATCACTGTTGTCACATTGCAATAACAGTTTACATACTGACATTTACCCCAGCAAAGCCGTAGACCAAATGCATGCCGTTGTGAGAAGCCCGTTATTCCAATTTTTCTTTATTTATTCCATCTATGGCTCAGCTTGTTCCCTTTCGGTATTGCCCAAGATTCGGAGGGGGGGGGGGGGGTAGATGCACTATGTTTAAACTTTTTACCCCCTCCAACTTAGTGGACAATTGTGCGCAATCCTACGCTCATACATACCCTATATATAGCGAGGTTGTTGACTAGGCTTCGAAACGAAAACAGAGTGATTCTTCCTTTGTAGGCGCCTTTCATTCTTCGTTCTTTCTGAATACTTAGTGTAATAACGCACTTTACTATAGCGTGCCCTGCCGTACTCACATACATCGTCAAAACTTCAGCGATGAAGCCGAAGCGTTTTAGTAAGACACTTCTCGACTTGTCTTCGCAGCGTTGTCAGCGTATATGAGACACACGTAGCGAAGAAATATTACGCTGGTCTGCCGCATCGGCGTAAACCGTCGTGACACGCGTTTATCTAATAGGCACGTTAAAGAAGCCTGCTTCAGGTCACTGCCTTAGCGCGTCGCTCATACATACCGCATATAGCGAGTGACAATATCGTGCAGAGGTACAGGCGTAGTAAACGTGAACTGACCATAAATTTCTGGCTTTCAATAGAGGCCCGTTTTCGCGCAGTTATGGTTGTGCAGCAGATATGTAAATCGAAGGAGCAGTGGCGTGCTCATTTCGCACATTATGCATGCTCGCCTGCCGAAACGACTCCTAATCGCTGGCGATAAAAAAATAAATAGAGGAGTAATGTGGGCCAGCCGACAGCATGTGGAACATGCGTGCCCGTATGGTATATTTATATAAAAACGGTAAGCGTTATATAGGCAGCTTTCATTTCTCCAGTTTTCGTTCGTGGCGTGCAGTGCCAACTCTTAACAAAGATCGTCTTCTCTCAGCACCCTCTTCCCCTCGGCCGTCGCTCCTATCACGTGTTTCGCGAAGTACATAGCAACGGCTAAGCGAGCACTCAAAGCATACACTATGCAAAGCGCGCCCTCGCTATAAGCTCTCGAGGAAATTCTAACTTCCTTCTATTATAGGTTATAAGCGAAATAAAAGGAAGACTAGACACGCGTGGGCGAAATCAGTAGCACTATGCGCGTGGCCGGGCGGCGAAGCTGCTGCTTCAGCCTCGAACCTCAAAGCGGTGCTGTTTGCATGGCCCGGGGCATTTGTCATGGTAATGAGTGGGCCCCGCTCGGGGGAGGCCCCGGACCTCGCGAATTTGCATTTTGCGAAGTTCCTCAGTGTTCTCGTGCG
Source organism: Rhipicephalus annulatus (assembly GCA_013436015.1). NCBI lineage: Eukaryota > Metazoa > Arthropoda > Arachnida > Ixodida > Ixodidae > Rhipicephalus > Rhipicephalus annulatus. Next base: position 219,761 of record WOVY01002501.1, on the reverse strand, counting down.
AGGTACTTTTTTCTATGTGAGTATATCCACGATGCTCGAGCGCCCCGCAGTGTGCCGAAAAGAGAGACACTATATAGATACACTTCCCTCTTGGCGGTGTGATGATGATTTTCGCGATCTTGACAAGTGTCCTCCTCTCTAGATGTGCAAATGTACAGCGACCTTTGATGCGCATGCACTCTCTCCATATATACGCATTCGCCGTCATTTCGTCGGAGATTCGTCCCGGCTTCGTGTTCCTCGGTTAAAATAAGAATTGCAGTGATTCGCTATCTTTTTATTCCTGTGATCATCCATTTTCTTAGGCTTTCGCTGTGTCAAAATGTCTTCGGTGCGAAGTCACTTCTTTACTCTTTCAAAGGTCGGTCTCGATTCGGCAGCTCTGAACAATCTCGACAGGGAGTCGCGTTTCTCCTTTCATCCGTAAGAAGTTTGTCGACCGTAAGCGATCTCTGCTTTTATGCGGCGAGGACGGGACGCGGTCTCATATTCGCGTATGCGAAAAAAGGAACCAAACTGCCGCAAACCATGCGTGATTATGTTACTAAAGATTACTTTCTTGTAGAGAAGTAATGTTTAAGTACGAACATAATTTTGGGAGCTCTGAAACTTTCGCCGTTGTTTACGCAGACATACAGACTGGTCCACTGTTAAAGGGAACACTAGCGCGCAAGCAATGTCCGGATTTCGCTCTTTGGCGAAACTATAGTGGCTTGGATTTTCGTAGTACTTGGGGCAGTTTACAGTTCTGACTTTTTTTGAGAGAATAATGCCGTGCATGAAAAATTTTGCAGGTAAACATGCTGTTAGGGGCGCCAGCAATATGAAAGGAGCTCATTCGAGTGCTTCCTTTAAGAGTCAATAATGCTGCACATTGATTTAAAATGGTGCGTTTAATGTTGAAATAAAAACGACAATGCGAAGCGATCAGGCAAAAGGCCAGGATACTAGTCACAATCTAGTTTGGCAGGACGAATTGTAGAACAATTACACAAAGCTTTTTCTTTTTTTTTTCTCGTGGCAGTGCCGATCTTTGTTCTCACCCCATGTGCCCGTGTTTATTGAGCGCTGCGTATTCCAAGGACTTTACCTGCAAAGAATTGTGTGTATACGGTCGATGATGCAGATGTACGCTGGCAATTTTCACATAGTTCGCTGAATCATCAAGGCAAGAAAAGAACTCTGCGAGTGACTACAACGGAAGTTGTATGAAGGTGTGTTCATTAAATGGTTTGTGTTTATTAAAAGGTCAGTATGACGAGTGAATCGCTGATATACGGGCATAAGGAAGCTAGTTTTTAACTAGCGTGGGCTTGACTTTGTTGCGTGGACCAGCCTAAGATGATAAGGTTTAAGTCTGCCGTGGAAGGCGTGTGCAAGTGGAGAAACGGGTAAAACTCCATGCATCACTGCTGAACTGCTCCTTTGGGGGCTATGGGGTAAGCTACTATCACACATACAATTAGAACAGGCGCACGGAACGGTGATTTGTCTCGCTGACGAGCTCGGTGGAGTTACTCGCGAACGCTGCAACGTGCCGACATTACTTCGAAAGAAATCGATGAGGTCATCAGACATTCTAATCCGAGCTGGAACACGAAAACAACGGCTCTAAACAGCTCCCGTGTAATGGTGTCGCGTTAGAATATTTAGTGAATACATCGTGGTCCCACCAAATTAACGTGAAAAGATGTGTTTTGTCTGGAGAAAGCTTTCCAAGATCAGCAAAAATACCTGGCTGTTCGTCTTCTGATACATTTAGATAGGTCCCATACATTAACCAGTGGGTGTTTGCTACTGACGAAGAGTTACCTTGCTACCCTATTGGGGGAGCTGCTCTGCCTCTTCCTTTTTTTCCTCTGTGGGCAAAGTTTTCTTTTGGTATAAATGGTGAAAGCGTCTCTTGTAGCAAGCACCAGCCTGTTATGGTGGATGATAAATTACTTGTGGTGCTATGCGAGAAAGTTAAAACCACAGCACTGGTCTTTGCACGGCTACAAATAATTTACGCTAATTAGAATCGGGAAACATTCCATTTCGTCTCATTCGGGTGTTAAAGTGCGAAGTGGTTAATTAGCCGCCACACGTGGTGCTTCGGTTGTGAAACTTATTGTTGTTCACAATCTTCGGATGTCGCTGAAATAGGTGCGTTGAAATAAGAGGTGTCAGCTTAGATTAGCAATCGTCACAGAAGATCATAAAAAATAGAACAAGCTTGAATGCTCAACGATCACTAATAGAGACTACATGCATAGAATTGACGCCGGCAGAAGCTTTCCATATTTCGGCTTGTATAGAAAGCGACCATCTTTTGGAAACCTTAAATAAACGCCTCATTTTAAGGCTTAAATGACAGTTTACATAAAGAAAAACGCGAGGCTAAGTTGAGTATACTTTGGAAATTCATTTAATCGAACAGATTCTATGACTATAATTGACGTGTTAAAACTTTTAAGCACTTCAACAGTGACGGGAACAAAACATCGACAAAGGGATTCTCGCGCTATATCTACCATCATCTCATAGCAACTCGCTCAAACAACCACACTTCTAACTTCAATAGTGTCACAGAAACTTTGTCCCATAAAGACATATGCTATTCGCACTTCTCGCAGCGCCACGAAATTTCTCGACAACAATAACTTCCAGAGCGGAAGCACCTCGTCTCGTGGTTAATTAACCGCTGCGTACTTCCGCAACCAAGGCCTTCCGTCCTGAGCGGGTGTCAGCCGCTGTAGCCGTGCTAGCACGGCGCACGCACGACAGTGGAGCAGCGACAGCGAGCAGCAGGTGCGATGCACACGCGGGGCGCTGCAGTCGTTTGCAGCGTCGGCAGCGGATGCGAACCCCGGGCCGCACTCCTCGCGGCATCGCCCGTGGCTCATTACTCAGAACGGAAGAGAGGAAGGAGGGGGTGGACCGCCGCTGCCTGTGTGATGGCGGGTCACGGGATCAGCGCAGCGTGCCACGGGACCACACAGGGCGCTCGCTACAGCGTGCTATGCAGGAAGCTGTGCAGGAGGACGACGGGGCTGCTGGGAGGAGAAGACACTGAGCCTCCGAGGCCACTCGGAGCGTGCTTCCTCGGCGATTCCGACGCTGGCGCCGGGACACATGCGGCCAGGCGCCGGTGTCCTCCCGAGAAAGCGTGCCAACAAACTCTGCATCGTCCGTACCGCTTTGCCGAGCCCGTACTTACGCAAATGTCTTACGCTAAAAAAAAATTCGTAAGAGTATATTTCACCAAATCATGTGATAAAGAAACATTTTAGCGATGCCTGTCTGCCAATGGACAAACGCACTTACGAAAAAGCAGTTTTGTGAACTGGGCGTCTCATACATTGCTTATGTGCTACAATAATAATAGTGAGAGAGAGCTAGATAGAGAGAGGAGAAAAAAATAACTGACGCTATATATGCGTTAATAATTCTACATATGGTGGCACTCCTCCTTATATGGATCAACTTGATGTCGCATATTATGTGACCGTGCCGTATATTATTGAATTTAACGCCATATATCGACAAGCCATGTCATATATGCGCTATTTACATCAATATATGGAGATATTGCAATGACATAACTGAAGCGGGGAGGTCAAGTCACGAGAAGATCACATAGCAGACGGTGTTGTGACCGGCGCCGGAGCTGAAGAGGGAGCGGCGCTCCTTTAATCTTCAAACAAGTAACCGAACGACCGGCTGCCTACTGTTAGGACCGGCGCCAGGTCTGACAATGGATCGGCGTTCCTTTTGATGTTCCTTTTTTAGTCGCCAAACGGGTTGGCGGCCTGTGTCCGCCATGTATTGTTCCCCCCTGGCCGGAGGGTGCGGCGTCTTGCCGCCACGACACCGTGAGCAGTTCGGGAGACCACAAGTGCAGCTTCTTCTTTGGAAGATGACGGCGGCGGCGGCGGCCGGAAATCGTCCCGCTAATTGAACGAGTCGTTCGGCGACCATTTGAAGCTTGTTTACGGCGACCCTTTCGATGGATGCAGTCATCAACTTCAGACCCCTCGCCCAGCGACACCCCCTTGACGAGGAGGAGCCACGTTCGTGCCACATGGCCGTGCAGTGACCACGCTTCAATTTTGAACGTTCACGTGGACCGTGCGTGCTCGTCACCCTCGCGGGTAATGTGTGATCCGTGGTTGGACGGTGCCCTCTGTACGCGGTCCCCGATCTAGGGATCTGGGGAGGACAGACCCTTTATAATGAGCCCCCACGGCTCATTCGGTGTGCTTTTTTTCGAGAAGAGAACCAGGCAGAACAGAGCAGAACCGAGCAGAACCATGTAGAACCAAGCACCATGGAGCGCTATGTTAGGAGTCATGTAGAGGCCTGCCACGTTTGAGGGCTCACCGTGTAGGGAGTTCGCAATGTATATATTGTAAATAAACCCTCTTCAAGTCTCTCTTCCTCCTGCCTCGACAACTTCATCCCGGACCTCCGGTGTCTGGAAACCCCGGTCGCAACAACTGGTGGCAGCGGTGGGATACGAGTCTGCGACGGAGAGCGACATGTACCGGAGGCCAGCCGAAAGCCCTGGAACTCGGCGGGATCGAAGCAGCGTACCACCACCGCACGTAATGGGGTGAGTGCCTGGCTTTGTGCTTGAGATATATCGAGTCTTTTAGCCTAGATTCGTTAAAAGATAGATATAACCAACAACTGCCTGGCCACTGTGGTTGTTATCTCAGCACAAGGCAGCACTGGATGATTATCTGAGCAAGTACGCTAAAGCAGGAAAGCTTAGATGATTCAATAGGAACAAGTGGTAATGTTTCAAAATTTCTAAGGGTACGTTGCGGGTTAAATTTTAGGATGTTGTAAAAAGCAGGAGTGAAAAATTAACAAGAAAAAGTAGAGAGGGATGTTGGCCACGTAGTGCTACTTGGGTGCTTAAGCTTGTGGTCTCCGCTGTGAGATTTGCCAGGCTTCAATTTCTCTAGACCCAGAATTGAAACGCTGGTGGGTTTGTGTTTTGTCACAGCTGAGCCAAAGCAAAGTAGTCGCCATGGATCTTACGAGATTGACAAGAGAGAACCTGCTGAACCTGTGTTGGGATCTGGAGCTAGATTTTAATGATGATATGCCTGCTTCTAAACTCCGCGAGGTGATTCTCGAAAGCAATAGTGACAATGAGGAAATCGAGCACTTCGGGAATATGTACTTATTGGACCAGGAGGAGGAAGTAAAAAGGGCGCAAAGAAAGGAAAGATGGCGCCAGGAGGAATTGGAAGCTGAGCGCAGGCATGAAGAACATATGGAAGTACAAAGGGCGCAAAGAAAGGAAAGATGGCGCCAGGAGGAATTGGAAGCTGAGCGCAGGCATGAAGAACATATGAAAAGGATGCAGGAATTAGACGAAGAGATAGATAGGATTCGGCGTAGAGGGGTGGCATTGCAGCAGAGTGGTCAATCCGTAGATGTAGCGCACGAGCGGTGCAAGGTAGCGGCGGTGCCGTTTAAGGTTGAAGAGAAGGCTACAGGTCAGAAAGTTGTAGATGTAGCGCACGAACGGTGCGATGTAACGGCGGTGCCGTTTACAACTGAAGCGGAGGCTACATGTCTGATATCTGTAGATATAGCGGCGGTGCCGTTTGAGGCCAAAGAGAAGGCTAGTGCCTGTAAGGGAATGGAACAGGTTTTAACCCATTCTGAGGGAAAAGAGCTCGCGGTCACAGCAGGGTGTGAGGGTTCCGTGGTGGTGGAAACGAAGTTAAGATTAACAGAGTGTTCCATCGAACCTTGCAGCCCTGTAGACCATGTTGATGAGCGTCAGAGGCGGACGAAAGGCTCCAGGTTTGGCACCAAGGAATGTGCCAAACGGAGAAAGCGTCCGAAAAACAGAAGCGCGGCAAGGCTCGCGATCAGCGCGGCGCGTTTGACGAGGACCTTCAAACGGCGTGGCGGATTTGCGAGAAAAGGCCCGTTGTCTTCTCTGACTGGCTTAAATCGCATGCGTCTGAGCGGCCGGAGAGTAAGGAACAGAAGTGCGCAATCTACGCGGCCGCGGTCTAACGATGAACTGATAGGCAATCATCAGGACTGGGCGCGCGAGATGGCGGAGGAGCATATCGGTGATGAAGAACGTCAGAGTAGGACGAAAGGCTCCCAGGTCCGCACAAAGAAGCGTGCACAGGGGAGAAAGCGTCCGAAGGGCAACAAAAAGGCAAAGCTCGAGATGAGCACAACGCGTTTGAGTAAGGGTTTCAAACGGCGTGGTAAAATCGCGAGAAAAGTGCCGTTGTCATCTCTGACGGGTCTGTATCGTATGCGTCCGAACCGCCGGAAAAGAAAAGCGCATCGTACGCGGCAGTGTTTGAAGGATAGATTGCTAGGCAATTATCCAGACAGTCCGCGCGAAAAATCAGATGAGCATGTGGGTGCTGGTGAGCATCAGAGATGGGCGAAAGGCTCCGTAGACGGCACCAAGAGACGTGCAAAACGGAGAAAGCGCCGTAAAAAACAGGCAGGCAAAAATCGCGACGCGTTTGAGGAATGTATTCAAATGGCGGAGCGAAATTTCAAGAAAGTTGCCGTATCGCAAGCGTCCAAGCGGCCAGAGAACAAAGAAAAGAGAAGCGCATTGTGTGCGTAAGTGGTCGAAGGGCAAGAGACCCTTCCGTTGTTCTCGCGGTGCATTGGACGGGGTGCGGGGCAAAAGAGTCGGTGGTTTTCGAGGGGCAGGAAGCGACAGCAAGTCGGCTTCGAGGAACGTCGCGGGGTTCGGTAGCAGGGCTATTGACGCGTGTTGTAGACCCCGCTTCTCGAGAAAATCGTTCCGGGCGCGACCACCGCGAGTTCGACTCAGAGTTGTTGCGAACAGCTGTTAGCCTCTCGGAAAACGTCGACTCGGGACTGTTGAAAGGAACATTTTGTTTGTTTTTGTGATTTTGTAAATAACTCGTTTGTACTTTGTTTTCGTTAGCGCTCTATCATTTTGGTAGCCTATATGCGTTGTATAGATCTATTGGAAGGATAGTGACACGCATTAGAGCGTACAGAATTAGGCGTTTGTCATCGGCACCGGAGTTGGTTTGTATGCGTCCGAGCCGCCGGACAAAACGAAAAAAAAAAAAAAAAAGCACGTTGGGTAGAAAGGCAGACCCTTTCGTCGCTCTATCGACGGCATGTTTGATGGACTGCGGGAGTGCGAGGTACTCAGCGAGAGTAAGAACGCAGGTTGTCGGCGCAGAGCTTTGCGGGGGTCGGAGGCGAAGCGAATGGGTTTTGCCATTGTTCCATTTCCCGTTCGCCTAGAAAGACCCACAGGGCGCGACACCGCGCGTTAGTCCCAAAAAGGAGTAGACATCCGTGAGCTTTTGACGATGGTCATTAGTGGATTTATTTTGTTTTGAAATTTGCTTTTGACTGTTTAAGTTGTTTTGGATTTTAATGTGTTTTTTAAGAATCTCGTCTACCAAATAGTGTTTAGGTAACACATTTTTGGTTTTGTTCATTTCTTGGGCGTTGTACGTTTAGCTAAGGTAAGCGTTGTGCGATTGCATAAACGACACGCATAGGAGCCTGCGTCATGGTAGATACGTGTAAATGAGCAGGAGCAACGTTATGAACTAATTATGACTGAGCGTAGAGACGCAAAGTTATTGCTTGCGAGATTTTTCAGGATTCATGCGAAACTTTTTTTGTTGTTCATTTAATGTTTTGTTCGCATGTGTCCGGTGTGTAAGAAAAGCTAGCTCGTGAGTTTATATGTATGCTTTGTGAAAGTGGCAACAGCAAGGGAACGGTTAGGTGGTATCTCCTCCAGGCAGGAGCACTGTGATGTGCGTTTGCGGATGTATAATAAAGATGTTCCTAATGCAGGTGCAGCACGGCAGTTATGCTTTCGTCTTCTCAAAAGGAATTGACGACTGGCTTTGGCGGCACTAAATTTCGGGAACTAAAAGATAGCGTGAAGTAAAATGCTTTATTTTATGAGTATGATACCTGGTGGGTTACGGCGGATTACTCACGCAAGCACTCGGGTATGCCACGGTGAGCGCATCACTTGACAATTAGTTTTCTTGAAAGCAGTTTGATGGGAAGATTATTATCGGATCGGGATTAGGAGTTTTGGTGAAACCTCAGAGAAACGTCCCGATTGCTGCTTTGTGTTTGGTAATACTGCTTAAGTAAGGTTGCTTTTGGATAATTTGTCGGACTCGACGTGTCTCAGTGCGGGCAGGGTGCTCTCCCGTGCCTGTGGTGGTGTGTATGAATGCTTTTCCCAGAGGGGAGCCACAAGGAACGAGAGGGAAAGAGTCCTTGGCTGGGCGTCATCAGCAGTGGCCTGGAAGACAGCACTACACAGCGACACTTCGAGCAACCTGTGCAGCTGGTCACCCTCAGGTCGCTTCTCCCGCCGGCGGACGAGCTGTTGTGACCGGCGCCGGAGCTGAAGAGGGAGCGGCGCTCCTTTAATCTTCAAACAAGTAACCGAACGACCGGCTGCCTACTGTTAGGACCGGCGCCAGGTCTGACAATGGATCGGCGTTCCTTTTGATGTTCCTTTTTTAGTCGCCAAACGGGTTGGCGGCCTGTGTCCGCCATGTATTGTTCCCCCCTGGCCGGAGGGTGCGGCGTCTTGCCGCCACGACACCGTGAGCAGTTCGGGAGACCACAAGTGCAGCTTCTTCTTTGGAAGATGACGGCGGCGGCGGCGGCCGGAAATCGTCCCGCTAATTGAACGAGTCGTTCGGCGACCATTTGGAGCTTGTTTACGGCGACCCTTTCGATGGATGCAGTCATCAACTTCAGACCCCTCGCCCAGCGACACCCCCTTGACGAGGAGGAGCCACGTTCGTGCCACATGGCCGTGCAGTGACCACGCTTCAATTTTGAACGTTCACGTGGACCGTGCGTGCTCGTCACCCTCGCGGGTAATGTGTGATCCGTGGTTGGACGGTGCCCTCTGTACGCGGTCCCCGATCTAGGGATCTGGGGAGGACAGACCCTTTATAATGAGCCCCCACGGCTCATTCGGTGTGCTTTTTTTCGAGAAGAGAACCAGGCAGAACAGAGCAGAACCGAGCAGAACCATGTAGAACCAAGCACCATGGAGCGCTATGTTAGGAGTCATGTAGAGGCCTGCCACGTTTGAGGGCTCACCGTGTAGGGAGTTCGCAATGTATATATTGTAAATAAACCCTCTTCAAGTCTCTCTTCCTCCTGCCTCGACAACTTCATCCCGGACCTCCGGTGTCTGGAAACCCCGGTCGCAACAACGGTCAGTTAGAACACCGGGATGGACACCAAGAGATGTGAAGCGCGGCTGTGGAAGGTGAAGGGTTAGTTGAAGCGACGAAATTAGGAAATTGGTGGGCATAAAATGAAATCAGATCGATCAGGATGGGGTGGGTTATAGATGACTGGGGAAGGTGCTCATCCTGTAGAGCGCATAAGACAGGCTGATGATGCTGCTGTTTACGGTGGTACTGTTAATATCGGTTTAAATTTACATCACAAGAGTCATCCTTAGAGGTAGTGCGATGTTACTATTGCCGTTTGACATGCTCTGCAGCAATGGTTCTGAAATGGAGGTCCACGCACCGTTCGCAGACGCTATATTAGGTGGTCCACGAGGACACATCTTTGAATGAAGAAGGGAAAACAAAACAACAAAACAAACAATAAATGTTTTTTTCAAGGCACACTGAATGCCGTGATAACTTCCTCCTCAGATTTTTTTACGCTTCACTGCATAAAATTGCTGCATTGCGGCGCAGGTGACTTATGTTTTCTTTTCTTCATGCGAGAGCTCTAAAGGGGGATTCCACGTAAGATGTAACTAAGCATGGCCGGTCGACCTCAGATTTTTTTTCAGAATGTTAGATATTGTTGCCTGATAGGTGCAAAAAAGCAATCCGCAATTGGTTTTGCCGGAAAAAATTTTATAAGCCTAGAGAATCAATAATGACGAAGAGGCGGAGTGCCACGCTTACCTGCTCTGCTGTTTTTTTTTTCAACGTTGGCGATGGTTTAAACAAAATATATGGTAGCTACGTACTTCTATTCCATGTAGCTAAATATGTGCGTATCTTTCCCTACATTAAGTCAATGTTCGCTTGTCTGGGCTGTGTAGATATTTAAATAATAAAATCGACACAGAAAACGTTTTTTGCCTACTTTGCAGTTTTTAATATCAAAAAGGACTTGCGACAGAGCGGCGAAAATTCCGCACTACTTTTTCAGCATGCTTATTTAAAAATCTGCCAAATATTATCACATTTTTAAATAAAAAGATAAAACCGCGCTGACTTCAAGAAAACACCATGAATTGTAAACTTTTGACGACCATTAAAACATTTTTGATATATCTTAAACTTACCCCACTTATTTGCTTGAACATCAGCTTCGACAATCATCAAAAACATGTTGAATAATACGTGTTCGCTTGCAGGTAGGGCCCGTCAAATATTGCCCTTGTGCAAGGATAGGCAATTGTAGATTGGATTTCCTGCCCGCTAATTATAGAATGCAGACTCATACTTCAGCTTCTTAAAAGGCAAACAGCACTGAAAAAGCCGTCGGCTACACCGAGGACGGCAATTTCGAAATTATTTGACCATGGGAGCCTCTCAAGCTTTTTTTGCCGCTTTCTACGATGTGTGCACGTGTACGTACTTTTTCTAGGCTTGCGCATTTGAATAGCAAGCGTAGCTAGAAAGAGGTTGAATGTACCTGTAGATCGCACAACTTCTTGGCAAGCTGTTGAGATCGGATTAGCGTGACACTATTGGCCCCTCTATGCCAGAGATAATATAAAAGACACCTATTTTACGCTGGGTGCTTGGTTTATCTGAACCCCTCCCCCTCTCTCTTTTTTTTTCATTCACTGGAAGGGGTCCCTCATTCCCTTCAGCCGTCCACAATGTGTCCCTGAAACATTCATGCCTGAGGACCACATACTATTAGTGAAGGAAGGATATTTCCGAGGAAATCATTTCTTTGACGAAACTGAATAGAAAACCACCTGGTATTGGGAACGTGAGTTACACTGTTTTAAATGTGCACTATAGTAATTGTGATGTAGATGTGAAGAAGAAAAATGGACAAAGAGACAGCTTGCCCTTCGGCAGGGATACAACTGCCTCCTCTTGAATCCAAAGGTCACAGGTTCGATGCCTGTCTGCGGCAAGTTGTTTTTCGAAGGTCGCAGGTTCTATCCCCCGCCAGCAACAAGTTGTCTTTTCGTCAACCGTTTACTTTCTTCAGATCTACATCACAACTATTACAACGCAGTTAATGCAGTACATTTAACGATCCGAATAATTTCCTAGGCTTCATTATCAGTTTTCAATATGGGTATGCTCTATGACTATTGATGAATAGCCGTGAGGCACTAGTCAAAACAGCTGACTGCGGAGAAAAAGAACGTAGCCTTCGCCTTAAGCAATTGCATTAAGAAGGCGCGGGAACATTTTCTGAATGGCTTATAAACGCGAAACTCTGGTACACGCTCTTTTGACGGAACGACGGGTATGTTGCAGAATCAGCAGTAGCACAGCCACCGGTTGCCAGCCTATCAAGCGCTGCCCGTCTGCAACACGCGGGACACTGCCCACCCACGAATTGCTCATGCGACTGTCCCGGGCTCCTCCGTTCTCGCTAAGCGTCTCAACGCTGCGAACCCACGTCGAGTGACTGCAGAGGCACCACAGCTCGACTATTCAACGCTCGCGCCTGTACCGCGACCTGCAGCGCTTAGCGAGGTTTCCTTTTGTACATATTCATGCGCCCTGTTTTGTGTCGCACTCTTCTCAGAGCCCAGCGTTCTATAAAGCGTCGTACCTCCGCAGTTTGGAAACTTGCGGTTCAGTTCCGTTCCTCGCCCCCCCCCCCCCCTTTTTTTTTTTTGAAGCTGTAGTTCTCGCCAGCCAGTCGAACGAGAAAAGACGCGCGCTTGAAGCTGTTCCCGTTTTTCGCCGCCTCTGCACTTGCTGCTCTTCGCGTGTTGCCAGCGTCGAGTCGCCAGAACGTTTTATTTTCCTTCTAACTCTCGTTATAGTTTCTTTTTTCCCTTTAGTTTCCAGTACCCAGCGCACGGCTTGTCTGCCAATTTCTTGGCGCCCGCTACACTTGACGATCGTTTCGCCCCGGCTTCCTGCCGTCACTCAGTGGAGCTGTCTTCAAACGCCACTTTCAATTTGACTTCGCTCCAGCTCTTCCTGACGGCACAACTGGTCTCCTCGTACGACTCCGTGGGCGGTGACGGTAATTGTTGCTATCTTTATTACTGTGCCAACGTGTGCGTTCACAGTTTCGCGGGGATAAAATAAACTTGGATATTCGCTCATGGTTTTCCCCCATGTTTCTCCGGCTTTTTTTTAATATTTGCTCTGCCGCTTAACGTAGGCGTTCGCGGAGTTCAAGAAAGATGGCCTAAACCAAGCTTGTTATTGTCACGTTACGTGAAGAGAAAAAAAAGCTAAAACGAACAGAGGGCCTCAAAACCCAGAACAATTAGCAGTGACTTAGCTCGGCTATACCTGGATGTATGTATACGTAACGTGAGGTACGGACGGACGGATGGGCGCATAGACGAACGGACTAGAAAGAGCTCACGCGAGTCAAGCGCCAATTCGTCGCTCAAGGTGCTTCCAGCCAGGCGTTCTCCGGCACGCCATCTATGCGCCGTATGACGTCACTGTTCCTCGGACGTGCGCAGCATGGCTCTGGACAAGCCGTGCGAAACCGCTCAACATCGCCAGTGTAGGTTACACTAAAGAAGGAAAAAAAAAGGTACTTTGTGCTGAAATCCCATTGGAAGATGCATTTGCGATTCAGGCTATCCATGACAGCTTGCGCGCACGAATATGAGCGCCCACATCGAAGTAAAGAAATAGCGAAAATATGACGAAGCCAGTGCATTCCAGAGCATTCGCTGATGTTTACTAGTTCACTTGAATATATACAGAGCAAGACAAAACGTCTTCATTTTAAAGGCAACAATGGTAGCCCTTGGTCCAGGATGCCTTGAGCTCTGGCAGTGTCCTGGATCCTCGCGACAATGACAGGTGGCACTTTTGAAGAGGAGAAATGGAGGAATTCTACGCTTCACGCCACGTGTTTTTGAATAATGTGCTTTTAAAGGCGTTTATGCTGCGTAGCTCTTATAGGTGTCTCTCGAAATAAGCTCTGCCGGGTTCAGTCGTCCTCAACATTGGTTTTCGGAAACCTCGTCGACCGTAACACAGTTGTTCTTCCCACTGCATGCAGCCACGCTGTATATATGTAGGAGTGCCGGAGTGACTGAGGAGTGAGCAGTCATAGGCTGGTATAACTCAACTCAAACGGCTGCGCTAACAGATCACATCTCCCCCCCCCCCCCCCAAAAAAAAAAAAGAAAACTCGATAGGGAATATCACTAGTCAAAGCGGTCCACCGCGCACGACGAGGAGGAAAGCGCGGAGTGACGAGCATGCACCACGAACGGCGGGCTGCGAGCCGCGGTTCTAGCCTCAGTGCAGGCAGGCTTGAGCCAGGCAAGCAGGCTTCAAGCAAGCAAGCAAGCAAGCAAGCAAGCAAGCAAGCAAGCGAGCTAAGCAAGAAAAGGCGGGCGAGGGTGCTTGAACTATACGGGATGGTGAGGGGAGACGCCGTAATTAAAAATAAACCGAGCCAACGACTCGTTTGCGGCTGCGGGCGCAGATTCGTCGCGGCGTTTCGTGTCGCTGTCTTTCAGTGGCCGGAGGGGAGTGGAGTCCCGGAAAACAGTTCCTGGCTGACGTGGCAGCGTCACCGCAGCTCGTTCTTTTGCTGCGAACGCGCGAGGTTTTGTGTGTTTGTTTTGTCGCGTCCTGTTTGTGTTTTGCGTGTAAAGACAGCGAGCGATAGAGAAACGGGGCTATAGCTTTGCTGAGGCTGGGACCCCCGGGCTCGAGTGCCCTGTCGAGTTCTTCATCCGTCTCGCGTAGTTGCGCGCAGCACCCACCTAAGTGAGCCACGCGCTTTGATGAAGAATTAAATAAATAAATAAATGGTGCGGTAAGTGGCGATGACAAGTAATCCCCGCACATTTGCCGTCTGCTCTTAAAGCGGAGACCATGAGTTGTGGCGCTTAACTCGAGGCTTAGTGATAGTACTTTTGCACTGAAGATATAGCACAAGTGTTTTATTTAGCGCCCTCGTTGCAGCATGCGTTACGTACTAGTACGCTTGCGTTACTGTAACGCACACACAGAGGGTCCGTCAGCAAAGTCGCGTTAGGAAACACACAGCTACCTTTGTGCGTGTCCGTCGTTTTCCCAGCGATAAAACAATGCCGTAACGAGGAAGGCCTGTACAGCTATCGTCATCGTCGTTACGACGGCGCATAGTGATATGACTACACCATAACATGTTAACATTGCCGGAGCAAAATCACTATTCGCCGTTGAATACATTGAAAAAAACGGCAGCAATGCCTATATTTTGTGACTCATGTTGAGGTCTGCTATTCTTTTATACTTCTTTTCGTCATCATAGTGTGCAGTCAGCATGCAAATATAGAGATCGCGAAGTAATGTCGGCGTGAAACGAAACCAAAATAGCGGTAAGCATTCGCAGTGGCATAGTGGGCGTCCTCCTGTCATCACAATTTACAGGTGCACATATGCGCAGTGCTTCCAAACCTCAAGTGCACATATGCGCAGTGCTTCCAAACCTCAAGTGTATATATAAGTACACTTGAGGCTTGGTGATGACTGGAGGCCGGGCGCTGTGCCACAGCGAATGCTTGCCGCTGTTTGGGTATCATTTGACGTCGACAGTACAAGAAAAGGTTCATGTTCAGTGTAACCAATTGGACGCCTCCTTTGGTTACACGTCCGCATTTTTTCCTCTCCTGCCTATCTCCCACATTCACGCTTCAGCAGGTACGGGCTTGTTGTGAAACGTGCTAAAACAAGCCTTTAAATATACACTGCTTTCCTTCATAGAGAGAGAGGGTCTCGTTTTGGCGGACTTGGTGCCCCGAGGCAGTATATCCTGGATTATTTGCCGGCTGCCAGCTCGTAATAGAATCACGTGCTACGTGACGCCAAACAGGCAGGAAAGGAGTGTCACGCACTCGCCGTTATGGCTACTGGTGGCGTTGACTGGCACTGCCACGTTTAATGCACAAACATGTGTGCATATATCAATGCATATATCAATGCAATATCAGCAATATCAATATCAGCATATATCAATGCATATATCAGCTTATCGCTTCTGGCGTTACCAATACTCAACTTTTTGTAGTACTCATTGCGCAAGTGCAAACAACTGGTTGTATAAACATGTGCAGTTATTCAATATATGTCCGCACGTGCAACGTTTATACATATAATTAGCGTCATTTCATGACTAGTCGTCCAGTAAAAAAGTTCAATGAAAATAATAAAAGTCGTTCAATAAAAAAGGAAGGTGACCAACACATGGTCAACTTCCTTCTGCATGCTTCGCATTACGTCGATTCCCAAGGTACATGGGATCTCCCATATTTTTTTTCAATCAAAAAACTCGCTGCCTGCGTCGGCGTTGCGAGGCGAGAGAGGGAGGAGACTAGAAGCAGAGAGGGGAAAGGGGCGCGCATGCGCTGTAAGGGTGGTCACGCCGCACACCGCGCCGACTGTAAATTCCTCTGTTTCATGCTCAGTGCAACCAATTGGATGTTTCCTTTGGTTACACGTCCGCGTTTTTTCCCCTCCTGAATATCTCCCTCTGGCACATTCAAAGCACAAAAGATCAATGCAAAAAAAATGGGCAGCATAGGAGTTGCGTGCGTAAAGCTATTATGCAGGCTGCCTCAAGAGAGACATTCGTATATTAAACGAAAGAAAGTAAAAATGGGAGAGAGAAAACTTATTTCCATTTATTTATTTTAATAGACTGCAAGTACAATGCCTATTTTGAGAACTGCAGCAACAACTGAAATTCACGTTGATACCAAATTGAGTCAGATATGCTTGCCGAACCTGCATGCGTGGCCATACTTTGAAGATGGCTCGCTTTCCATTCACTCATTTGTTCGTTTTGTGCAGGTGCCACGTTCCACGAAGGACATTTCCCATTTCTCCGGCCTCTCGAAAAAGTTGCGAAACCATGAGATGGAGTTACACCATAGTTTGGAGAACTTGTTCGATCCGGTCTTGGAAATGGACCGAATTTCGAGGTCACCCAATGGTAAGTATGTAAACATTGAGAAAAATATAATCCTATTCAATATCGCCGGTGGATGCTGCCCGCGGTGTTATTTAGTTTGCCCGTTACATTGAGTTCTGTAACTTGCGATACGAGGTTGCTACCATAGTATCACGCCGACCCGCTGCGCAAACGCTAGTTTGTATCGCTGTATGTATCGCCGTGAATACATGCATGGCGTTTGGTTTGAACGGTTGCTGAAAGCAAATAGGGGCAGTTTGATTTGCGCGTACACAATCCCGCAGGTATACCTGCGGGATTGTGTACGCGCAAAGAGGTCGTTTGCCTTATAAGGCAAACGACCTCTTTCGGCTTATTTGGTGGGGGATTCGACGCACACCGCCGTTAGAGGTTCACTAAATCATTGCGTTTCGCGCTGGCAGCAGGGGAAAACTTGAAATGCCGGGTTTTGCGATGGGTTAACATGCTGATATCATTCCAACACCCCCCCCCCCCCCCTTCCCCCCCTTCTCCCTCCTGACCTCCCGTTTACGATAGAGGACTGGAAGTACGCCAGTTAGACTGCTGCTTCGTACTAGTTCTTTCGCGTTTTATCTCTCTCACAGCTTTTGAGCTGTATAGGCCGCGGGTTTAATCCCTGCTGTGGCCGACGTATTCCGATGATGGTGATATGCTTGGGGCCCTGTTACTCTGTGATGTCCGTGCACGTGGAAGAACACAAGATAGCCCGAAATTAGTGGAGCCCTCCACTACGTGGTACCTAATAATCATATCGTTGTTTTGGTACGAAAGCCGTGGGCCATCACCATCGTTTTCCCTCTCTCAGTGTCGTTCGTAACACACATGTTAATTAAAGAACCATCAATAATTGCTAATTTCTGAAATCAAGAACGGCATAACTGAATGAAACAAAGCATTAGGTAGGTCATATCTCGTTAACTTGATATTATATAGCACGAAAATACCTAGTTTTGTGTTCAGAAATGTATTACGTTGTGATCACGCGTTTCAAGTTGTGTGTAATTATTTGCACCTTGCGTGCTTACCCATGTATCTCAAACCATATACTACTTTCGACATTGTCCGTGTACATGCATACACAGCTCACTTACCGCAGCGCTTGCTCAAATATTCGTGACTGAAGTGCTGTCGGACTGTATAGTGCATTTGCACATCATGTCTCCCGCTCTGTGACATATTTTGGGCTCTTATTTTTTTTAGTATAGTATACACTGCGGGCGTTCATCAGGCACTTCATCATCTTTACATGATCATCATCACTTGGGTTCTTCGTGTTCGTCACTCGCAATCTTGATATTCCTATGTGCCTTGAGTATTATTGGTTCTCCACGTCTTCACTCTAAGCCAAAAACGGCCGAAATGGGAGCAACGGCTGTTTTTACTCCTTCAGACCGACTGTTACTCTCCGAAAAGACCAAGCGGAACAAGATGGCCGACTTGTTCGAGAATGGGGGAGCAACTGTATTCACGTTAAGTTTGTAAGGGAGCAACGGAAGGAGGAACCGCTGTAAATGCTCTCGTCACGCAACGGTTACTCCCTGGCAGGACACCACACACAAATATGCATGCCACCCACATTGACATTCATTGGCCAGATTATTGTTTGTTCTGTGTGCCAAACTTCACCAAACCAAAACAGTGATTTATTTTAGCATCCGCAGATATAAGATAGCAGCGCTGGCGGAACACAGAAGGCCTGAGAATACAGCTACGGCAAGTACCTAACACACGCAGCAGCAGAATGGAGAGTTGGCACGTCAAAGCGGACCGATCGCCGAAACACGTGCAAAACAACGATAAAAAAAAGCCTAGACACGCCGTTCGTCCACGAAGGAAGGGCGTCAAAGTCGATCAAGCACCGAAACACGTGCATAAGGAGCCCCCCCCCCCCCCCCCAGATATATCGGAGAAGAAAAAAAAAAGCGGACCCAGACGCGCTTTTCATCAGCCGTACACTTAGTACCACGCTTCACCGTGTAGTTTGAGGGCAGAATGACAAGTCTGCGCCATCTGCGCCCGCACGACAAGTGTGGCGCTAGTGTAGTAAGCGATGTAATTTACAAAAGAATTTTTTTTATTCAGTGTTTGTGTTTACTAGCACTAAATAAAAATTACACTCAACTTTTCATATTTAATTATGAGTTTAAGTGTACCTCAGTTTTTTTAATAGGTGTATTAGGAGAACACACTGAAATCATTGCGCTGACGCCTGTGCTGCCACTGCTCGACGTTTTTTTTTTTTCGGCGCAACTAGGTTCGCGTTCGCACTACTCATTCATATTGTCTGTGGTCGGCGAGCACATGGACATGCGAGCTTGTGAGCTATGTTTTGATCGTGTGTGTGTGTCGCAGATTTGCGTTTCTACTTATTCGTGATGAAGGTTAGTGTATATTCATCTTTATGGAGCGCGAGGTTGTTGTGGATTTTGCTGCCGGGTGGAACAAACACATCGTAAACACGTCTTGAGCTATCTGCAAGCCTGTTCGCTCGTCGGACAAAGGACTGTGCATGCATCAGCGTGCAGGTGAGTGGCATTTCCAGCAACATTTAGTGCTCTTACAATACATTGTTGAGTGGTTGCGCTATTAAAAGAGAAATTATTTGCTCTTTCTTATTTGTCGTATCCATTGCTAGCCGTATCGGACTAAATTACCTCTATTATTACCGCCTGCATACCTTCTTGCTTCCCCTGTCACCACTGCAGTGCCAGTGTACTTTTGCAGTTAAAAGTTCATTTCCGCAACTCTACCTCGCTTGAAAAAACATTGGGGCGGGGTTGTAGCTGCCTTCATACTGGTACTTTTCTACCATTGGCTTTATGTAACGTTAACAGCTGAGTGTTGGGGCCTTGGGCCGCATTTTTTAGAGCTGTAAAGTGTATGTAAACCAGTAAGCGAACAAATCATTGTCGCATCACTTCACTGGCATAGCCAGGCGGTTGCGCACAGAATTTTTTTAGGCCGGTCGTAGGGAGCCCATAATGACGACCATATTCGCTTGCCCGGCCTCCAATTCAAATAAGCGGACCCCCCCCCCCCCCCTCCCCGCACGCCTAAAAAAAAAAAATCTGCCCACATCACTGCGTCACTTGCTTCACCTCTGCGCTGAACGTACTATTTTAAAAGCGCACCATCAAGCGAGCAATTGACATATGGACAGAACAATTGGAGGAGGAATGACCCAAATCTTTCAGATTTCTTTAGTCATGCAAAACCTTCGCAAAACTGAATATTGTAAAAGACAATCATAAATGCCGTATGTTCTCGTTAGCGTTGTCATTATTCTGCATCATGAAATCTTTATGCGCTGTGAAAACTTGGCATGCCGTTGAAGTCACATATCGACGTTAATACCAATCGACGTAAATTTCGACAACCTCAATAACGCCATTTGGGATTGGCCGCATGCACATAATTAGGCTGATTCCCACTTGGCTGTTCTTGGCATGACTTCACTGCTACCAAATGAAACAATATTTGATGCATGTCTTTTACTACTTTTTTTAAGGGATATAACACAAGTTTGGTTATACTGCAGATAAAGATGCTCCCAACGATGCTAAAGTACAAAAAGCAAGTGAATTTTGGTAAGTGCAGCCTTTTTGTACTACGTATGTGAAAGCATCGCTTTTTAGGGGCAAACTGTGCATGTGTTGGCCAGAAAATAGTTTATCATGCCACATGGTTACACTGGCACTGACAATTTGACATGGCTCCGCTGGCCCATGTGTGTGCTCACGCTGTTACCGTTAAGATAAAATGTTTATGTTTTCATTGCAGGGATTGCTGTTTGTACTAGAAAGCCAACTGCCAAGATTTGTTTACGCTGGTGCTCCTAAAAGTACGCTTTCCCTATTTACATAGATTTTGGCTTGCACAAAGCATAACACTTGGGCCTAGATTCACAAAACTGTCCATGCGCAGGCCTTCATAACAGCGTTTCTGGACTTGACTTTACCCTGCTTTCTTGCAGATGTTTCATGGGTTTAAAAGTGCCACAGCATGTTGACCTCTGAAAAATTCGCGTTCACAGTTCTGCAAGAGTGGGCTCAACTTTTTTGTGCACCTCCTTGCTGTTCCAAGATCCTGAAGTGTTATGCTCTTACTAGAGGTAACAGTGTTTCTAATGTTTGTATTTCCATCACATTGATCAAGTATGCGATCTTGGCTTGACTGGTAGCACATCCTAACAAATGTCTTTGTGGCACATGTAGAAGGCAGTACAAAATAAATAGGCAGACATTCACACCGGGAGCTAACTTCTAATAATGCTTTTTTGAAAACCACGGTGCGCTTATTCCAATTTGTCCAACAGAGCAGTAACCTGTTTGGCTGTGAACCAACAAGACGTTGAACTAATAAAAGCGTCACATCTTGTTGCTCTCAGATATATATGTATTGGCAAGCTATCTGTGACACTGTCAAACAAAGAATCAGAATATCTGTGCATGCCTTAAGATATATTGCTTCGTTTACATATCTCGTGGCTGTGACTCGTTAACTGAGTGAACAAATGCACCCTAGTTAACTAAATTTAAAGCATTTTTTGAAGGTAGCACGGTCTACATTTATTTGTCTATAGTTTTGTCCAGCTCTTTGTGTCAGGTACAAAGAAATATACTGAAGATCATCATGTAGCCTCTGCAAATGGTCGCTTTCAAGCAGGCTTTGCATGCTTGGCTTGTGCCTACAGGTATTGCACAATTCAAAATGCAGCAGCGTATGATAGAACAGCAGAATGGAGAGCAACTATGTGCACGAGCTAAATAGGTATTTTAACATGAGCGGACGGTACGTGTTATTTGCCA
Source organism: Rhipicephalus annulatus (assembly GCA_013436015.1). NCBI lineage: Eukaryota > Metazoa > Arthropoda > Arachnida > Ixodida > Ixodidae > Rhipicephalus > Rhipicephalus annulatus. The sequence continues at coordinate 198,798 of WOVY01002501.1, read as the reverse complement.
CACACATGATCTCACTTAGAATGCCCATTGGTGAATGAACTCGTAGAAATGTCACTCAGCTGTGTATAGGAAACAAGTTAACTGAACCTAAGGGTATCTTTAACTGCTACAAATATGCCTTGTTGAGGTGCTGCACATTTTCTTCCAGAATATTGCTGTCTGAGACATCATGTGAAAAGAGTACCACATCAGCATTTATATGGCTTGCCAAGTAACGTTTGGCCAAACCTTCCTCTTTTTTTTTCACATTTCGTTTTGCAGTAGACATCCTAGAATGTAAGTGCTGCTGCAGTGTGTGTGACTCATTGTTATGTATTGATTCTGGCATGTTTAACCTCACACTTCTATTTTTTTCTTGCAGCAATGAGATGCTTCACATATGCCTGTGGTGGCATTCCGCTGTGCTAGCGTGATGGAAACACCAGCTGCGAAACTTGAGTCCTTCAGCATTGGAGAAGTTGCCCTTCTCTCACCAATGATGACACAGACTGCCCTATGCTAGAAATTCAAGATTGTTTTTCCACGGATGACGCAGAAAACCTTTGATGTATTATGGTGCTTGTTTAGTGCTGGCTGTGGTGTGGCGAAGTCTACTTTTATGTGTGCTCACACGTCGCCTCATAAAAAGAACAATAAAGCATTTATTTTCCTTTCAATATTGTCCACTTTTTGTGTTAGAAGCACCCAAGCAGTGCTCTTCCAAGGAGCTCTCGCCATGTGTTAAGCGTGTGACAAGCATACTCGAGATAGTCATTTCCCCAAGGAGTAACTGGAAGCATGTGCAGTTGGTTTTCAGAGAGTAACTGCGAACACGTGGGAGGAACGGTAAAGAGTAACTGTTACTCTTAGAAGAGCAACAGGTGAGAGTAATGGTTGGTCCGCAGGGAGCAACTGGTGGGAGTAACTGTTGGTCCGCAGGGAGGAACTGGAGGGAGTAACTGTTCATCCCCCGAAGGAGGAACTGGGAGAAGAGCAACGGTTACTCCCTCTGCTGTTACTCCTTTTAGGGGAGCAATGGGAGTGGCAATGCAATTGCTCCCTGAAAGGAGCAACCCCTATACCCCTGTTGCTCCCTTTTGACTAATGTTGAATTCCAATGGCGGAGTCGGAGCAAGTTTTTCTGCTCCTTTCAGAGCAAGTGTGTTCCAATGACAGAGTGAGAGCGAGAGTCAAATGTTCCAATGAGAGAGCCGGAGGGGATTCAGAGCGGGAGTCCCTCCCTGGAGCAGGAAAAACTGCTCCGCCGAAATCGGTGGAGTGGACCGGAACTCAGCGTGACGCACTTCCTTTAACACGTTTGCCTGCTTGGGGGCGCGGCTGGCGCGGCGCGAGTTGTGTTGATAATGGCGGACGGCATGGACGGCTCGGCTACCTCGGCAAAGCGTGCGGCAATGCTTCTGCTACGCGCAAGGTATCCTGGGTAACGCGGCAGCTTCCGCCTTGCTCCAGCAGGGCGGGTTGTGTTCCGATGGCGGATTCGGAGGATTTGCTCTACGCCAGAGTCGAGCGCTCGCTCGCGGAGTCGGTCGGGTGCACCGACTCCGCCATTGGAATTCAACATTAGAGTGTTGAAGGCGTGGTAAAAACGTATTAGCTGACATTTCCCGATGCTTTATTTTGTAAGAGAGAAAGGGCAACCAGGTGCCACCATAAAGGCGTCAAACTCTCGCATACATCATTTCAATAGTACAAAAAATGTATATGTGACATACAAATTTAAATTGCAACACATTCCGCTGGTTCATATGAATAAATAGAACGTATGGTTGCGTCCAATCTTCTCTCCTTGCTTTGGCGTTAGACAAGACATCAGGCCTTTATATTCGCACAGCACTTAGACTCTAGTCTCACCGCACAGATGGACTATCGCCCGTATACATGTGGCCCTGCTCTCGCTGCACACAATCGCCGAGTTCGGCGAAGACAGTCGCTGCGCCGTGGTCCGTGAAGCTGCTCGCACGGTCGCCGGAATGCATTCGCTATGCGTCGGGCGCTGCGCCGTTTTTAGAAGCCCGCCTTCCATCCGGTGCGCTATGCGCTACGAAAACCAGAGCGGGTCCTTTATACACGCGCACGAACCTCCCGCACTAATAGTTGACTGCAGCTATGCTACGTATACGAGTTGCTCAAGCATTTATACGTCAATACGAGCGTGACTAACGCAGTATACGTTTTCTCGGTTGGTTGCATTACAGGCTTCGCTGCGTCAGGAGTACACTATAAAATAAAGGTCATTCAAATTGGCTCACCCAGTTTCGAGGAACCAAAATCCACCTTACAAAAAGCCGAGGTTGGGCTGCTTTTCGGTACGTCACCAGAACTCGTACAGGTTACGCTGTTCCTATAGTGCACGCAACTGTGGGACAAGGTAAACTTGTTACCTCGGCTCTTGAACTCGTTTATTGCGAACTCTACCCTGAATGCTTTTCTTATTCGCTTCACGCAACAAATTGGGCAGACGACTGTCCTCGGCTGAACAGCGCGGGATTCCACTGCCTAGCGTTTTTATCACTTTATTTTTTTCTTTTACATTAGAAGTTGGTTGAGTTAGTCTCAAATTACTGCGTGCTATTCTAGCAGTATCCTTTCTCTCTATTGAGCAATCCTCAAATTGACAAATGACATTTGGAGAAGGTCGCCGTACAACGTCCTCTTGTTCGTACATACGGATCGTCACTGCCTTGTGCACTCCGGCGCGAAGAACAAACAACGGGGTTTAAGGAAACATGAGCTAAAACAACAACAACAAAAAAATCATTTGGACTTTGATTCGTGTCTTTTTCGCGTTTGTATTTATCGTGTGTCATTGTTAACGCTTCATTTCAAGATGGAGCGTTAATAATGCTTCGCGTTCGTGTACCTTTCCTGCTTCGTTACTCAGCTCATAACTGAGAACGTAAATAAGGAATATCCAAACACGAGGTTGTGGATTACATTTCCGGGCAGGGTGACCTCATTTCGAATGGGACGCAATGCAAAAACCACTGTATACTTAGATTTAGGGGCACGTTATGCAACACCTGTTGGTAGAAATTAATCACCCATTGCGAAGCTCGTTCTATAAAAATATTGGTTTTCGTGCGTAAAATTCCAGCAATCATCACCACCACCATAATAATAATAATAATAATAATAATAATAATAATAATAATAATAATAATAATAATAATAATAATAATAATAATAATAATAATAATAATAATAATAATAATAATAATAATAATAATAATAATAATTCAAATAATTAAGAAGTCATTGGTTTCCATCCATTATCGACCGGTATTTTTCTGCATAGTTTCGTTTTATTGCCTTAATGAACGAGACAGATTGACTTGGGGGGAAAATAAGCTTTGCTTCATAATCTAATTAACGCAGCAAACGACTCCCACTGCGCTTTTTTTGAAGAATGGCGTGCGCGAGACACATCCGCTCCGTGCTCGAGCAGCTGCCTTGAACACAAAGCCAGGCTAATCCTCGAGGAGTTGTTGTTGACGCCGCTTCTTTCTTCTGTCTCGCATGCATGCCACCGTGCGGTGTTCTGCATCGCCTCCGACCTGTCATCGCTGAAACTGGAGCGGCTCCGCAGTCCCCGGACTTTAAAACAACAACAACTTTGAAAAAAAAAATAAAGGCACCGTGCGTCCTGTACCGAGGCTAAACGTAGGCGGCACGCTTTGCGCGAGTCCTGATCGATTGGAAGGCGTCTGGGAAATTCGAGGCGCGCGTTGCGTGGCGCGATCACATGCTTCGCTCGCTTCACCTACAGGCTCCCGCGATCGTGTCCTTTTCTCAAGCGTGCCAGCAGGCCTCACACGAAGCTGTAGGTCACGCGATCATCATGCAAAAGGGAACGGGAGTAGGGGCAACTCCCTCTCGAAGAAGGAGAGGTGGTGGCAATGCTGCCCGATCTTGCTCGGGAGCCCAGGAGGATAGCGGGCGAGCCGAATTAATACGCACGTTCTGTGCCTGCTGCGTTGGACGTGGTCCCCTCGAGACCGCTTGGCCTAGGCAAGGTCGAGAAGTAATCAGTCGGCAACCTTGTCTGGGACAGAAACACTGCGTTGAGGTTTATTGGTGGCAATTTCACTGTGTATTCATCTTGCTTCCTTTGTGTGCGTGATTATGGTTTTATTAGGTACATCTTTCACAATAGTCCCTGCGATTAATGTGGATGGTTAGGTAGGGTTACGTGTGGTCTCACTGGCAAGGTTCGCCCCGCCACGATGGTCTAGTGGCTAAGCTACTCGGCTGCTGACCCGCAGGTCATGGGATCTAATTCCGGTGGTGGTGGCTGCATTTTCGATGGAGGCGAAAATGCTGTAGGCTGGTGTGCTCAGATTTTGGTGCAAGTTAAAGAACCCCGGGTGGTCGAAATTTCCGTAGCCCTCCACTACAGCTTCTCTCGTAATCATACGGTGGTTTTAGGGCGTTAAACCCCACATATCATCTGGCAAGGTTCGAAGTGGCCGGCGCATCCTTTCCAGGTACATTGCCAGAATTCTAGTCGGGGGGGGGGGGAGGGGGGTCCTGAACTCCTTTGCTTGTGCTTGGCTTCGCCAATGAAGATCTGCCCTATGGGATAGCCATTGCAGGAAATCAGCGAAATGGCTGAAAGCCTGAACCACCGGCTATGAAGACGACGTATTTCTAACTAATTTATATGTCCATACATCGCACAATGTTTTCTTTGGCCGTCTGTTCTTCTGTTAAGCGTATGAAGGCGCACGTGGTGTGCAACTTAATTTTTTTTTACAACTTCGATGAGGAACTATAACTGCTGAGGTTTCCCCCCTGAATGGAAGTTTCGTCAATAGTTTGACAGAAGCAGGCAAGACCTATTTTTGAGCTCTTTCCTTTATGCAATGCTACTTTCAGGAAAATGACTTCTTTCTTTCGCGCGCTTAAGCTTCGGAACAGCCTACCGTATATCAAATTAAATTATTATCTAGATTACACTCGTTTAAGTCCTAACTAAATAATTGTTTACCACCTGACTAACTTTAATAGTTCTTTGCCGATCTGTAGTCATGTAAATTAGCCATGAATGTGTATTTGTATACCATTTCCATTTGCTTTTTTATGAGTGGCCTCACTCAGTTTATTGTTGTTCATCAGCTGCCCTGTATTCCACTTTTTCTTCATCAATTAATTGCTCAAGGATCGTGGTGCAGTACGTCTCACGCTTTGGGACCCTTGACATTGTACAATGTATTTAACACATCGTGAGGAAGAAGATAAACTGCAAGACGAAAACTCCAGCGCGGGTGACGGAGACATACATGATACCGATACATGATATATGACGTCATGGCAACGGCTTCATTAAAACTGGCACTAAGACAGAGTACAAGTCACCGGAAGCTATAGCATTCAACACACTTCCTAATCGGAAAGTTGAGAAGCTTTTGGTATTGCACCCAATAAAGCGTAGATGCGCCTTTTCTTTGGGCAACCTTTATTTATTTATTTATTTATTTATTTATTTATTTATTTATTTATTTGTTTAGCGTTGTTGGCGGTTTTAACGAGGCTACACGCGGCTTGAAATAAAGCATCCACTCCGGCACTGCATTCGTCGCCCGCTTCATGCTCCGTCAGCCTGGTAGTAATTCCAAGGCCATGACAGCCACATGCCAGAATGTGATTTTAGTGCAGGTTAAATAACCACATATCTTAAAGTCAGGCCGGTTTGTCTCTACTACAGCGTGCTTCACAATGATGATGATGATGGTATGTGGGGTTTAACGTCCCAAAACCACCATATGATTATGAGAGACGCCGTAGTGGAGGGCTCCGAAAATTTTGACCACCTGGGGTTCTTTAACGTGCACCCAAATATGAGCACACGGGCCTACAACATTTCCACCTCCATCGGAAATGCAGCCGCCACAGCCGGGATTCGAGCTCGCGACCTGCGGGTCAGCAGCCGAGTACCTTAGCCACTAGATCACCATGGTGGGGGCGTGCTTCACAATCGTATCGCTCTTTTGGCATGTAATGCACCCGAATTTAACTTTCCTTCTTTTCTGCATCATGTCATTCGTGCGAACTGAGTATACTGCACTAATTAATGTTGATCGTGGTGGTACTTCGTCTGCTGTGCTCTGCTGCTGACCCGAGGGCCTTGCGTTTCATCTCAGTATAGCGGTGCTTCGTATCTCGAAGCAGGCTAAATAAGAGGCTCGTGTACTGCGCTATGTCAGTACACGTTAAAGAAACACCATGCAAATAGCTGAAATTCCCAGAGCCTTAATTTGTAACCATATCGAGGTCGTCGTCGTCATCAACATCATCATGGGCGTCTTCATGATCATCAGCCTGACTACGCCTACTCCAGCACACAGACCTTTCCCGTGTTTCGCCAGCCAACTCGGTCCTGTACTTGCTGCTGCCACTTCATACCCGCAAACTTCCAGATCTCTTCTGCCTGCCTGACTTTCTGTGTCCCCTTCAACCGCTTGCCTTCTCTTGGAATCCAGACTGCGATCCTTAATGACCTGCGGTTATCTTGCATTCGCACTGCGTGCCCTGCCCATGACAATATTGAGGTATTGGCATGTAAATCCGCAGACATTCATACATGAACCTAAACCAAATGGCCCAACTCGTCATTTTGTGGCATTGTTTTACTGCTTAAAAGTGGCTGCTATGGATTACTTTTTGGTAATGCCCCTAAAAAAAGAGCTTAAAGCTTTGTAATGCTGAAGCACTACCCTGAAGTCTGCTTGTACCTATTTGATCGGTAGACACCCATTGAGGTGGGTATGATCAATAACTGAAGGTCAGATCAAGGTACTCTTTCAACAAGCTGATGGATCAGCGTCTGGCACACGGTATCGAATCCAGTACCCCATGTATTGGAGGCAGATGCTCAACCACTTTGCTGCTTGGAGTGTTGTCTTATGAGTGCAGGGAAGAACACGATAATGCCGTGCTCTTTTTAGGTCTATACCATTTCGGCGGCTGTCTGTTAACAAACACGCTCCGGATGCAGTTTAAAGGAACAAAAAATAGCAGCTCAACAACACCGACAGAGGTAAACGCCCTGTACGTTGGAAAACCTGGTCGCGCGAACACGACCAGCAGCATACCGTGCGTATAGACATACACGATTGAGCCCTGCAGTGCGTACGTGAGAAACTCGAGCCGGTCTCGCACGCGAAGTCGCGGCGGCACAGGCGCCGCTTACGGGGCTCCTATTCCGCAGTAAAGATAAGCGACTCAGATGAAACAGTGAAATCTAAAGATAAAGGGCTGAGGGTGCGCTCGAGGCAAGCACCAAAGCCGCCACCCTAGACGGACTCTAATAGGAGAGAGAGAGAGAGAGAGAGAGAGAGAGAAAAGAACGACCCACGCGATAAATGCGTGCGCCTGGTTGGAGCTCAGCAACCTGTGTGCTCCTGACGAAGATAAACCAGCCTCGTCGCACTCAAAAAGAAACAACGAGAAAAGAAAAAAAAATGGAACACACGTGGTGAGGGTCTTCTTTTTTTCTCGAGGCGGTGGCATACCTACCTGGTCGCTCACTCCTCAAGCGGGGCCCAAATTGCAAACGGAATTGGACTAAAACGTGAGAGGGAGGCACACTTTCACCGTAGCTATAGTTCTTTTTACAGTTTTCATTTCGCTTTTTTTATTTCTTCCGACTCCTAATTTGTTCTCGGTGTTGTCATCCATTCGTTTGGTCCCTCAGGCCTAGGGAGGGCAACAGGGAGCGCCTTTGTGTATGTGTGCCCCTATATATATGCCGATGGCGTGCCTCCCGTCGGTTCATTATTGTCTCCCCGCTGACGAATCGCAGAGAGAGTCAGCCGATGGATCCGGCGTGAGGAGAGCGGTGGCTTCTAGCCTCGAGCGCCGCCTGTCGATGTCTGTGTGCGTGCGTTACAGTTCCTATCCGAGTTGTGGCGCCTCGGGCGGGAATTGGCAGTCCCTCCGCTCTTCCTCCCTGCATTCTACGACACAGGTGTGGAATTATGACACCCGCCCCGAATCCTGTTTTGGCGCGTGGTGTGTGGTCTCTCCGATGGAGACTTGGGTGCTGCATCTACGGATGTTTTGTACGTGAAAACGAGCGGCGATTGGACGAATGGTGCATGGACGGGATTGGCTGTTTTGTGGTGTGAGATCTGGGCCTGAGATGGAGCGAAACGTTCCACTTGCCTCAATCTTTCCTTACCCTTATTTATTCGGTTCTGGAATGTGCATATGAATATGTCTTCTGTAGTGGAAGAGTGACACAGTCTGCTATGTTTTCCCTTCTGTGGCTGTAGAAGCTGGCGGTAATCGACCAGTTTAGCTGCATTCCTATCACTGCTGTCGATACACGCAGGTCTGTTCAAGAAACGTCTCACAATCTTCTGCCAGATGCACTGCGGTACTTTTCTCCATAATGCCCGGAAGCAAACGAACATATATAGAAAAATTATGCTATGTTGAAGCTTGTTTGTTATGTATAGATTGCGTAACATGTCTGGAGACGTTCGACGAGATACGCTAATGCCAAAAATTATAGAGAACAATGAGGATGCTGCGTCTTTGTGCGCACTTTCAGGGATACTCCGTGGTAAAAGTCACTGTTTACCACACACACACACACACACACACACACACACACACACACACACACACACACACACACACACACACACACACACACACACACACACACACACACCACACACACACACACACACACACACACACACACACACACACACAAACTCACGCGCACGCAGACATACTCTTATAAGGAGCATTTTCTCTGTTGTCGCAAACAACATGATTAACAAACTTTAGCCCCCAGGCAAATAAAGGCAACTCAATAACGCATGAGAACCGAGAAAAAGGCAAGGAAGAGAAAATACAAACATCGGCAAGGCAAGCGGCATTCATTGATCTGAATGTCATAAATGCACGTCGCAACACGAGCCTCGCTTAACACGTGGTAACCGTAAGATTACCTGATGGATAAAAGATACAAAATTTAAAAACACTCACGGAGTCAAAGGAAGCTGATAGGCTTGTGTTGTTTCTATTACTAAAACAAAATTCGCACGGGCACGTATTACGTACAACCAACAGGTTCCTCCTGCTTTCGACTGTTGCCATGTTATCGACCGAACGTTGCCCGAAAAGCACAACTATACGCGAGGCATGGACTTCTGAAAATGGGTGTAACGAAATGCCGTACAGAAAACGCGGCGAAAGGCACGCAAAGCGCCGAATAAAGGAAGGAAAATTGTAATTCTATCGCGCCGAGAACAAGAGGGCCGACGAATTATGATAACCGAGAAAAAATGGAGAGATAAAAAAAACAGCGGAGAACGAAGTTGAAGTATTGAGTGTTCAGTTTCGGGACTTTGACAAAAAGAAACACTGGCCGTTCTTCCTTTGTTCTTGAAGTGCGGCTGCTTCGGCGGTGAACCTATTGCGTTACGCGAAAGTGCGTTTTCCTCGTGCAGCTGCTCTTCGCTGCACCGGTAATTTTGCGAAGCGCCGACGGAATTTTATTTCTGACATGAATAATGCAAGCTTCGATGGGCGGCCACGTTTTCTGCGAAAAGAAGTGTATACATGTTCGCGTCCACGGACCTGCATAGGGAATTAGGAAATTTGACATGCGCGCACAGAATGTCTGTAGATAGCTCAAAGTAAAAAAGGAAAAAAAAAGAATAAATAAATAAATAAAGCAGAAAGAAGGAATGCAGGTATGTGTATTTAAATGTCCCAGTTTAAAAGCGCGAAATCCAGGAGAAAGAAAGCAACAGGCGAGGTAAAAGAAGTAAACTTGAGATCTTTAAGGCCGCAGTGGTGGCTTGAATTCATGAGGAAATATGCAGGAGGTTTTGAACGCAGTATGCAGGAGCATTGTTTGAAAATCATTGTGCCACTATTGCTGCGGCTGAGTGGTACACAGCAATATTTCGGTTTTTGAGATATAGTGTGGAACGTCAGAAATCGGAGTCTGTCGATTGTTTCACTCTGTATTCCCGGTGAATGGGAAATGGAGCAACCGTCGGGGAGTTGCTGTGGTTCTTCTTAAAGTTCCTGCCATACTTCTTGAAACTCCAGTGCCATACGTTTCAGTACATCATAAGTTCATCATTACCGGAGAAAATCAAGGTGGAAGTTTGATTTTTAAATTTTGGGCCAAAATCTCTGCGCGTGACGTGATAAACTTTAAAGTGCACTGGTGTAATTTTCGTGGCATTGACTCGATCAATTTTTTTTGAAGCTTCGTATGCTATGTGTATGAAACGCGCAGTTTACAATGTCATTCATACTTACCGATTAGATGCTATAGGACCCAGTAGACGCCTTCGAAAATTGATGACGTCACAGTGTTTGGAGCGGGAATCCTAAAGGGGCGCCTCCGCCCACATTTCCTTTTCACGCATTTTCTCGCTTACTATACGTCACGGTAAGAGTGGTGATTTTGGGATTGTGAAATTACACTTCACTAATACGCGCAAAATCGTTTTGCTCTTTGGTGTCCCTTCAAGGAACACAAGATCAACTAAATTACCGGGGTCCTCCACTAAGGATTCTCTCATAAGCATATCGAGAATTTAGGGCTTTTGGACCCTAACAATTACTTATTGTCGTAATTAGTGGTATATATAGTATATGAAAAACTGACTTATTCTTGCTCACGTTAACAAAAAAATAGAAAAAAAATGCTTGTGGTTTACTGAGGTTTGAGTATTTGTAGGGTGTATTACATTTCGCGATTAGTTTATTTATTTTTGTGCTCGAGGGACTTTATAACTGTGGAAGTATATCTTTCTTACACGGCCAGAAACCCAGACATAGTTGTGTCCGCAATGGCCACACCACATCATTCGGATAAAATGGCGCAGGTGGATAAAACAAGCATCTTAATATTTTACCTGCATGTATAGCCATCTCAAAAGTGGTTGCATAAGTGAAGCCATCTTGCCACGAAGGTGTCGTGTAGGCAGCCTTAATTAGCTCTAGGAAGGTGTCGTGCAGGCAGCCTTAATTAGCTCCACGGGGTATACACTTGCGTCACTTATACAACTTGCCCACTCACGACACTTTGAATCCTCGATCACCATACGGCCTTTATCGCACTTATGAAATGGTTTCTCTGCCTGAAAAACCCTTGTCTCCCCCGAAATTCGAAGTATTCTCTCAACTAGTGGTGCGCGGACTCAGCGCCATTGCTATGCAACGACCTGCTATACATATACACCACGCGTGCATTGTACTGCACAGCGTACGGGGACACATTCAGCGCGCGTGTGCCCTTTTCCGATTGTGCCCCGCGGGCTGCCCCGCTGGGACACCGGGTCCGCATCGCCGTCCGCAGTGCTGACTCGGCATTCGTGCGTTCCCGGTTAGACAACGTGCCCGCATGCCAAACAGTTCTCTCTCTCTCCCCTCGTGTCGGGAAGCCCAAGTGGCGCTCGCTGTACTGATCGAACGGAACGGAGGCCGTACAACTGCACCGACTAGCACGCTTCCGGGTAGTGGGAGGCCGTTGCTTTTACATTCGCTGTCTCGTTCGGATGTATGTATATAGTGTTTCCCTGATGGTTACGGCATGCTGTATGCATCTCGTGTGCATTTCCCGATAGTCCCGCCGGGGAGATTCACGTTTCCCCAATACCCGATACGGGAAATTACGTGCACCCCTTCTTCTCTTCCCCATCTACCATTCTTGGACCGGTGTGCCTTGTTCGCGAGCCACGTTGCTGTGTATAGCGATCGACGTGACGCAGTTGGCCGTGCGTTCTGCTGTGCTACAGTAATAGCTTCCGTTAAGCGAAAAATTTGGTATGGGAAAGGTCGTAGTTCGGGAACAGTTGTACACGATGCAGGTCGATGCGCCAGCCGGTGATGTATATTATGTCGGTCCCGTTCACGTATAGGTTTTACAATTTGGACTGGCTTTCGGTGACTGGCAAGGCCAACTTTTCTAGTATACCGTATAATAGGTCCAAACTCCACGGTTGACCAGTTGCTCCACTTTCAGATACAGATTCAGCAAAAGAGCCTGTTTCGTGAGTACAGACACACCCGTGGGCCGCGCAAAGATGGAAACTGGTTGGGCGATCAGTGGTGTATCAAGACAGGAGTATGGTGACGAGAACGACGTGAAGTTTTAATTGCAACAAAAATGTTATTTCAAGTACACGTGCACGTTTTTTTCACCACGGCAACCCCTCCGCTTGTACGTATAAATTTACGGCAACTTTAACGTATAGGGGCCAGACAGCTTGGGTAGCAACATGAAAGTATAGTGTGCATTAACGGAGGCCATGGCTAACGTGATCCGCCTAATAAGGGGTATATACCTTACTTGTATGGAAAATACAGTACATAAAAGAAGAAAAAAAATCTATAGTAGTGGAAGACTGATTTTCCAACTGCACGCGTTGCAGCAGGTATTTACAGTAACTTCGAGAAATATCAGAAGCGAGAAATGTTATGGTGGAGGCAGCCCGCTCTGGACTCGTGCCGAGAGAAATGGAATAGCCGGAAGCGTTCTTGTTCTGTAACGTTTCTATTTAGACGTACGAAAATAGAACTCCCGTACCTATATAATCCTGTATTTAACCTATGAGGACTGCGTCGAAAAGCGCACAGAACTGATTGGACTGCGTCTAGGAAATTGATTTCTTTCATTCTTTCTCGTTTTAGTACTTTCGGCGTAGGCTTCCTGTGGAGTCGGGTTACTCGCCCCAAACGTGATTTCCTTGTTCCTATATAGCTTCGTACCTGTAATGTCAGAGGTCAGCAATGTCCGAAGGATTTGGCTCACTCGCGATATTATCAGGCTATATATATACTTCGGCCCCACGACATCTTATTCTATGCAGGAAAGGTCATTCGCCGGACTTGAACCGATACGAGGGCAGATTTGCAACTTGCGGTGGCCATAACGCTAATGTATGCATATTCCTAACGATACCACGCACGCACGCGTCGAACAAAACTAAACAGGAAGCAGACAGTGGACAGCTTCATCATGTATATATACTAACAACTAAAGGTTGTTCGTAACTGTTTTCTAGAGAAAAAAAAATCATTTGCGATTGCTTGGTGGTTGACTTTATCGGATTATAGGTTGTGTGACGTTTTCGGATAATGGCTGCTTTGGTAAAACGAGATATTTTCAGCTCTAGTTCTCTTTCTCTTTTTTTATTCTTGTTGAAGAGCTGCATAAGCGTGGCTTCGCCTTCAATGTTTGTCGAAACATATTCTTATGAAGTTGAAGTTGATGAATATGAAGTTTACTTTAGGCAAATAGAGAACCGGTATAATAAAAGAAGGAGATGTGCAAATTTCCTTTTTGCCTATATAGAATGAGATCACCAATGTATTGCCATTATATTAGATCCTCATGAGTTATATATTTCCATTCTTTCTGTCGCTTTCAGTTATACTAGTGCTTTATAAAAATGAAGTTTTTTTTACAATACAACTGTTTCTGATTGCCTACATCAGCCAGAGGTATCGTGGTGAAATCATAAGTGAAAGTGACAAGCAAACTAGTTGATAACACTTGCGAACGAAAAAGTCTTGATATGAATTACGAGGTGACTACAATACACACCATTGTGGAGGGCTGTGAAAATTTCGACCAACTGCGGCTCTTCAACGTGCTCCCGAATGTAAGCACATGGGCCTCAATCATTATCGCCTGCGGTGAAAATGGAGCCACCTCGGCCGGGATTTGATCTTGCGATTTTCGGCCGAGCGATGGAGGTGAATTGCGATGGAGGTGCGACGGTAGAACCCCGTCGTAGTTTTGGTACGCAGAACCTCAGATAGTGATACATTACGAGGAAACGAATGCAGATTTCTCAAGAGGAAAGCGTCCCCACCGGTGAGAAGTTTGTCCTGCTCCGGCTGAATGATAACTTCGCTTTCCCATTCCCGATGCTTCCCCGGAAGCGATTTCCCGTACCCAATCGGGTTACTAAGCGAGTGTCGCCTTGCGTACACGTAGTGTTGTGCAAAAGAAGATTGGTGCGCTGCAGCGCTATACATTTTCGATTGGTTTTCTAGCTTTAAACGGTGAATAGGCGTGCGAAACATATATATAGCGTTGAGGACGATGGTGGAAAGTCACGTGCTGTAGACCTATTCCGCGTTTATAAACAGCGATAGGGGCCGTCGACATAGTAAGGCCCTTGCAGTGTCGTCGTGGTGCGTAGGCTCCGCCCAGCCCAAAGCTGGCCACCACCCTGTATGATCACGTGACAACTGGTGCAGCAGCTGCAAAGCTGACTCCGAGCGCAGTGCGTAGGGGAGCCCACGGGAGTGTCAGTTGTCACGTGATTATAGAGGGCTGTGGCAAGCTTTGTGCTGAGCGGAGCCTACGCGCCGGGACGTCGCTACAAGCGCCTCACTATGTCGACGGCACCTACTGCTGTATACAAACGAGGAATAGGGCTATATCGCGCGACCAGCAGCAACAGTAGCGCAGCATCCGCGCAGAGGAAGCGGAAGGAAGGGAAGCGGAGGCAGTGAAAGGAAATTGCAGTTCGTCGCCGTAATTGTGATCTATGGGCTGCAAGGCGCGCTGTAATATGGACACGATCGCTCTTGCCGGTAGGCGTTCCACCGAGCCGTGCTTTTTTGGCGGGAGAGGGGGGGTCGCTGAAGCGACGTCAGCAGGGATTCGTTCGCGATCTCGCTGAGTCGGCGGGTCGCAGCCCACGTCTTCGCAGTTCCGGACGCTTCGCCATCGACAACGACGAGACGACTAATGGGCGAGAGGTCGTGACTCGAAATGCAACAGCAGCGTTGTTCGTTTCTTTTTCCGATTGCGCTGACGGTGAAATGGCGTCACCTTGCGCGATGAATGTGAGCCGTTGAACCAATATAGCATTGCCTCCCTATCGTCTCACAGCCTGCACTCACAAGGAAATGTCTTATGCACAAGCATATTTTGCCGTTTGCCTGTAATAACAATCGGGTAGTCTAGTGATCATATTCCGGAAATTATCCCAACATATCGTAAAAGATTATAAAATGCGTCATACTAGAACCCTCACATTATATTTGCTAAAATATTTGCTAGACACCCCAATATTTATTCTAGAAGTTCACTAGAATAATTGTCGTGGATTTTGATACAGCGTATCAGTGCCTCATCATACGCAAAAATTGACCGTCAGTTGGGTCAACACGAACGATGCAATAAAACTATCACGTGATGACGTCACCGAAAACGTCATCATAAGAGTTTGAAGTGCGCACTAGGAAGGGATGAACGCTATCACGTTCAACTCTTAAAGGTGAAGCTTGATTGTCCCACAATTTTTCCCTGTAGCAAGGCCGCGCCCCGCTGCGGTGGTCTAGTGGCTAAGGTGCTCGGCTGCTGACCCGCAGGTCGCGGGATTGAATCCAGGCTGCAGCGGCTGCGTTTCCGATGGAGGCGGAAACGTTGTAGGCCCGTGTGCTCAGATTTGGGTGCACGTTAAAGAACCCCAGGTGGTCGAAATTTTCGGAGCCCTCCACTATGGCGCCTCTATTAACAATATGGTGGTTTCGGGACGTTAAACCCCACACTGGCAATAAATGTAGCACAACCACGACCTTTCTCGGGACGGGTAACGAGGTTGGCAGGCGCGTGTCGCAGGGGTAATTGGAAATGGATGGATGCTATCAATGAGGCTGGCGTTTGGGCGAAATTCGCCATCTCGCGGTGTGCTTAGGCGTCACCAAAATTTCACTTCATAATTCGGAAACGCACTGAATGGAACGAACGCGTAGTAAAGACATGTTGCAGAAGCTAATAGCGAAAGCCATGGACATGGTGCACTATACTTCCCTTTTCCGCTCTAGGATGCCGGCAATACCCCACCGAACAAGAGCACCCTGAGAGGAAAGTGGTAGATACAAAAGACGCGTTTTCACATCTTGTAGAGCGTGTGAGAAGAAAAAAAAAGTGACCGTGACACATTGTATAGCGTGCTCGGCATCTGTTGTCACGGGCCGAGAGATAGTGGGTTCTGCTGACGAAACTTCCTTTTCTTTGTCATCTGATCGGGTACATTTTTTGAGGTCATTTCCGTGACAGAAATATGTCACTGAAGTCTTGGTGGACCACGGCATTAAACCCCTCCACGTTAAAGAAAAAGTAGATGCCATAGTGCAGTGGTTATGGTGCTTGACTAGTTTCACGAAGGTTGCGTGATCGAACCCCGGCGGTCACATTTAGATGAATTGATTGATTGATATGTGGGGTTTAACGTCCCAAAACCACCATATGATTATGAGAGACACCGTAGTGGAGGTCTCCGGAAATTTCGACTACCTCGGGTTCTCTGAGTGCACCCAAATCTCAGCACACGGGCCTACAACATTTCCGCCTCCATCGGAAATGCAGCCGATGGAGGCGGAAACCTCCATCAGCTGCTAACCCACATGTCGTGGGATTCGATCCCGCGACCTGTGGGTCAGCAGCCGAGTATCTTAGCCACTAGACCCCCGTGGCGGGGCCACATTTCGATGGAAACGACATGCTTGAGAACCGTGAGTACTCAGATTTAGGGGTACGTTACCCAGAAGGTCGATATTTCCACTGCCCTCCACAATGACGTTGCTCATAATACAATCGTCAGTTCGGGACGTAAAACTCGGATATTTATTAGTTGTAGTTGGCTGTAGTGATGTTGTCTTCGACACAACGATTACTACTACAGATGCACACCACTCTGCCATATTAGAGTTTACCACCCTCTAAATAACTTTTCGTTTTTCTTTCTAAACGCAGTGTTTGGTTGTGCTTATTCCGAACAAGTCGCTATCGCTCTCTCTTGCCATAGCTTATAGTATACTGGTACCGTTCCCATTCCTTCTTAACACAACAACCATCGATGGCCACGCTTGTATGCTGGACAATTGCGGAAACACTTGCACTTTTTAGAGCTTGACGTTGTCCTCAAAGCAATGCTGATCTATCTTGCGTGCTTTTGCCTTGAACCCTATGTACCTCGACGCGCTAGTCAAGCATGTATCCCCGTGACACGCATATATGGTTCATCATAGCAATGCGACAACACACTGCAATGGGAGAGTACAGGGGCACTTAAAAGAGCAGTTAACATGCAATTACTTCCCCTAGGGCACTCTCTTTGTTACAAGAGAGAAAATTACTGACCACTACTGAAGCGTGGATAGCCTCCTGGGCAGACCTGTCAAGGCATGGGCGGATTCGCCCTATAGCCCGTTTCAGCTGCCCTCTTTGACCTCTAACACCGTAACGAAGGGCGTTCCGAACACGCTCGTATAACAATGAGTGCGCGACGCTTTTTTCCGCGAAACCGGAGGGTTTAAAAATAAAATACAAAGATCGAGGTAATCTGGTGTAACAGAAGCGCTGGTGTACTCGGTGTTGCGCTGGCGCCTCGTCTTCGAGGGGGCGTGGCCTGGTAATAAAAGACGGGGTTTCGAGAACTGCGATGGCGTTACCGGTATGACGCATACACGGAGCACGACAAGTGAAAGGAAAAAAATAAAATAAAATTGATAGCTATCCGTGGCACGAGCTCTGACCTTGAAGTCGTCCGGCTTACGCCCGGCGGGCATGGTTTAGGGCGTGCCTGTGTACCGGCGTTTTATAAATGTTTATTGAAACGTGATAGCCCATCCGTCTGCATAGCCCGTCTCCAACGATACCTGAGCCTGACGGCTTTGTCCCGGTCGGGTGAGTTTTAACGTCGCGAAGGAAACGCAATTTTTGTTTTCTTTTTTTAAAAGGCAGAGAGAATAAATGCGAGGGCTTCCAGTTAATGAGCTTGACTCCGGTTTGCCTTCTTGCACCTGCGTGCGGTCGTATGGTTGTTGTGCAAGATTACAGTAATTAGAAGCCGCAAACAAGGTATGGTTGTACGCGAACTGGTCATTTTTCTAAAGTTCGCGGAATCTCGTCCGAAGAACTTTATTGCCGCTGGGAGGAAAAATAAGATCGAGTGGCTCCACGAATTCTCGTGAATCGGTGTGGAGGGAATCTTAGTTTAATGTTTGCCCAAAGCTTTAAAAGCAGGGCATACACTGATGTGACGTTAATAAATAAAAAAAAATGCTAGGGTCATTTATGCAGCTGCAGTTAGAGATAGAGAGAGAGGTTAACTTTTTATTTTATTTATTATTTATTAAGTGCCTGCTTTGCTAAAGAGGCAGGGAGAAGTTTTGAGCTGCAGGTTTCTATGGTACTTTACACTGGCGAAGGTGGATGGTGATGACAGGAAGAAATGAGTACAAGGAATGTAACTTAAGAGCTAAAAGAGTAGTTGGCTGCACAAAATTGCACAAAAAGGGCTAGCTACACGAAAACGCGTGTCTAATCAAAACTGACCTGAAGAGAGAGAGATTAGGAATGAAAGAAATGCAGAGAAGTTAACCATGGCTGAAGACGGTACGCTAGCCGGCACTGGGAAAGGTGATTAGGAGAACAAAAGTCAAGGATAGGAAGACAGGAAAGATACTGTTCTAGGGTATTTATAATAACAGTAGTTCTGCGCTTAACATCACAGACGTTGAGTCGTTCCCATGGCTTAAATTACAGCCGCACATTGGTTGCATTGTGCTGCTTGTATGCACGGTTCAACGCACCCAAAATCTTATCCATGGTGAAGCCATAGTGGTTCTCCTAGAGTTCTCAAGCCCCGCCGCGGTGGTCCAGTGGCTAAGGTGCTCGGCTGCTGACCCGCAGGGCGCGGGTTCGAGTCCCGGCTGCGGCGGCTGCATTTCCGATGGAGGCGGAAATGTTGTAGGCCCGTGTGCTCAGATTTGGGTGCACGTTAAAGAACCCCAGGTGGTCGAAATTTCCGGAGCCCTCTACTACGGCGTCTCTCATAATCATATAGTGGTTTTGGGACGTTAAACCCCACATATCATAGAGTTCTCAAGCAACAGACTTCCGATGGCGCGCGAGAACTGGATTGATGGTGCCCAGCAGTTGCGACACGCTTCCAGCTACATCGGTGTCCTCATCTTACTCAGCAGCAAACGAGTAGAACTGACTAGGGTGCAGCCGACAATTTGTCTGTCTTCGTCCGTCAGTCAGTTCATGCGGTACGCGCTGAAGTGTCCCTCTGTCGCTCATTTGGTACATGGAAGGGTCTAGGCAGAATTTCTTTCAGGGGGGAGGGGGGGCACTTTGGTATGGCGAAAAAAATAATCGCGTGAAGGGGGGGGGAGGGAAGAGTACGAGCCCAGTGTGCCTTTCCCCGGTTACGCCCCTGGTACATGTAGCTTTGGAAGTTCGGGTCAAGCGCCAACTGCATTGCTGGTAGAAGCGTCACTGTCTTAAAGAAAGCTGTAGCTCCCCATGAGGGAAAGACAACGGTGAATGGAAGGATCTTAACGAAGGGTACCCGGTAACTATAGGGATACCGTAGTGGTTACCCGAGGGCCACCCTAACAAGGGGAGGAGGAAGGGTAGAAAAAGAATAAATGAAACACAGTTGACGTCAGGTGAACGAACCAACACAAGCTCATCAGATAGACTTTCCATCTCCATTCGTTCAAAAGTTAAATAAATAAACATATCTAATTAAACAGTACTTGAGCACACAAAAAAGTCTGATTACGTCCATGGAACGGCGAGCAACATGCATTTAGTCACGTCGTAATTACGTGTTCTGGCATATTTTTAAGCTCTGGCTAAAGTTACGTGGGACACCCCGTATATTGTGTTGGTTAAACTCGCCTTGAAAGTTGCGAACGTTGACATTTATGGGTGCGGGAAATGCAAAGTAATTGTGCTTTTTGAGCGGTGGTGGCGGTGGTGGTCGTTACCTCGTTATTAGCACTATTTCAAACGGCTGCGTTGTGCTACAGCCGGATATAATGCACCGAGCGCGCTCCTAAAATGGTCTTCAGTCATTTATTGTTTTAGGTTTCATTCTTTTTTACGGGCGGAACAATTTAGGGGCCCGGCTAGTTGGCCGTCCATGCATCTCATAAGGCATGATTACAATGACAGTAAAGCGCCCTATACAGGACACAACAAGGCTAACAATGCTTAAGTTCACGTTTAAGTGAAGCACATCACTTCTACGTTTAATGGTTGTTGTCATAACGATATACGACTCAAAAGGAAGCTCCGCTTTCAATGCCCATGACTGGTCCTGAAGTAGCTTACTGCGACAACAGCATTCTTGCCTAAATATAGCAGAGGCCACCACATTGTTGGCTTGCTTGTTTGTACCGCAAATAGTTACACTGAATGATTATAGGCTAGTGACCAAGAAAATCACAGTCCTAAAGGTGGCGGAGGAGGAGCATAAAGCGGTTGAATGCAGGCGCGTTTAATTAAATTAATTCGACCAGAAAAAAGTACTTTAATAATTCTCAAGGAGCAGCTCATAATTTTAGCGACATAATGTGCACACAACTTTGCGTCATTATGTTACATTGCTAATGTATATTTTCACTGAGAACGTGATGGCGTGTTATAGAAATTTGTCTCAAATTTTTGGTTGATGTCGAAGGGGGTAATTTTGGTGGCGATAGTTTCAGGTAGGGACACATAACTTAACACAGGTTTTTTTCGGGCAATTTTAAGCGTCCGTTTTAGAGCAGCTTCGTGGATTCGCTAGAAAAGGGGTTCAATTACAGCACCGCAACAGCCACCCAGGCAGTATTCACTGTGACATAGTCGCGTCGTAGCGGCCACCAACGATGGCGTGCGTCCAATGTGTACAGGAAAAGTGGGGGACGTGAGAAAGGGTGGTTGTCGTTATCTCCGCATCAATTCCACTGATATACGGCCTGGCATAAATTCTCGATAATGAACCGCGCTGGGCAGCAGCCCCAGCTATAGCTTCCTGCATGTCTTGCGCCGCGGCCCGGTTATTAACACAATGAATTACGGGGGGACGTTCATTTTTGTACGCGCGACCTGGTGCACCCTTCGAGCGAGCCCGACTCGCCAGCTTGCATGCACGCAGTCCTGCATGCTGGGGGCGTCAGCGCGCGAAACAAAGAGGCACTGGCTTTCTGAGAAGGCACGCTGCGGGGCGCGCGCGTAATATGCCGTGATATTCGACGCATAATACGAGCGCCAATATGTATACGCACAGATTCAGTTATCACTCCACGCAGATCTTTAAAGCACACATGCGATGCAAACAAAACATAGAGTTAGTCACAATATAAGCCGAGAAAGTCCCTATACCCTAACCCCAGTGCCGGGTAGCATACAAGAAACTACCTCCTGATTGACTTCCCTGCTTTTTTGTTCTGTTTATATTCTCTCTCTCGAAGAAGCCGTGATGCTGACGTCACAGTATATAAAAAGTAGACAAAAGATATTCACTTGCATTGTGCTGCGCAATAGTTTAACTGCCACAACGTACTTGAACTCCCGTAATTTTTATTTATTATAATTATTGTAATAATTTCCAATGGTGTTTTTGTAATATCTTGATTGTGTGTCAATGAGGGAACTCAATTGGTGCTCGGCCTTTTATTGCCATAAAAACACTCAAGTTGACTCCCAAAGAAATTGAGCCCTAAGAGAAGCAGGCGAAAAACGAGGGTACAACGAAATGCTAGCATATATACTGTTTTGAATACACGCCACTTTCTTCTGGTATTCAGAGAAAACAAAGGAGCATCCTGAACCAGGAATCTAAGTGTCGAAGATGTATTTCTTTGTTTCAGAAGGTCGTACAGAAAGCTGGTGTTATATGGTTGACTTTGCGGTAGAAAACCTGACGATGTGTGTGTAGAACCCTAGATGCTCGAGAAAGCCAGAAAAAAGAAAAAAAAAGAATTGATTTTGGGAGGAAAAGAGCGGTTAGAAAACGGAAGAAAAAAAAATGGCTGGCGGGTGCCTCTAGGGAAACATGCTACGGTCGCCGCTTTCTCTTCGTTTCCCCGAATCGGTCGTAATTGGAAGCGCGGTTCCCGCTACGCCCACATCCGTTGCGTCCCCCGAACGGCGCGTCGCCTCGTTACAAAAGCGGGCGTTGCGGCCGATACTTACGTGCTAATTAAAACCGGCAAATTCCGCGGCCCACTGCTGCTGACGCTGTCTGGGGCAGGGAATGGGAAGAAGAGCCTCCTTCAAAAACCTCGCATCGGACGTCGCTCTGCACTACATGCGTTCGGCTCGCCCGCTGGCTTCGTGATGGTCAGTGATCCCTTAAAATAAGGCAAAAAAAAAAACAACGCTAAAGCTAGGAAATACAAGAAGTAAAGGTAAAACAAACAAAGAATGCATCCTCTCACTATGCGCGTGGGTTCGCCTCTCTCACTCGCTACCACGGCTTGCTACCGAGGGGCGGGGATTATGCAGGGTTCTGGTGTTTCATGTCGGGGCCCCGTAACACACTGCGTCTTTAAATGAATTATAATCACCGCGCACGTCTTACGCCGGGACATGAAGGAACTTGGGGGGCTTGCAAGAAGCTTGAGGTGGATGAGCGTGTGGGCTTGGAAGAAGAAGAAGGGGGGGGGGGGGCGGTGTTCTGTTTCGCATCGTGCGCTAAACTGGGCGGTGCTGACGCGTCGCTCCATTGTTCGTCGTCGCCGGATTTTCGAGGGGTAAAAAAAAGTTAAAAAAGGAAAGCCGATGCGCCAGGCTGATCGGACTGACCTTGCCCGTGAACTCTGCGTTGAAGCTTCGCGGAAAAGCGAGGCGATGCGATATCGCTGAATCGGCTCGCGCGTTGTTGCGGCTATGTTGCGAAAGGCAAAGTTCACGCGAGGCCACGCCGATGTGGGGGACGCCCGAGCGTTCTTCACGCAGTATTAGGACGCGGGCATATTACGGCACCCGCATGTTCTAGGGCATCCTGTTCCGTCGGGCCTATAGAACGTGAGCTTGCGAGATGCTGGGTGTTACGTCTCCGAGGGGCAAGCGATGAAAGTGCGCGGCTTGGCCGGTATTATATAGAAGCCATGTCGTGCAGTCTGGGGTCACTCGGTAATGAGCCGCAAAGTGGAGTGCCTAACACGTGAGAGCAGAATCTATAAAAGGAGACGGAAGAGGCGTGCTTCTGTGGGGTGCGTGAGAAATCCATACGCCGTAGAATGAGGGATCGCGCTTAGGGAGTGCGTCATGCTGGCGGAATCTCGAATAATCATCGTGGCGGATGTGTAGTGGCGATCTGCGAGGTGCTGAAACTGAACACCACGACTAGTCGCTTGCGCGGTATCCAGCGAAAGTCATTCAGGCGCCCTTAATAACCATGAGTAGTGTTTTCGTATTATTGCGACATCTGGTAGAGAGAGTAAAAGTGAGTTTGCTGTGTGCGTTCGGAGCATTTTTCAAAGGCTGCGCTAGGATTTTCTTCCTTAAGGTGGGAGGGGGGAGAGACGCAATAGAGAGTTGTGTGTTCCTGTACCCGTACGCGTATAGACAGCGTTGGTTACATATGGCTGTTTTCAACTGTGCATTGTGATGTTCTTCAGTATACTGTTCAGTTCGCGACACAATAGGGCTGCGTTGCAGCAAAGTGGTTCGCTGTCTATTTTCGGGACAACAAATGCACGAGAACGCCAAGAACGGACCATGAACATTTTGTGAGGACCAATCAAATGGATTGGAACGATTTTTTGAAGCTGACTGGTTATGTGCTTTTTCTCTAACGTCATTTAGATTCAAACGGATCCCGCAACGATGTTCAGAAAGGACCGGACACCGAATAGAAGAAGCAAAAAAAAAGCGAGTGAGAGCATAGACGAGAGCTTCTATAAGTCCGGGACGAACAAATGTAAGAAACGTGCCGAAAACTGCACCCGCGACACACTTTTCGGAGTTCATCTCAAGGTCATCAGTATCGATTGTCGCTGATCGCCGTCGACCGCCGTCTTCCACTTTTCATTCGCTATCGCCCTTTTCGCTGTCGATATTTTGTTTTCCAGTCTTTCGCTAAGCGTCCACTCGTCCCTGGAGTACTGGCAACGGACTCTCATCACCGGAAACATCCCTGGCAAAATGCAAAAGAGCACCGGACCGAAAGATAACGGAGGCCTGCTCCGAATGAGCCGCATGCAGATCCAAACGAGTCCGTGGTTCCTGATGTCGAGAGCTATTAGGGTGGAGACGAAGTAGAGGCGGAAGAAGAAGACTTGGCTTGGATCCCACTGGCTCGTTAGTTGCCACGTGCGCCAGTGTGTTAGGGGAGCACTCACCATTAAACAGTGCTTCAGAGAGAGAGAGAGAGAGAGAGAGATCATATGCGCCTGTGCAGTGTGGGTGAAGTACGAATGCTATGCGTATGGCGCATTATTTGATTTCTCTTTTTTCTTCTCCAATTTGTCACTGCTTCCGCAACTGGTGGAATCTGGCACACGATGTCGAATCTGGCACACGATGACCTCTTCCAAGCTTCGTTGGTTGGTGATGTCAGTGTTCGCGTATGGCGTACTCTTCTCGACTGTTGATACCCGGGGAAAATGAAAGTGGCTCGAAGTGCTGTTGTTTCTGGAGTCCCGGAAAAATAACACAGTCGAATCCGCATAGGTCAAACCCACATACATCGAATAACTGTCTACATCGAACAGTTGCGAAATCTCCGAAATATTGTTTCCGCATTTTTAATTTATTTTGTATATCGAATTACCTATACACAGAAGTCCTTTGTTGTCCCCTTCGTATTCTATATATTGGGGTATGTCTGCATGCGCTTAATTCGTGATTCGTTACGCGGAGTTGAGTATAGATAAACGCAGCCCGATTTCTTTGTGCTCGCTGATTGCGATCGGCGTTCTTATGTCTGTAATATGCTCAAGCATGTCACGTTCACTGACGGTGTTCACAAGCTTGCAGTTTAAAGATCAGACAATTCAAAATTGTTCCTCTCAATGGCAGAAATAATGGTAGATTATAATAATAATTACTTGGGTTTAACGCTTCCAAACCACCACATGATTATGAGGGACACCGCAGTTTACGGCCCCGAAAATTTCGACCACCTGGGGTTCTTTACTGTGCATCTAAACTTAAGCGCACGGGCGGGCCTCAAGCATTTTCACCTTAACTGAAAACGCCACCGCCGCGACCGGGATTCGATCCCGGGGCCTGCGGGTCAACAGCCGAGTGCCTCAGCGACTAGAACGCCGTGGTGGGTGAATTAACGGTAGATTAATGGCTAGATGACTCTTTGAAGCATTCGAGATTCCGCAACGAAGCACTTTTATTTCGCATTAATATCGTTGCTTCGTCTATTAACGTGAACTTGCGATATCAGCGCATTCGTTTCTCGTTGCGTCAATGAAGTGCGTCATCCACTGCCCGGAACATGCACGATGCGCAGTAGAATAACATAGCCGCCTCGTGTCAGCGTCGAAATGCCTACCATTTAGTAATTATGGACAATAACATTCGCTTTACGTTTCCGGAGGTTTCGGGCAAAAATATATTTCCAGTCTACCAATGCTTCACGTCTAGTACAATTAATATTTACGTGTCGCATTGGAGCAAGTTGAATGAAGAGTACGCCAGGCGAGCTACATTAACGCCTAATTTCTTTCTGAATCCACCGAGGATCGTTTTCTCGTGTCGCTTGATTTAGGTTGGTGACAAGCGACACCAGTGGCCTGGTGAAACAGAAACACTCCACATCTCTTGTTTGCCACATTCCGAAGCCGCTTTTATGGGCTAAAACACACAGCGCACAGACACTTGTCTTGTAAGTGTAACTGTGCAAGACGTGACTGAACCGAAGTACCATGTTACGTAAACCCACTTCTCAGCCAATACTAGAGCAGTGGCGAATTTGCGCGCTTTGGGCGTTTCTTCATCTCGTAAGACATTCAAAGTTTGTGCAATATGGCCGTCTACAGGAATTTCTTGGTATTGATGCATGCGTGCGGAGACAAGGCATCAATAGAGCGCTGGACATATGGAAGCAGAGTGCAAGAAATGAACGAACGAGCGAGCGAGCGAACGAACGAAAAAGAAAAAGAAAACACTCACGCAGTACTAAATAAATGAAAGGTAAACGCAAGGAGGTGTGTGGGAAGCAGACGCAGGGTAGGCTTCACTGAAACACTGTGATTGATGCCTCAGAAACAACGAAACTCGGTCAGCATCGTTCCGCGACAGTTGCTATCCGGGAGCTCGCGAAGGGCCTTTCTTTTTTTTTTTTCGGGATGCCGTTCTTCTCCATCCCGGCTCTCACTGCGACTATTATCATTTTCTTTATTTCCCTTTTTCCCGTCCCCCCCTTTTCTGTCTCTGCCTAGAAGCCCGTCCGTTAGTACGGATCGATGTAAGTGTAGCCAAAACAATGCAAGAAAAGGCAGCTCGAACGCCCTGTCGGAAGAATAGCGGCTTCCGAATCCTCGGCTGTTCCGATTGCCACGCCGCCTGCTGGCGGATGGCAGCACTACACTCCTCCATTCCACCACCACCCCCACTATAGTTGCCTCGAAAGCTAACGGATGAAGCAACGAGATTCCACGGGGAGCTGCAAAAGATTGCCGTCTGCGTCCCAGAAGCGTGATTGGTTGTAATCCCGTGGTGGGAAGTGCGTCACTATTTCTGTTTCGGTTTCTCCTGACTCCTTCCTTCCTTTGTCTCTCTCGTCCTTTCTTTCACGCTTTTTCTTTCTTTCTCCCAAAGACAAGCCCAGTTTACTCGCCATGGGCAAATGGAGTGTTTTTACATGCATGGGTCAAAGTGCGATTCGGGACAGTATGCGGATATAAGCGAAGTTTTCTGGGCCGTGCGAATTATGGCTGCAGTAGATTACTTGCTTCCTCTAGGTGCGTTTCTCAACTCCGCAAATGGGCTTGAAAAACCAACACTTCAGAATTCTTTTGTTCTTTGTTTTTTTAATTATCTGCTCGATTTTCATTTTCTGATGCTTTTAATCTCTATCTGCGTATGGTGTGAATACATTTGTCTGAGAATGCGAGGATCTGCGGCTTCCTGGCTCCAGACTGGCAGCAATTTAGCTTAAAAAGCGCGGCGGGCAATTGTGATAGTGATGACTAGCAACGGAGATAAAACGAAACATTATAAACGCTAAGCTTTGTAACCTAACGGCAATTCACCAGAATTGTTTGCTTAAAGAATGCGAAATTCGTTTTCATATTTGCACATATATGAGAAATCTATTCGACTTATTCATCAATTAATCGGCTGTTCTGTGTTTTTCTCCCTTTCGCCTTCCAATATTTTCTTTCCTGGTGCAGGGTAGTGGCCTGGTTATTACGATACGCTTAACTTCACACACAATTAGATCGAGTTGGTTGTTATGAATCCGTAATAGTATAGGCACTACGAACTTTTGAGAAATACGGGAACACTTGTAGCCATGAGGGTCGGACGGAAAGTTTGCCTTGGTTTGTGCTAATTTGTGTTGCATTACAGTCGGAGGAGGGGAACAGCGCTGGCGTAATGCTCGTGCCCTGTGTGAGAAGTGAGTAGTCGGTAAAGGCGTATTTTAAGCATATTCTATTACCTTCCATTCATTTACTACCAGACAGCTAGTAAAGCTTGTAAGGGTTGCCGTTACTAACGAGGGAGGCTTTCTGAATGTTTATAAACAGGAGCCTTTTATGTTACCAGGTGCTTCATAGGTGACTCGTTACGTTATGCCGTAATCTTTACAGTCGTATGCAAAAGTTAGACTAACTTTAACCTTCCTAATTAAGTTGGAACACCAGCTTCGTGCTACGTGACGTCACACGTACATACACTGTATGTGTAAAGCGGTGGACACAACATAATGAAGAGAAACTATTAAATTTTATTCTATATTCTGGGACTGCTAACATGCACAAGGTGAGCTATCCCAATTAGGAAGCATACGTAACCTTCAAGCTGTTACCAGCACATATCGGGTACGCAGAAGTCTTGATAGTCCGTGTGTTTCTATGTTCTTGTTTGTTTTCTGTTCGTGCCTATATGTACGTTGTTGGGATAAGGGGTGGCGCTTACCATGTTAATTACTTGAAGCAATTGGCGATTGGTAATTAGCGCACGAGGACATTGCAATTTCTTTTATTTCATCCTATATATGCTTTTGTAAATAATCAACTTGATATGGCAATTTATAGGCACTTTAAACAAAATAAGCCTAGACCTATAGGTGGATAATTGCAGTCCAGTAGAGTTAGTACAGCTACTAAGTTCGCCGTTACCAACATCGCAGTAACAAACTAACCATCCGAGCTAGTACTATTCACTTACTAACGAGGCAGCAGACTAACCATTATAGGTAGTAATATTCAGCCACTCTATAACAAGGTAGCAAATTTCACTATTTAGCATTTTACAGCCTCCACTTTAGTGCTTTCTGTGACAAACAGTATTTCATTAGCAATTATGCTCGCCCTATTTCCTAAATGTTTGTAGCTTGATGAGGGGGTCAAGTGCTCCTTTTGAATCCCCCTGCTGACAGTGGCTCGTGCCCCACTCTCCCATCCCTCAAAATATTTTTCTTCGTGGCTTACATAACCCAAAATGACCATTTGCTTGGCCGGCCACACTTCATACCACGAGGGGCCCCCTGTACCCTTCTAAAAAAATTATGCCGATGCTTCTGCCTACTGACGTCCGTGCTTAGAGCTAAGTGCTCATTATTTGTGTTTATTTTTTTTCTTCCTGTGCGTCAATAATCCGGCTACTTAGTACTGTGGTTAAATTATTTATTTTCTATTTCTTCCTCTTTAAAATTGCCCACCATTCTCATTCTTTCTCGCAGTGTACCTTATAAAAATTATAATAATATACAAGAACAAAGGTACAAACACAAAAAGTTGAACTTTAGTTTCACAACATGATTAGTGTAATGCGACTATTCGTCGACAAATTCAGACGTAGCTTCGGCAAAGAACTTTCAAAATA
>WOVY01002501.1:0-167500 GCA_013436015.1 Rhipicephalus annulatus | reverse complement strand
GTCTCTGCATGTTTTGGAACCGCGGGTCGCCGTGGCTGCTTGCAAACAAGCCGGCGCCCGTGCTAAGCCTAATTAGACGGCCGCCATCTCCCACTGTCTCCCGATCGGCCATCGGCCCAGAACCGACCGATGCGCCACCTGTCCGGACCAGGCCGCACTTTCGGTCCCCGACGTCTCGCTTCCGCCAGTGTTTCGCGCCAGTGCTTCGATGGGACCAGCAGAGCACTCGGGCGTGAATCGCCGTGTGCCCGATCGCACCGATACAGAAACTTTCAGAGCTTTGCATGCGATAAGCTCAGTCGCATTTGCTTCGCTTCATCGCATTTCGTCATCTAACCCCGGTATTTTTCTTTTATTTATGCGAGCATTTTGTTCTTCAGCCACTGCTTTCCCAGCTTGTCTAGACGCACGCTAGAACTGTCTTCAATAAAATCGTGTCTGCGTCGAGATCAGACATTGACTCTTCATTGCATCGTATCTCCTCACTAGTGTGGCGGAATGGGCGCCTCCATTCTATTCGGGGGAATTAGAGATTGTCGGTATTTCTTTTTTTAAAAATTTCTTGGAATGAAAAAATTAGCTCATTGCCACTCCGGGAATGGCCGGGCAGGTCAATTCCGTTCCTACAATTCCTCAACGTAGGAAAGCCTTCTTGATAGCTTTATCGGGCTAACAATGAACACCCCATAGAGCTGATGTCATCAGATGCACTAAAATCGGCAAAAATACACAAAACACGTTACCACGGTCGAGGACTAGTAGCTTGGTGACGTGTGTCGTGCAGTACAACCGCACTACTAATTCCCATTACGTGAGGTGAACTTGGGTCATTAATTTGAGACCGCGAAGCCATTGTGGAATTTCCCAGAGAAGCAACGGCTGATAGAGGGAAGCCTTGGGTTGTGTGACAAACGTTTCGACAATAACACTTGTTTTCTCAAAGTCCTGATGAAGATTACACGTCTTGTTGTTTGAACACTGATATCAGGGAGATGCTTTCCTTGTTGTTCGGGTGCTGTCAGCAACTTCATTCTTAGGTTCTCCCGAAACACGCATTTCTTGAGTCACGTATAATTACTTAATCGCGCAATAACGTTAGTGTGTTAAAGAACATTGGATCAGGAAGACTATAAATACTTTGCATAGCTCAAAACTGCAGGTTGGCAAGTTTGCATACTCAAAAGTGACCCGCTTGTAGCATCCACCATGTTCTGTCCCGCCGCATTTTGATGGCGAGGAAATGCTAGGAGCTTTTGTACTTAGATATAGGTGCGCGTTAAAAAGGGCTGGGTGGTCAAAAATTCAGGAATTTTCTACTACAGTGTTTCTCATGATCATATTGTGCTGATAAATGTATGTTTTTTCTCCTTCTCGTAAACAAGATATGGCATAAGGTTCATGGTTTTTGGAAAGGGGTTATGCCACTAATATAAGATCTGTAGTATTGTTGTGTTGTCGCTAGCAGGCTTGTATGTGCTGCTGTCGAAAACAATTATGAGGACGAGCTTGGCAGTTCAGCAGGCCCACGAGGCGCAGTCAGGCAAGGTCTTGCCGTCCCCACGCGGGAGACCTAAGGGCCGGTCGGCGAAAGCTCTGATGGACTTCCAATAACGTTTTTACCAATCAACCAAGCTCGCAAAAACGACGATGGGGTTGTGTTGCCATTGATCGAATTGAGTGGTTTTATTTTCTAAATCGACTTAATTTTCGGCCAATCTTAGAGGGTGGGCAAGCACCACACTTGGTAAATGGGTGAACAAGAACAAGATCGGACCAGCCTGACGTTTGGCTGTGCTTTTATTTACCGGTATAACATGACAGCGTCGTGCTTTTGAGATTCAGAGTCCCAACAATTATTGTTGCTGTATTGATGGAAGCCAAAGTAATCGTTCAGGGCGTGTACATTACCTTACCTACGTTTTAATAACGTGAAACGCCATACGCTGACGCCGCTCGAAGTGCGTTGCTTCAGTGTATGCGGGCGCCTTTGTTTATTGGGAGGGAAATTTGTGACGTTGAAAATAAAAAGGCAACCGTGTAAGCATTAACACCACCTGGTGGCGAACCCCGCAATTAAACGTGGTGGCTCGAACATGATGGCTGACGCTGAGGCGTAGCGCAAACCAGCGAGGCTGTGTGTTTGTGTCGCCTGCTGGCAGGTGCACCGTCTCTGCCAGTGATCTCATAATGCGGCACTCACGGATCGTGATTCGGTGATTTGCACAGGCGCCGCCGGCTTTGTGGCTTGGAGGAACCCACGGTGGGCGCATGCATATAACGAGCAATTACGGGCTGGCCTGCAGAAGGCGCTCCTGCGGACAGGTATGGTTGCTGCGGTGCGTACCGTCCGTAGAGCCCTGAATGTTTGTTGTTTGCCTGATTTTGTTTTATTGCTGTAGGGCTAGGCTGTTGCGGCTCTTGACGGGGAACGAACGGAAAAGGCGGCAAAGTGCTAAATAAAGAGCCGCAGGGACGAGGGACATGCAGGTATGCATATTCATGTATGACTCTAGTGATACAGTGATACAAGGATATGTGTCACGGGAATGTCACTTATCACACGAGTGTAGCCAGGACATGGACTTAGTCAGGGAATAGATTCTGTGCACATTTCGCAGATGTGAAAGAACAAAGAAGCGAAATTCCTTGAAATGTTATTGCGGGCAAAGAGAACTGAGAATCCCAGGACTGCCAGAGAAATGAATATCTTGGTCGAGGGAGAGATCAGTCCCGAATGTTCATTCGAAGGAAAGGTTAAACTAAAGCTTTTCTTACTTTTGTGACTTCATGAAAGCTACCAGCGCAATGGATTCTATGGAATGGTAATTAGTGCTGGTCAAAGTAAAGTGTACGTAAGAGTAAACGAGGGAGCCCATGCATCATAGTACTGTTATATCGTATTCTGGAGGCTAAAATCATAAGTTCATATGAGCTCAAATAACTTGCATTGCTCTCAGTAGTGACCGTTTACTCAAGGTGTGACCATCGGAGCCACCAGCGGCTCCACGTGCTCAACAACAACAACAACAACAACAACAACAACAACAACAACAACAACAACAACAACAACAACAACAACAACAACAACAACAACAACAACAACAACAACAACAACAACAATAATAATGGCTACATATCCAGCATGCCTAAAGTGAGAGATGTTTAAACATACTGTAGTGACGTTCATTATCTTGGGTACACGCCTTGTTAACCATCAGAAGAGTGAAAAACAAAATGTCCAAAATCCAGAAAAATCCGTATTTCAAGATTTTTACCACTGATTTTACTTCAATATAAGGACTGATAAAACGTTGATATTTCACCATGCGTCTGCCATCCTCAGTATGACACAGGTGGCGAAACGTTTATGTTTTGTAGTTTTTGTTGTTGTTCAGTAAAGCAGGTGATATCGGATGATCGCCCGAAAAAAAAAAATGTCGCTTGCTACAGCAGTGTACTTTTTCGCACAAAGATTATTATTGTAAAGAAGCCCGCTTTGACGAAGCTTCTTGTTTTTAGCGACTTTTGTGATGTACGCATGAAGGGTAATCAAGTCATTACTGTAATTATTGTCATTACACAATAAAATACTATTGCAGTCTGACCTTCGCTTAATAAAGTACCATTGCACAATGGTATTACTCAAAAATTTTTATTGTGGAGAAGCCCGCTTTGACGAAGCTGTTGCTTTTTAGCAATCTTTGCAATGCATGCATCAAGAGTAATTAAGTCATTATGATAATTATTGCAATTACACAATAAAATACAATTGCAATCTGACCTTCGCACAATGAACACAAATCTAATGAACTGTCTTTAGTTCAGAATATATCTTGCCGCTATTTGTACGAATTTTATCCGCAATATGATCCCGATCTATGAACTAGACTATGAATATACATACTGTGCTCATTCATGCATTATAATACCCTATAATGTATATATTATAGTACACATTGCCTCTGATTAGTTTTTTTCTTACTTTATTCGTAGTTTTTTTTTCGTGTTTATATTGTACAATACTGTTATGATGTTGAGATAACCGGCTTCAACGTAGCATACCTTCCCAAGTTCTGCCAAATATAAACAAAAAAAACCTTCACTTGCTTGTAAAGGGTAACTACGCAGGCATATTAATTATTAGATTGAAATATAGTTCGAGCAATATGTTTGTCATAACAGCTGATAGCCAGCGTTAGCCATTAGTTTGACAACTGTAGGCAGCATTGACCGACAGTTAACGAGCACTTTGGTTAATGTTAATAATATGCAAGTAAAAGTGGCATTTAAATTAGGTTGCAGAATTGACATACTCCATTACAGAAAGTAAATGAGAGAATACCTCGAGAAGGCATTGCCTTTAAAAAATATTTGTGGTGACATTCGTGGTGACAAAAGGAATCAAACTGAGGAAGTGAGAATAGCGTGTCAGGAGTTGCACGTAGGTGAGATAAGTTATAACGAATACCCACCATAGGCTCGATTCTCCCGCCTCTGTTTTCTCATTTGAATCTGCACACACGCCACGCTCATACGCTGAACGCTTCGCTCGAAACAATTCATCGGGCGCACGACCGGAATCACTCGATCAGCCAGCTGTCGCTGGCCTATCCTTCTCCGTACCACCAACGTGAGGACCAATCTGCGGCCTTGGTGGGCCTCGATGAATGGATCCGGAGTAGCTTCGGTGACGGGGCAGTATCTGAGCGGCAGTGTATGCGGCCGCCGTTCGCTGTGCCGCACCTTCCAGCGCGGCGTTGGCCGTTTCTCAAAGTCAACGGCGACGCAGGAGCAGCCTGGTGAAGCGGAGTGCACCCCCCCCTGGCTGATGTATGCACTCTTCCGGTCGGGCGGCGGGTACCGGTGATCTCAGGCCGACGTGTTGCCGAGAGGGTCACCTGGCGAACAAAGCCGGTGTCACGAGCTCCTATCGTGATATATCGCGTATGCTGAGTGGGCCGTGTGGTTGTGGGATGAAACAAGAAAGTTGGATGGGTGAGAGTGAAGAAGGCCTATTAAAGGTGTGATGACGCGGAAAAGTATTGATGCAATTTCTCGGACGCACAAATATTGTAGCAGAAATCCTTTGAGATTTTATATTACCTGGTACATATAGGTTATTTTGCTTATACGTATTTATATTAGTGAGAAACCTTTGAAGAAGCAGCGTTGATGGAGTCGACATTTCAATGAGTGATTGCGGGAGGAACTCAACGGCATCCCAACTTGTGCGAGGGATCAATCAAACATCTTCATTATTATTACTTTTATTACTGTTATTTTTCTCTCCCTTTCAACCATTCAAGTACTTCTAACGTGTGAATGGAAATGATGCATGGTACGTATGGTATCCAGATTCACCAAAGAGGTTTGTCAATGACTTTACCAAGTTGTTAGTGAAGAATTACAACCCAAGTGAGCTGGTAAAGGATCAGAAGTCACGCTCACAGCAGTGCTGTACATTAAAGGAATAACCCGTTAGTTTACATGAACGTCATGATGCATTACATCAACTTCACATGATACGATGCGTTAGCACCTTGCTACATACATGAATTCACTGGAGGTGATTTTCCCCTCTTTAGTAAGATCATAGGGATGTGCGATAAGGTGGCACACTCAGCTTTCCAACTCCGTGATCTCGATAATTATAGTTGTGACGCTACGTCCCACAGTCACGATATGATTATGTGACGCCGTTGTGAATGGAGTCCGGAAATTTAGACCACTTCTGGTTCTTTATGTGCATGTAAATCCAAGCACACGGACTTTAAGTACCTTGCGCCTATCAAAATACGGTCACAACCGGGATTCGATTGCTCGACCTTCATGCTGGCAGTCGACAACCATAACCATTAGGTCACAGTCCTTGACCTCAGCCTCGGTCAACAGAGTAATGAGATACGTTGCTAAAGTATTCAGGTAAACACGGTCCGCCCGATTTCGAAGTTTCCATGCGTTTATCACGTCCCATATCTCCTGCATTTTTCGCAAAAAAACAAAACAAAAAGCTGGAGGACACTTGAGCTTCGTTTTCAACAGTTGAACGCGAGAGAGTAATCGAGCCCCAT
This sequence comes from Rhipicephalus annulatus, assembly GCA_013436015.1. Taxonomy (NCBI): domain Eukaryota; kingdom Metazoa; phylum Arthropoda; class Arachnida; order Ixodida; family Ixodidae; genus Rhipicephalus; species Rhipicephalus annulatus. The sequence goes on along the minus strand of WOVY01002501.1, from coordinate 161,429 downwards.
TCGCGCAATTTTTTCCATCTGAATGATATGTAGGGTTTGACGTCACAAAATCGTCATATGATTACGAGAGACGCCGTAGTTGAGGGCTCCAAAAAACGTGACCACTTTGGGGTTCTTTAACGTGCGCCCAAACAATTTTACCATCCCCCTTTGGTTCTCGGCGCATGCATGCCTCAACCACGACGCGAGGAAACGAACGTACGCGGCGTAAAGTTGGCCGTTTAACGTAACTTGTAATACCTAGCGCTAATATTTTGGGAATCAATTAAATGTCCGCTACATGTCTATGAGGCAACACGCGAAACTACGCAGCTGCTTACTTCGTTTTTGCTTTTGTCTGCTGAGGGTGTTTACACATGCCAGAGCGCTTTGTAATGGGTGCACCTTTAAAACCTGCACTCGTTGCTTCATTCTCACATTTCAACTTAAGAGCAAGATGATTTTTCGCGCACTAATAAAGTACACTTTCACGATCCCGAAAACACTACTCTTACCGCGACAAAATGCTAAGTGAGAAAACTTGCGAAAAAAAAAAAAATGCGGGTGGATTCTCGCATCAAATACTTTGACGTCAGAACTTTACAAGGCATCTGCTGGGTCTTAAATAGCTTTTAATCGATAAATACAACGTAGATTCACATCCGTGGGTGCCGTAAACTTAACATGCGACGTTTCAAAAAATTTCACCGAGTCAATGGCACGAAAATACAAAAAAATCCAATTTGAAGTTTCTGACGTCCCTCACAGAGTTTTCAGCGCGAAATTTAAAAATGAAACTTCAACATTGATTAACCTATGATAGTGAAACATATGGCACCAGAGTTCTCAAAGTGCCGTTTGTCAATCTAAACCAAGTCATTGTTCCCCTTAAGTGTCTTTTTTAGGACACTCCTTCCGCTACGTGACACTCATATACTGTATTTTTGATTGATATGTGGGGTTTAACGTCCCCAAATCACCATATGATTATGAGAGACGCCGTAGTGGAGGACTCCGGAAATGACTGTATTTTTCCTAAACAGTTTCTACGAATGGCGTGGCTCTGCAGTAGACCACCTGTTGCCACGTAGACGGCCTGGATTTTACTCGTACTTGAACTCAAGATTTGTAGTTTTTATTTTATTTGCGTCTTTCTAAACGTTTCGGTTACGAACAACGCTGATTTTTCACTCAGCAACCACCGACGCCAGCACCGCAGTTTCTGCGAAAGGAACTATTAACCGCGATCACGTTATGATAACGTTGATCCTTCCGTTCTCATTTTGTACAAAAACGGGAGCGCTTCGTTTATTTCTCCGCAGTCCTTCATTCGCGGAAGACGGGAAATCGCCCCTCGCGTATTCTCTCTGCTCTTCAATTGTGGGTATACCGAGTCCCACAGGGAAATCTCGGGCCTCCTTTTCTCACTAGGCTGTTGCGATGCTGAAGTGCTTCGCGGCTCTATAAGTGTACCGATGGCCGGTGCCGTTGTTGCCACGGCTACGTCGGTCGGGTAGTCAGTATACGGCCGTGCTCCCGCGAGCGAGAGAAGCCGCACAACCCCATTCGGGAAACCCTTCATTTCTCCTTTTTTTTTTTTGCCGCTCACTGAAGTCAACACCGGCTTGGTGATGTTTATAATTAAAGTGTGGTATGCGTACCGTTAATGAAGGGTATGGTCGTATGCCGTCTTTATTAGCTCGTTACTTCTTTTCAAACGTGGAACAATTTTTTCAAAGTTTACTGGGTTTCTCGGATTATGTTCCTGGGTTGGCATCAGAACAAATAACATGCTGAGCTAGAATTGGAGATAAAGATCGTCTAAGCGCGTAGTACAAGGCGTACAAACATGCGAATTTCGTTCTCTCTTATGGTCTTCACTAAACAAACGCTAGCACTTTATATATCTTTAAAAATTGGTAATATTTGTCATTTTTCAAAGAAAGTCTACATCTTCGTATATTAAGTAACAGCACTATATAGATGTGTCTCATTTAAGTGCCGCAGAATTAGTGGCTCTTTTTGACGTGTAAACTATGTAGTTACTTCTTTAGGTGCAGAAGATCACATCAGATCTCTTTCTTGTGTAAGCTATGTATAGAACACGTTTTTCAGTTTTCTTTTTTTTTCACGACATGATATTTACGCAAAACAATGTGACAGTTTTAGGAAAAAAAGTATATCATACTTTGATACCCTGTATGAGTTATATGATATTGTAATAATGTTGTGATGTGCTTCAGCTGCTGCCATTGTTCTCAAAGGAAGCGAAGGATCCCTCAAGCCGTTATTAGGGATTTTCCCTACGCCTCCTGTTACTCTGTACTGTGACGAATCAAATAAATTAAGTTAAATCAAATCTAATCAATTCGGGCAATGTGCTATCTTCTGCTGGCTAACATTCCCTCCTAAATCGAATAGAGGAGGAGGGGGATATACTGCGTATGCATAGGTTCACGCGTGGTAAGCATTGCCAGCTGTCACTAAATTTTGTTTTGTTCCGGCCGCCCGGCTCGAGTCACGCGTCTCTGTCCTAAAATATGACTTTCTTCCCTATACTCAACGGTGAAAGCGAAATTACTTCGAAACAAAGAACACGAACGTGTATCGTTATTTTTTTTCCTGTTTCAATATTCAATTAGTGCTGACGACGTCATGCTGCTAGTACATAATATCAAAACAGAAGCGTCCATCAGCGAAAAAAGGCGAAGCTCGCATTTAAAGCGAAGCTGGACAATTCTGAAGTCTATTCTGGTTGCTTCTAGGTTTTTGCTAGGGTTAAGCAAGGTGATGCTTGGCTTTTTCTAGTTTACTTCTCAGCGCAGAGCGGTTCGGGTTAAACAGCACATGGTCACAGACACAACACGGATCTTCAAAGTCGAGTGACAAAACCTCGCCCTGAAAATGAGCATTCGCACCTCTCATAGATCTAGAGGCGCGTCATCGTTGGTGTAGGCCTTACATCGCTTCCGAATCTTCTCGCAACCGCTGTTGGTGCTCCTGTTCCCTGGTATTCTGTCGCTGAACGTATACCACTGTAACATTCCGTACAGATGATTCCGTGAATCTTTAACGTGCGGCCACGGTATTTATCAAGAGGTTGATTCCTGTTTATCAAAGGTTTTCTCAATAACTAGTTACCTCTGTTAGAAAATCTTAATTCGCGTTTGCAGCCTGCCTGTCGCTTTCTTAATTTTTCGTGAACCAGTGGTTAGCATTGAGACTAGCCTAATTTGTATAGCTGATACGCAATAATGACAATATTTTTTGCACACTCGCACGCACCGAAGTTTTTACAGCCGGCTTAGAGAACGTCGCTGTTAAAGGTGTTTACGGGCTTCCCACGAAGCTATCGCCGAGCCAATAAGAAAAGAATGAGAACACACGAACGGAAAGCCATCTGATTCTCAAGTACCTTTACTTTGACAGAGGCAAGCCAACAAGAAGGCCGAAAGTTGATTTCATCAAGACGCCGTGATTTATTTTTCTTACAACCATTGCGACCGCTGATATTGCGCTAGGAAGCAAAAGTAGGTTGTGTGCGGCAATTGGTCACAAGGCCAACTGAACCTTATGATAGGCTTTCGCGCTAGATCTTCCTAAGTGTGCTTTAAAGCCCTGGCGTAATATCGCGCAAGCTTCACGCTACGGCGGCCCTACTTGGTCGATTATTTTTGTTTATGCCCCGAACACACTTACTTTATCTAACGGGCGATGTAACGGTATTACCCGGGATCACTTTTCACGATTGGTTCCTTTTCCCTCCACTTTCTTCTGTCACTTATCTATCGGTCCTTAGCGGTGTCGTCTCTTTCTATATATAAGATCGTTTTACACTTTGACCTGCCGTCATCGTTACACCATCATCCTCCTCTTTTCGTGGCCTTATTATTATTTTTTTGCAGTTTCAACGACATCAATCTTTTGTCATGAAGATTTGCTGTTGGGTGCTGGGTTAATTCCCACCCGGTGAGGTAGGTTTGATTGATGGACATGTGGGGTTTAACGTGCCAAAACCACCATATGATTATGAGAAACGCCGTAGTGGAGGACTCCGAAAATTTCGCCCACCTGGGGTTCTTTAACGTGCACCCAAATCTGAGAACACGGGCCTACAACATTTCCGCCTTCATCGGAAATGCAGCCGCTGCAGCCGGGATTCGAACCCGCGACCTGCGGGTCAGCAGCCGAGTACCTTAGCCCCTAGACCACCGCGGCGGGGTGGTGAGGTAGGTTTGTGGCACAGGAATGTTGTTGTTTCAATTGGGAACTGTATATGAACTGACATGATACGTTTGTGCTTCTTTCTGCTCGAAGCACAATTGTTCGAACCTTTTCTCACTGCGTGGATGACTGGAAGACACCATGTGGAAGAAGGTATCATGCGTAATGGTAGGCTTGAAGTGTGGTACACTTGATTTATGATATCAACCTCAGATAATAAACTCGCGTAAAAAAACTATAATGAGGAGCTCCGCATTGTTTAAAGTTTCCAAGGCCAAAGTCTTCAATGCCTCAACGACCGCGAAAAGTGAGATTCGGCGGCGTCAGCTTAAGTGACGCAAAAGAAAAATCACGTTAGGACGTCACCTTATGACGTCACATCGCAGTCAAATTTTATACGTCGTCATGACGTCACTGTGACGTCTTATAACGTGATTTAACATGATGACATCATCACATGACATCGTCGCTCGGTCAAAAAGGTGCCGATGACGGAGGTAGTGCATTAGCAGTAGAAGTGTACAAAGCCTGTAATACCACCGATCCTGGAGGCTATACAACGCCACGTTAGATGCAGTAAGTTTTTGTAGGGTACAAGAATATAGAAGCTTGGGCGAGTTGGTTTTGGTTCATGATGAAGTGTATCACAACACATACAGATACAAAAAAAGGCGGCGTATATGCGTGCTTTTCTGAAAATGTCGCCGTAAGATGATAGCCATCTGTCGGCGTTCTTTCGTGCATAACGTGGCCTTTTCAGCGCAGCCTAAGAAATACACTAGGCTCTTTAGAATTACTTTTCTATGTATCTTCTAGTAAAAGAACACACCTTCTAAAACTTAAGTACATACATGCATGATATTTGCCTTTTAATAAACAATATTCACAAGTACGAATTAACAGCCACCAGATCAAGATGGCTGAGCGTTCAGCAACTCAGCAAGTGCTTAAACTTTGGCCAGGTGGCTGATCGTGTGACAGACAGACAGACAGACAGACAGACAGACAGACAGACAGACAGACGGACGGACGGACGGACGGACAGACAGACAGACAGACAGACAGACAGACAGACAGACAGACAGACAGACAGACAGACAGACAGACGACAGACAGACAGACGACGGACGGACGGACGGACAGACAGACAGACGGACGGACGGACGGACGGACGGACGGACGGACGGACCAAAGTTTCTGCGTTCAAGTATGCCAAGAAAGCCAGATTATTGTACTCCGTCCTTCTACTACTATGTCCCCCTTTTTTTCCTATGTTTGCGCGCTATACACTTTCGGAAAGTCGGGTAAGAATAAAAACATAGATTTGAAAGAAAGGGAAGTTAACTTTTGCTTTCGTATCGTTTTAGGTAAATGTATAAGAGCCCTGTGAACTTTTGTCCCCTGAACGACCACATGCAAATAATAGATTAGCTTTCATATAGCTCAAGAAAAGACGCGGTGGAGTCATCATCAAATTGCATAACCAAAGCGGAATACTCAAGACGTTTCAACAGATGACAAGCAAAGGATACATTCTCTGCATTGGGCAAAACCAATGACCACTCTGTTGCAGCTGTGTAACACATTGCTGCCTTATACTTTTTCCCCTTTTACAACGTAATCTCGGCCCCGGTTTCCAAGGGTTGCTCACAAAACGCTCGAGACGTCACCAGCAGGCGTGTGGATCGAGCAAGTGAAACAAGTTGCCTCGAATGAAGGCGCGCCGCTTAAGCGATGTCAAGTAGCCCACGCGGAAACGGAGCTCATGCAGCGAGAACATGTTCACAAGGGCTGATCGGTAAACGGAATCTAAAGAAAGAAAGAAGAAAGAAAGAAAGAAGAAGAAAGAAAGAAAGAAAGAAGAAGAAAGAAAGAAAGAAAGAAAGAAAGAAAGAAAGAAAGAAAGAAAGAAAGAAAGAAAGAAAGGGGCGTACGACGATGAAATGTGGCGTGTATCGGACAGGGACTCGCCACGACAGCGTCTCGGAGGAAAGCTTGGCTCACAGCTTTGGTGGACCGCGCTCGTGAGCGAAAGGGATGATGTCGAGCGGTTCGTGCTCATTTTCTTCATCATTTTCTTTTGATGGGGAGGATACATCTGTCCGTTGGACGCGCACGATGATACGCTCGTGGTCTCCACAGCACTCCCAAACAGACAGACATACACGGACGTGCAGACACGTTCTCTTCGTGCGCCGTTTGCTAAACCTTCTTTCGTGCCATCTCTCTGTGTCCCTCTCCCACCGCTGGAGGCCGGGAATTACCAATTACGGTCGCTTCGTTTCACAGAGACCTAACCATCAATTAGGGGTGCCGCCGAGCCACTCGATTCCCCCGCGCGCCTTCTCTCAGGTTTCATAACTCGGCGGTGGCTGCGTCGGCGGCGGCACTGTCATTAAGATCGTTTCGCATCGGGCACCGAGCAGGCCTTGTCGCGCGACCGGCTTCTGCTGGTACGGTCGGACAGGAGGGACACGGAATCGAACGTGTCTGCTTCTTCCTGTACCGAAGAAGCGTTCTTAGAGAGACCAGTGAAAGGGCGAGAGATGTAGAGCCGAAAGCTCGATCGAGACACTCCGGGACGTGGGACCGGCTGCTTCGCGGAGCGTGATAAACGTGAGCGCCCGGTGAGGACGACGCCAGCTTCTCTGTACGGCTACGCCGTGGCGTGGAAGACAAGCGTGCGATTCGCTGGTCCGTAAAGCGACGTTTGGCGAGGAGGAAGAGGAAGAAGGCAACGCGTATCGAAATGTCGCGCGACGAGTGGCACGAAGTTTTCTCTTAAATACAGGTCTCGCGTCTTGACGCTCAGCATCGCGCAGAGCGTTTCATAGCACGCCGTGCATCAGTGGGCGGATATCGGGAGGCTGGGGTGAGTGGAAGGACGGGGAAGTGGTTCGGCGCGGTGGCTTGACTTTCTGTTTGCGCTCGCCCGAGCTGCCGGTAGCAAGACCGGTCGCGGAAAACTTGTCAGCTACCGTAATGCGCTCGGCTATCTTTGTTCACTTCAAAGGTTGATTCTGAAGATTCCAAAGCACCGCCTTCTCTAGACCCACGACCCTGTCTCGGGCTGTTTATTGTGCTCGGAGAGAAACGCTGCAATTGGGAGTAAGTGAAGCGAGAAGTACACGCGTATGGTATGATGATTCGAAACATAGCGGCGGCCACACAAGACGCCATTTATTGTACGTATGGGAGCTTTTTATGGAGAGGAACGCGTCGCGGTGCAAGCTGGTATTTGCTGACACAGCGCTGAAGCACACTCGTGAAGGAAGAAACGCTAGATGTAATGGGACAGGCGTATAGTGGGTTTTATGTATGCGTACTACAAGCTAGGTGTTTGGCGTTGAATTTACACAAAAACAAAGGTGAGCTAACTGCGTGCTCCGAGTGTCTAAGGTGAGTCGTGATGATGTGAAGATCATCGTTAGCTCGTTTGGAGGAGGCACGTTGATGAGCCAGGAATCTGGAATAGTCTACGTGTGGACTCAAAGGGCTAAGCGCTGAAAAACGCGCACGTTTGAATTAAACGAAATGCTTCCGCAAGAGGCAGTGGGGTAACAAACGACGCTAAAGATAAGGCACGATAACGAACTTTACATGCTTGACTCGTCCTGCATTGCACGTCAGCCTACCACGAATAATAATAATAATAATAATAATAATAATAATAATAATAATAATAATAATAATAATAATAATAATAATAATAATAATAATAATAATAATAATAATAGCTAAGTTCTCTCCGCCTGCCCTGAAACAGCTATCTCAGCTTCTATAGTGCACATGAAGTACACTGGTCGCATACATAATAATACTCAAGGCTTGATAGTCGCAAGAATGGTGTTTATCCGGAGCAGTGTCCCAGCAAAATTGTAAGCTTCAGCTATAAAACAGACCACCCTACAAACTCGATGGCTATACGGAACCTAATTGCAGCTATCGCGCTGCACTTTGCGTTTTCAATCGCGAACAACCACAGCGAAGGTCAACTTTCAGCGACTACGAAAGCAGCCCCGCAATCTCTGTGATCAACCCTTTGGTATGTGGACCGTACGAACAATTGGCATTGGTGATGAAACAGTTCAGTCATACGTCATAACATAATGGACGCCAAGTGTTATTTCAGTATGTTGCCTAGTCACTGCGGCGTCATGGGCCTGCAGCGAACATTCCGATAATGCTGCTCGGCCAGCTTTGCGATGCGACAAGGAAGAGGCTATTCCCCTTTATGCTGCTACCACGATTCAAGGTTGCAAAGGAAATTGTACCCTACACATGGAGTACAACTAACCGAACTATAGGCTACCCCACCTGAATGCGCCGCTACGGTTTCAAATACCAACTAGACCCCGCCGAACAGCGGCCACTCTGCTACTCGTGGTACGACTTAGAGTGCCTTTTGCAACGTCCTTTACTTGTAACATGTGGATGGTCGACAGCGTTGTTTGTAAGGTCAGCTGTACGGAAAACATTGTGCAGCACATTTTCTGCGACTGCCATCGCTAGGCTGTGCAGAGGCGGCCACGCCTTGGCAATAGATCGATGCCTCTGGTAACTATCCTCCAATATCATTCCGAAAAGTAATCGGGAGTTTAGGAAGCCAAGGAATTGTTAAGATTCCCGAGCACAACAGAGTAGCACGAGTGGCTATAGACCGATAATGACGCTATCCGCCCTCCGCAGTGACGATATATATGTGCGTGTGGGCTGCCCCTCTCTTTTTTTACTCTTGTCTTAATCTTCGCCATTATTTTGCCCTGTGTGGGTATACATTAGGTTACACTGATGACCATCCCTGCTTTTGTTTCTTGCTTGTCTTTCCTATTTTTCAATTCATAAGAATTAAAAAGAAAGTGCGAAGAGAGTGAGTTGAATCAGCTTCCAGTCAGGGTTTTAACCTTAATTAATAAGCTCACATCGTATCATCGTATCAAGTAAAACGAAGCAGGACATTCCAAGTCTTCTAAAATTACAGCGTACTCCTATACCCCGGCCGCTGTGCCTATACATTGAGAATACGGACTTCAGTCCACCTGGTTGAGAACACATTATAAGTTCTTGTCTTTGGTACCAGAAGTGGCGAAGTAACAGCATGTTGATGGTTTAATCGTCTTCGCATCTGCACTTCACATTCAAGACTGTTTCTGCGATACTGGTGCGAAAAATACAGGGCTCCGTAAATGCCGAAGCCTTCGGCGTAGACGTAACTATATATGACTATACATACGAGACACGTAATGTTTGCTTGACTATTATGCCCAAGAGCATAGCCAGTCGTATATCTCACAATACTCCCGGACGTAATCAAGCGGTGTTACCCCGACGCCACTAAAGCGACAAAAGCTGTGGCCTGTTATTCCCGCTTGGCATCCGTCTCGCGCAAAGTACATAGACTTTGACACACCTGTCAGACAAGCAGGCAAGCAAGCAAGCAAGCAAGCAAGCAAGCAAGCAAGCAAGCAAGCAAGCAAGCAAGCAAGCAAAGCTCTTCGGTCACCGTACAAAATTCAGGCTCGTACAGCAGGAGCTAACCGAAACGCGCAATCACGGGGTGGTTACGTCGCGCTAACTAAACGCCGACTGTCTCTCCGCTTCCGACTGCTCACCTTTGACAGTGCTATACGTAATCACAGCGTGATCACAAGACGCACCGCGTATTGCAGAGCCTACTATACAAACTCAAACACTTCTCTTCTCGGTGACAGGTCACTGGGCCCGGCGAAACGGAGCGACGGTACCGATCATTCAGAGGAGATGGGCGCGACGAAACTCTTGCAGAAGAACGAGAGCGACGAATGAATAATTGCCGGTTTGAGATCGAGGCGCGGCTTTATTTTTGCCTGCCTTCACGAAAGAAGCTCCGTTCCGTTCACGGGCCTCGGTAAATCGGAATCATTCGCAAGCGGCGTTCAGCAGAGTTTGTTTTTCCAGCGTGAAGGGCCTCGGGGCTGTTGCCGCCTTCCTTTTCCCCCATAGTCGTCCTTCTCCGCCGTGCCCGCGCTCTTTTATTTTCACTTAGCCACGCTCACGGGTTTTGCGGGGCAAACGCCCGTGGATTTGTTGCGCCGCGGTGGCGATGGTTGTCGCGAGGGCGTTGACCGAAGCGAGGCCCTGTCTTGTTTCTCCGGAAGCGAGCGGAGCGGACAAGTGATCGCTACGCGCCGGTGTCAGAGATTGATAATTTGTCCATATGCACTGCGTTACTTTAGCTGTTTCTTCGTGACTGGCAGTTCCGTTACCGCCGAACGATGTTGCAGAGAAAAACACTATGTGAAGGAGGATTCTTCGGATCAGTCGATGACATCTGGTCATGGCTTCTGTGTTCTGTAACACACCGTGTCGTTGCAACGACGCCACTTATTGCAATAACAATGAAAAACGAAAGTGTCAGGAATACAGAACCCATCGGTTTTCTAACTTCGCGTTCCTTAACTATAAAGCGAATGACTTGGGGGTGATCCTTGAAACAGACCATATTTGTATTGCGGGATTCATTCTTGATTACTTGTCACAATGAGAATCAGAATGATTATGTAGACTAATAACGTCGGACATATCATTGAGAAACAGAGAGCTGAGAACATGTTCAGTAAAGGCTGGCAATTCGGTCCTTGTAGTATTTTCGCTTCGTACACCTGACATTGTCTGGCCATGAATTTGACAACTTCGTAGAAAGCAGAGTTGCAAACTTGCGTGGTTGTTTCAAGAGCACTGGAACGTTTTGCTCACGGCAAATCAGAACTGTATACTGGCCCATTCTCCTGAGCTTTTTTACGTATCCATTTGTTGGGTCTTTGGATGATACACGACCAAGCATCTCCAGCTGCTCTTATTTCACCCTTTGGGGTAAATTCGTCCTTGTGTGGTGTATAAGGCAGCAAGTATGAATAATACTTTAGATTTCATCACAGATTTCGTTCGTATACCATTTAACCGAACATACTATGGTTATGTTTTCGTTAATTAAGATTGGAGTTTTCGTCTTCCCAATAGCGTTCGTTAGCCGGAAAGTCCTGTCCTTACAGTGTTTGCCGACTACACAACGCTGTCGCAAACAGCGGTCACGCGACAATAATCGGCAATGCCATCATTTGAGTGCCATGGCCGGCATCGCGTCCCGAACACAAAGGTGGACGTGCTAACAGACCGCATCACTACCTAAACACGGAGGGTCACGTTGCCGGAAGCTGTTTCGCGTTTCGCCAGTACAAGGTACACGTCTCTATCGAAGCACTGTTACACGGCTAGGCCCCGGTGCACTTCATTTCTGCGCAAGGACAACCAATGACGACGCGCGCCTCTCGGAGAAAGACTAAGAATATCTATGCACCGCATGAGGGCGGCTCCACAAGCGGTTTCCCGTCCTTTGCCTGTATACGCAACGAGCATTGGTACGCCTCATTTGGACATCGCCAAACAAGCTATCAGCGGCTAGTATGTCCGGGTAATCTTGGACGTCCATCGCAGAGGGCGTCCACGCATCAACCACTCTGCAAGCAGGCAGCTACTACGTAGCGCTTCGCGGGCCTCGGACAACCGCTGATTTGCTGAAATAATTTTTGCCTGTCACAAACCATATCGAGGGTTAGAGCGAAGACTCGCCATGACACTCGTTCGGCCTCCGGCTTGGCTACTGTCATGAGCTGACGGGCGCGTCGGCATCGCTGATCGAATGCACTGTTTCTTCCGATGGACATCGTGCGATGAAGACAGCGGAGGCCCTAATGGGTGTAATCAATGTCCGCGCGCCGGCAAGCCGCAGACCGAAAGGCAGCCCCTGCGCTGCTGTTTGTATGAGTGCCCTTTTGTTAGTGCCGAGTTGTGCTTGTACTGCGGCTGTCGTGACGAGTAGTGTTAGACTGGCAGGATGGCATCGTCCCGACTATGTGATCAGCTTCGGACGAGGAGCTGCCCGGGCAACGCAATGACATTGCCGCGTTAGCATCGGATGGGCGACGCGGGCATGGCGCCTTCTGCGTTTATAAGTTGAGGACGCTTCGGATAAGATGTTCAGGCTCGTTGCGCAGACCTGTCTCGCTTCGAAATCGAAGCATATAAGCCCGAAGATGCATCCGGTAGCGACTCTCAGACGTCAGGAGGGTTTTAATGCAATGCACATTCGAAGGCTTCGTAGCGGGTATTGGCCTCGAGGACATACCGTGGCGCCACCTATGTGATGACGTCACTCATAGTATGCCGCGTTGTGTTGTCTGCCAGAACACCGCATTTCCTGCGCTTTCGCTGTGGACCCCATGCGTGCTTCCCTTTATTTTGAAGCTCAGTGCTTAAAGAAGTGGTAAGACCTGATGATACCGGCAAGCAAACTACGAATTGGTGCCCCCGGTGGCACCTCGTGTCTGATTTGCATCGTACAATTGCGACTAAGAACCGCTGCAGAAATTGGAGATGATGCAAGTGCAGCCAAGGGGGACGATGCAAGCAAGGCGAGCACACGCATCCTATCTGTGACGTCAAAATGATCGCAGCGCTGGCCTCTCTAGTGGAGGTCCTCGCGGCCAATACACTGAAGAGCTCTTCTTGGCTGACCCTTCATTTGCACAATCTGGACAAAAAGAATACTGAAAGAAGGCGAGAGAGAGAGAGAGAGAGAGAGAGAAGAAAGGAGGGGAGTAGCCAGGGCATCCCAGCGAGTTTGACCAGTGTCAGCCCGGTTAGCTATACTTTGCTCTGCGAAATTAAGACAAACTTGAGGGAATGACAGATGGCGTGATGTATATGGGCGTTTGTTGTATGCGTTCTTACACAATTAGGGTGGCGGTCACTCTTGAGCTTTTCATAATTATTTATGCATGAAGAGGGGCACCACACGAAGCTCAAAAGTACTTTTGCTGCTTCGCATATGCCAGACTTGAGGCTGGCGGTCTCCACAAGTTAAGTTTGTAATGATACTCTGCGGCCTTGAATGCATGGCTAGACCTAATTAACTCCCGGAAGCATGAGTAACACCTAATGTAGTCCTGGGCGAGCGTGGTGACTGCTGCCGAATAATATGCAGAAGTTAGTCACCAAAGCCGCATTATCTCTGATCCAGTATCTGAGTTCGCGAAGAAGGGGACAACAGGGAAAAAAAGTACATCGAACATCTTTAATTGTTCAAAGAATTCATGTACAGCTGTACTAATTTGCTGCAAGTGCATTTCGGCACAAGCTTCCTGCGCTTCATTTATCGCAGTTTTCCCGCATTGACGTCACACAGGTACTCAGGTCTTTTGTAATGGCCGCGGAAATGCAGCAAAAGAATTGGGAGCATCGTAGATTCCTAGGGGCCGGTCCCGTGCCAAGCCATGTAATCAGCGCATGACTGCGACAGTGCTCTATGGCGTGGCCAGAGTTATTAAAGGTATATTAGCGAGTGATATTACGGCCGTTATTAGTGGAACGATCGTGATTTCTTCCAAGTTATTCGTCCCGTTTTTGTTCCTTTTTAACCCGGCTTTTGCTCCCCGCCGATCTCGAAAACGTCGCCACTCCGGACGAGGGCTAATTGACGTGCCTGACGAGCGCACTCACAATACGTCGACGGTCACCGCTACGGTTGCGTGTACGTTATAAAATGGAAGTGCAATAGGTTCAGTACAGTACGCGTGTCTGGTATATACCTCCCCGGACGTCCTACATGTCGTACGCTCTCTTGGTCGGGTCTTGCCTAGCGAGCGCACATAATGGTCATCGCAATCCCCGAGAGGACGCATACATCACAAAGAGGAAACCGACCATTTCGTCCCGCCCTGTAGGACCAGGAATACGTAATTTGTGTTCGCGCATGCGCACACACATCATACAACGCTAACAGTACACGGCATCATGGACCTTCACGTAGTCCGAGTGCGCCCGCTTAGCTGGCGCGGTGATTTTTCTTTTCGTTTATTATCCGTTGCCTGCATATTTGTCGTGCGTTTGTGGACGGTCTCGCCAATACAACCCCCCGGTATCGCCCATTAAACCGGGTGCCATCCCGGGACTGGGCAAAGAAGAAGGAGGGTTGGGGAGGGGAAGGGGCGGAGGTCTTTTCTGTGGCGCGCGAGGAACCGATCCGTGCGCACACTCGACCTAATTATTGGCCGCGCACGATATGGACCGTCAATTAAAAATTTTAAAAGTGGCTTTCTGCCACGGCAGCGTAATTAGCGGAATAGCTGGTGCGCGAGCATCGCGCCAAGCCACCGAGCTTGAACCGGAATGGAGGGCCGGAGAAGGAAGGGATGCGCGGCATAGTCTACCCCCCCCCCCGCCCCTCACCCCTCCCATAGACCCCCCCCCCCATAATCTCCTCGTCCCCTCATTTCCCCGCTGTTCAAGACATGTGACGCCCTAGAAGGAAAGCTAACATGGAAAACAAATAAAGTCGATCAACAAGACAAAAGGAAAAGACAGTTGAGGTATGTGAAGGCTTACGAACAGGAACGGCAGACCATGTTGAAGCGCGAAAGACCTTTAGTTCAAAAAAAAAAAGCTAGTAAAATGATACGTTTCAGTAATGTAGCAGAAAAGAAGACTGAGCCGCGGCACCATCCTGGGAAATGGTGATTAATTCTCATCCAAGCGGGCTGTTTTAGGGTTGTCTTCTGTGTTTGTCTTTATGGTCCTCACTGCGGCGAGTGGTTGTTTTAGTTTAAAAAAAATAATGAAATGAACACCCAGAGAGGCGTGTGTGTGTGCCTTGGTGGTGGCAGATTATAGCGTGATAAAGAAAGAGCACGGGACATCAACGCCAACGGCAGCAGCAATTCGAGGCGAGAAAAAAAAAAAAAACGTGTGCACACACACACGGTGAAGCCGCCATCGTCGGCGATGGCGTTTTGTGTCTGCGAACGAGCGCGCTGATTGGGTTATGAAGGGAAGCGCGGCTACGAGAAGGTATTAACGGAATGCGACCGTTGGGCCGAGCTTTAATTGCGACATAAAGGAGGGAGCCGGCGCGTCGCTCGCATCGCGGGCATTTCAATTTGCCATGCCTATACGCTTGCGTCCCGTTGAAGTCATCATTTATTTATTTTAATCTCTTTCTTTATTTCTTTAAATTGGCAAGAGGATAAAACGGCTAATTATACAGAGTCGGCATTTGCGGCAGGGGTATATACGTCGTTCAGCATTGACGTGGCCATTTCTCTATTTGTAACGATAATTTTGAATATCCGATGGAAACGATTTCGCCATTGGGTGCAATTCAAGTGCTTCCGAACACGGTGGGAGAACAAATGGAAAAAGATGGGTAATGTGATTTGCGAACTAAAACTGTCGAAACGAGTGTGATAAAGGCTGTTTCGCAACGGGAAAACTGATTCCGCGTGGAATGTGTACAACACAGATGGGACGCCCGGTGGTTCTGTTTGATGCCCACTTCGGTGATACAAACCCATCATCTTCCAGATTAGAGCATTGCCCCTGCTTCGATGGGCATAAAAAAATGGCTAATATTTCTATAATGCCACAATATTTGTGCATTCTGGACTGTACCTAGCTTTACTGATTCGTTCGTCCGGTGGGGGCTCTACGCTTCAGTTGAAATTGAAGCTTCGCGATTAGCACAGTTTCATCAAATTGAAAGGATTTGAATTCCGCTTTAGTGTGTCGTTGATTCCGTTCATCTAAGTTGTGTGCAAAATATATAGGAACGTAACACACTTGCTTGCGCTCATCTATGAAATTTATTCGATGAAGTCCCACATGGCTCACTTTACAATAATTCAGTTATGGAATGAGCCCGATGTCTTCGGGCTGTTCGTTGAATTTTCGTGTGGCTTTATGCACTTTGCTTTCACGCAGCCCACAGTTATAGCAAGGTGAACATAACTACCAACATTCCTACCGTGGTTTAAACTCGGGCTCCCATTTGAATTTGAGCAACACTCACCACGTTGCGTCTGTGTAACCGGATTCAGGCCGCGGATTTATTGCGAGACCATCGCACTTTCTAAAACGCAAAGTGTAGGCGCCAAGAATTACAGCTCGCAATTTAATGAAATATTTCCTTTTCTTCTCATATTTATTCAAGAGGGCAGTGTGACGCAAGTCTTTTGATTTTGTAAGCCCCCCGTGATGGTGGTCGAATACATGTATAAATACTTGCAGGTACAGCCGAAACAATTCGTTCTCGCATGGCTTGAAATAAGGCCAAAATCATTGTGCAGTTTTCTATTTAGGTGGAGAGGACTAAGTTAGATCGACATAATTTTGAAACGCGACTCTTGTTAATTTAATTACCAGTACTCTCGTTAATTAGCCAGCCAGGACTCCGGTTAATTTTGACCCCTTGGTATTCAATGACATGCAGTTAAATTCAAAGAAACCCAGTTCCTCAATTTTTCATTTTGCGTCTCTTAAGTAGTGACCCAGAGAAGCAGTGCGGCTTATTGGGTCATTAGGCCGTCCATCGTCGTCTAGTACAGACCAAACGTTTGAACGACTCGATGCAACTCCGTGACTGCACTGACCCGGTTTCCTCCGCGCACGTATGGAAATACACGTTTCGCGCTGTAGGCCCTTACGGTATTCGTTCGCCATCCCGCTTTTGCTGCGCCATTTTCATTTTTGATACAGAATACACGTCAGACCCGACGACGCAGGAGAGCTGCACGAACAGGGGCGACTCACTCTCGCATACTCCGGGCGCTACATAGATCGAGCACGCTAATATTTGTCGCATTCGCCAGTGGCCTCCATTCACGCGTAGCCATCAGGATGCGACGAACACGCGTCCTATCAACGAACTAGTTCGTGCAACGGGCACTCGACGCCATCAATGCAGCCAAGTCTTCGGCTTTATTTATTTATTTATTTTTTTCATACGGGAATCGAAAAAGAGCGATGATGGCCGCACGCACGCCTTGAACGCCGAGCAACGCCGGAGCGTGGACGGTCACGCTCAGCGCGCCTTTATTCCAGTCGCGCGGAATACTTGACCCGTGCAACGTACAAGGAAGCCGAGGAAAGGAGGCGCAGCATCTTCCTCGTGTTATGCGGTGCAGCACGTACGCAGGCGGCGCGCCAACTGCGCTGTCCGCGACGGAGCCGCGCGGGGCGTCTTGCGCGTCGCGTGTTGCGGGTGAATGTAACAATAGAAAATACAAGTCCAGCTATAGAGGCGCGTTGCTATGCTTTACCTCGCAGACACGCGTGGAATACGAGAACTCCGAAAAGGGAGAATGATGGGAAAAAGAGCGCCGCGCAACGACACCGTATACACCTATAGCAAGGGGAAAACCACCAAAAACAGAGTGGCGCTTCCAGCGGTTACGCGTAGCGTGCTTGCTTGTAAGCGTACGAGTGTCGTATGTAGGAAGAGACGGCATGGCGTTAGTCTGCGTCTGTCTTCGAATCTGTTTCGGAGAGAGAGAGAGGGAAATTGTTCTAGGGGAGGCAACCAGTTCTGTTGCAGCACGCAACAAGAGACGGGGCCGAATGACGAGCCTTTCCCCTCCCAACAAAGACGGCGGCGTAATCATATTCCCCCCGTCGCGTATCCGCAAGATGGCAGAAGAGTGCGGCACAGCCTAGCTTTATAGGAACGCATCTGTGTAGGAAGGATGAAGGAAGCGGTGTCGGAGGAGGAGAGGGGGGTGGCAGTAGCGCTATTTCGCCACACGCGGTGGCCTATACGAGCGCCAGGACGACGATTGCTCCGGGTTCCTAGGAGCACCGTACGAAGCGTCAGCCCTATGGCGAGGGCTCTGGCCAAGACCCGGCGTCGCGACGTGACGCCTTTGCTAAATGAGCGGCGTCCCGAAGGAAGCCCGGGTGTCACTTGCCGGCATGCTCGCCCGCGACCCTTCCCCTTGATTCCTTGGCCCTGCGGGCGAGCTTCTGTTTCTTCTGTTCCCTGGGCTTAGCACGTTGCTTTCCACGGGGCGCGGCCACATATCGGGAGCCGAGATTTCCTGCAAGCGTTCCGTGCCTGCGACGGCGCAGGGTGGTTGGTAAGGAAGATCCGGAACTGTTGGTAAAGAATTAGTCATGAGAGGGAGGAAGCTGATTTCGGTTTCAGCGGTGTACATGCCTTATTGGTTTCGTGATTTAGAGAAAAATATTATGCGGTTAAGCTTCTCCGCGGTCATTTCCGGTGATCCTCCATTCGTGAGGTTGAAAATCCCGCGGCTTCTGTCTCTGCTGGCGTCGAAAATCTTTTACAGAGGCTTTTAAAAAAGAGAGACTTCTTCTAAAGCTTAAATAAAAAAAAGCGTCAGGGCGTCCCGTGATTTCATCGAAGGTGATTTCTGAGAGAGAAAGAGAGAGAGAGAGAGAGTTTCGAGCATATCCGGAGCATACCGGTCTGTATGCATCTCACACCATCGCGTTCATACCCCATAGTCTAAAGACCTCTGTAACAGGGCGGGACATTCATTCGATCCGACATCTTTCGAGACATCATACACTTCGTACAAACCCAGCTCCCATTTTAGGCACCGAGTCATATACATAGCCTACTTGTGCCTACGCCGCTTGCAACAACTGGTTCTTTCGGTGATGCTGGGCTAGTTGGTTCATCAATCTTCAATATCGTATAGCGTGAGCTTAAATAGTAAACTTAAACAGAGGATGGCAGCGTGTCGAAAGCAGGACAAGGAAGAGCAGATGATGCTTCTCCTGTGTATCAGTGTTATTTATTTGTCAGAGGTTGAGTAAGTGCTACCCACTACTGACGTTCACAGATCGACCTTGGACAAACCGAGAGCGCACCAAGTACAATGACGCAAGTATCATATGGCCCTGAATTAAAGAGCAGGAGACGGAAGCTCTCGTTGAACAGGAGAAAGCAAAATTATATCTGATTAGCGTAAAGGCCACAACGACCCTTTTATTCCGTATTACGACTCATTTTTCCGCCTTGTGTGTGCCTTCGGCATCCTGCAGAGTGCGCGACCGACCAGGAAAAGGCAAGTGGACCGTTTAAAGTCGGCAACAGGTTCGCTCGCCTCTTTAAACCTAACAACACGAACTTCGGCTGTTCGCACGGTCAAACGCATCTCTCCCGCAGCCTTCATCCAAGCGCGTAGCGTAACTTCGAAGTTTTCTTCCTCTTCGCGGCCAAAGGAAGGGGCGTACCTGTACACGCCTCAAAACCGTACGCGCGCAGTTCTATAAGTTTGGAGAAGAAAAACATACTTTCAGTTTTCCGGCGTTTCTCCTGCCTAACCCATCCACGCACGAACATCTTTCTCTCTCTCTGCAAAGCCGGTACCGCAAGCTCAAAAAATCAACGGACCATTTTTGGGTGTTTCGATCGGAGCGAAACGTGCGGGCTGTATTACGTGCGCCGCGCTATGCGGGGTTGCTGCTGCGGCTGCTGTGCGCTCAGTGGTGGCCCCTTCACCGCCGCCGAAAAAGAGATGGTCGCCCGATAGCAGCACGGATGCCTTCCGCGTTTAATCGACGCTCCGCTAGGCCAAGCCGACACGCCCGGGAAGCGCCAAGAAGAAGAAGAAGAAGCCTCTGGTTCGGCCGGCGTACATGAGGTAACAGCGACCGCGCCACGCTTGCTTGACCTCCGAGGTGGCCAACCCCCGGCTGCAGCCTTTTCCGCATTGCATGTGCCGCGCTCCTTCGGCGCCCGAGAGAGTTTTTCCCCGCCTCTAAACTGCGTGGTGAGGTGCTGCTTTCGCTTGGCAAACGCGAAGTGGATGTTCAGTTGGCGTCAAAAGTTTAGAGACCAGTCTGGTACTTCGAATTTCGCAGTAGTTCGTCATTGTATTTGGTCGGACTGCACGGGAGATGTTGTTAGCGTGTGTTAAAACAAGCAGGAAATGTGAATTTTGGGTTGCCTGCCGAAGTAGCAGAACTATTCACCTTTTTCTTGTGTCTCGAGGCCCTCAAAGTTTTGACTGATTGTACAGGCAATGCTAGTCGTATCGCGCGATAAAGGTGAAATATGCGTGATTTTATACTTTGCATATAAGTATAGTTTGTGGCCACGTGTTAATTTCGAATGCGTTGGTTTCGGTAATGTGCACTTAATTTCAAGTACGCCTGTGCCCCTAAATTTGCATGTTTTTGCATTAACTAGTGCAGAAGTGCATAATTACACAATAAGAGTAACAAGGGGCACGTCGTTCAGTAAGGGAAAGGATGCTGTTCGTGAAAACGTCGTACAACATGGACTTGTGGAGCAGCTTAGCTTCAATGTTTGGACAGTTTACGTGTACATCAGCGCTTCACCGTTCTGTCACTTGGGAGACCGCTTAAGACCCGTAGCCATAATGGGGTTATCCCCCATTATGGGGGATAACCATATATTATGACTCCCCCATTATCGGGGGTCATTCTGAAACAGTAATAGAGGAGATGTTGCACGGAAATAGGTAATGAAGATGGGCATTTTTCTCGAACATATTTGAGGCCTCTAACAAGTGCCTCAATCTTTCTGAAAAAAAAAGAAAATCCTGGCTACATCAACGAAAGCATCTGAAACATCGAGATAAACACCATAACAGGGCAGGTTCTTCTTGGAGGCTGGGACAAACGTTAAAATGTTGTTTTAAGTTCTGTTTCCTGGTGCGCCTGGCGCCATGGAAGGGGTGGAGGGATTTTTGACGAGAGGTTGGTTATACAGGAACACAGGTGACTCCTCTCCTTCACCCTAAAACGTTAGCGCTCCTCACCTTAACTTACCACCGCTGCGCTGAGGCAAGGCAATGTACGCAAGATATTAATTATTGTTCTGGGTCAATGAGCCGTCCCAAGAACTGCAACTGTTGGTAGAGTTCACTGCGCTTGCATCCCGTTTAATCCAAGCTGCTCCCTTCATTTCTCTTCGTCGTAATCACCAACAAAAAGTCACAGTCCCCCATTGCAACACAGTAACATATGCCCAATCATATCTCCCAAAAACTTGTAATGAATGGAATTCCCTGCCTGCATCAATAACAAGCATCAATGAACCCATTCAATTTAAGAATGTCCTTAAAACAATTATTACCTAATTACCCCCTGTATGTTTGTTGAACAGATTATTTGTATTGCTTTGTGCCTTCACCATGCAATAAAAATAAAATTAGTGTTATCATTTGCTTTATTATGATGTGAGTTGTTAGGAGTAACAATCTTTGTACCCCAATTAGTGACAACATTTTTATGCCATTTGCTTTGTATTCCTTGTTTTTTTATTGTTGTGCATGCCCTTCCCCTCTGAATTGTACTGTGTACCCTGAGGGTAAAATAAGTAAATAAATAAATATGATCGCAGCAGCGACTTTCGTCAATTTCTTCGCTGCGGACGTCAGTCAGTCTACGAACGCAAGGAACGAACCGGGAAGGGACCGTCGCATGTATCCAGGCTGGGCAGAGAGCCGAGCACCAGGCGGGCGCCGACGCATGTTGATGCCGCCACGCTGGTCACGACTCGCGGTCGCCGATCCGGCGGTGAGTGCTGCATGCCCTGCTGGCGAGAAGCCGCAGCTCACGCTGAGAGTCCGGTCAGTTCTCGTGCCTCCACTATGCGCGTTCGCTTCCTTCCCCGTGGCACGGGCTGCGTCGAAAATTGGTTCCTACGACAACGAAGCATTCGCTAAAGCAAGGAGGAAGAGGAGTCCGAAGGGAATGATGAGAGAGACTGCGACCAACTGGAGTGACCGTGATGCTGATGTTCATTGAGAAAGCGCCTGTATACTGAGGTACACACAAAATGTGCTCACAAGCAGCATTGTTCTTGTTTTCGTAAATTGAGCCGGCGCTGTTGTCTATCGCAACGTTTATTCAAGCGAATGGTTACCAACATTTAGGTAATTAGGTTATTGATGTACCCTACAGAATCTTGTTTTACTCGTATTAGTGATACTCATTCAGTGTAAATGATATTATATGACTAATGGCCCATATAATGCCAGAAAAACCATGGGATTATTGTGGAAACTTGAGCCTCCCAATGCGTAGAAAAAAAAGGGGTTTATTTGCAAGAAACCGCCACTCAACTCCGTGGGTTGCTGCTGCACCGCGTGAATCCGAAGCCCAGTTCCTCGTCTCCTTTGTCTTCGATCTTTTTCCAACAAATATGATACAAATATACAGGCAAACACGCAGAAATAATATAAAGACACATGTCACTCTAACGCAGTACTACTAGATTGATAACACGCGTGAAAATAGAACTCTTTAATATTAAAGGCATGATTACATGTACAAATCTGGTGAGCAAACAAGAGTAATATTTATAATCAAGAGTATACTTTATACTTTATACTTAGATCACGACCATTGAATATGGGCAAGTCCTGATGGAAGTCTGTCTCGCGTAGGTGTTTGGTGATATATTCTAGTACGTGTTATATTCAGGGTATTCGACTCCGCAAACGAATAGCTATAAGCTCCAGGTGGTGAAGCGGCCTTGCGGTGTCGGAATCTGGAAAGCGCAATGTAGCATTGCTCTTCCTTCGACGCGACTTAAGCGACTAGTCGATGGAAAAATCGCACCGACGATTCCCATACCGCCTAATGCAAAATCTGAGTACTGATGCTGAAGTGTCTTCATTCTCCGATAAGTTGAGCAAACGTGCATGCGTAAAGGGGACGCGGCGCGGCACGAGCGGGTGTATAGAATGTCCGGCTTTCGCGTCAACGTAACGCGGTGGACCTGGCGCCGCAAACATCCACCGCCGCTGGTTGACGCAAACGATGATCCTGACACCCACCACTGTGGTCTAGTGGATATGATGCTCGAATGCTGGCCCGATGGTCATGGCTTCAAATTTCTACCACGGCGGCCACATTTTCGATTCAGGCGAAAACGCTGGAGGCCCGCGAATGGCACGTTAAAGAACCCTGGATGGTCGAAATTTCCGGATCCCAGCACTACGGCGTCTCTCATAAGTACATCGTCGTTTGGGGACGTTAAACCCCACCAATTAATCAATTGATTAACGCTGCACCGTAGTGTATATTGGCTCAGTCAACCAACGCACGTCTTCTTCTAAGCTTCATGGGCGTTAGAGCCATGTGTTGCGCTATCGGAAAAAGCGGGAGCAATGCAGACTCTCACACAAAGGCTCACTGGCTCTCATCGTGGCAAACTCCTTGGAGCAGTCTATCTTTCGTCCTCGTTCGCTCTATTGGTTACGACGATGACGCCGACACCTCTCAACGCAGGAACGGCTGCTCAAGGGCTGCGCTCTATAAACGAGCTCGATCTTCCTTTGTCCCCCTATAAGTTGCCCGTGTCTCTTGGCTGTTTCCAAGACCATGCAATGCTTCCACCTTCTGCGATTTCGTGCTGGCGAATGGTCGGCACCTGAAGTGTATTTTGCTTCCACATTCTGTCAGGCATGTCACGACTACACCTGGGGTTTGCACCGATCTATATAGTGTGGCTATCTCCGATACGCGAAAAGTAACATCCTTTTAGTACTTTCTACTGCATACGGGTTCGCGGGTAACTAGCAGCGCCCCTACCGGGAGTGAGCGGCTGTGTACGGCGTATCGGACGTAAAAAGGATTGATTGATTGATATGTGGGGTTTAACGTCCCAAAACCACTATATGATTATGAGAGACGCCGTAGTGGAGGGCTCCGGAAATTTAGACCACTTGGGGTTTTTTAACGTGCACCCAAATCTGAGAACACGGGCCTACAACATTTCCGCCTCCATCGGAAATGCAGCCGCCGCAGCTGGGATTCGAACCCGCGACCTGCGGGTCAGCAGCCGAGTACCTTAGCCACTAGACCACCGCGGCGGGGCGACATAAAAAAAAAAAGGAGAGAGCAAGTGCAGCCGCACTCGCAGCAGTTGCAGGGACAACCTTCCTAAACTCAGTTTCAGTACACATGCAGATCGGGCTAGTTCGCATGAATCCACGCTGATGGGAAGCGCTAAATTAAGCTGCACAAGCACAGAAAAAAGGAAGCAACAGGTCATCATATTCAGGCCATCAAAACTTCACGCCCCTTACAAATATGTCATATGCTACCTTATGTGTTTGCCAACACGAACTCAAAAGCCATCTTATTATCTCGGGAGCTTAGGCGGAAACTTTTTATGAGAATGGGAAGGGGGTGGGGTAAGGCAAATGATCATATTGCTCAATGTATGCCAATGCAAAAGAAATACGGGGTGGGGAGCACGGGCCTGGTGTGCCACCCCCTGGATATGCCACTGCTTTATTTTTGTCTGCATTCCCTCCGACTGTGTTGATTCTCCGCAACGCCCCCTCCTCCACCTTCCGGAAACTTTCTGCACGCACCGTGATTTAGCGTTGCCTTCGGGATCGGAGGCATTGGTGGCCTTTAGCACCGCGCGTAATTTTACAGTCCCTCCATGATCGGTTTACCTTTGACTAAGCGACGATTTCATGGGCTAAAATCATGTGACGTCATACGGTAACTTAATCACATCATGATTACCTTAGAGCTTTCTGTGTTTGATGAGACATCTTGCGCCTTCATAAGGTGTCGGCATCCAGTGCGTCCGTCGAGTATATATATATATATATATATATATATATATATATATATATATATATATATATATATATATATATATATATATATATATATATATATATATATATATATATATATATATATATATATATATATATACGTGCTTATCAGCAGCGTAGCTCCTCCGCTCCGTGGAACTGTCTCGCGCATCTCCCAGTGGCGCCCAAGCGCACAGGGTGATCGCTATTCAGCGCTGACCGCAATCGACGGGCTAGAAGCCCGTAGCGGTCAATAAAAACAACATGACTGAGCGAAGGGGTCTGCTGCAAAAACACGGCGGGTCCACTGTCCACTGTTCACTGGCTTCCGTCTCTCCTCTCTCTCTCTCTCTCTCACCACCCTTCTTGCGTCCGCGGTTGTTGACGCGCACGCTTTTGAGAGCCGCTGCGGCTGCTAGATGAAGAGAAGCTCTGTTGCTGCTGAGCACCACTGGAGCTGCCACCTGCACGTCAATCTAGCGTAGAAGCGGGTAGCATCAAGAAAAGTACGCGAGGAGAGCTCGAGGGGGCGCTAGAAAAGCATCTTTTTTTCCTCCTCTATACTTCGAGCACTGAGCTTTTCTCGCTGCTGGTTGCGCCAGCGCAGCAGCATGCAGCAGTCAAATCACAAGCATAACAGCGGCAGCATCAGTGGAGTCGGTGCGGATGACCGGTTGCGTCTGAGCGGTGACTGCCGGGTGCCTACTAAAGCCGCCGTACCCGCATGGCGTTGGTCCTCTTGCCTCCTGGCGCTGACGGCTAGTCAACTTCTTCGGGAGCGCATCCAGTTTGTATATATGGTAGGATCAGGCCGCGCGGACCCACTGACTGCCATGCAGTCAGATGTCCAGATGTCATCGCGCACCGCATCGAACAGGCTTCGCCCGGAATGACCACGCTATCTTCGTCTTTTTGATTTCTATTTTTTTGCTGAAATTTCTGGCTAATAGCTGTCTCTGCACATCCTCTCTGCGTTTCATCGTACCATCGAAGACGAACGAACCTGCTTTTGCTTGTGGCCGCGGTTCGTTTCGTCGTGATGCCGTTCCGTTTATTCCTGGAGGACAACTCCCCGAGAACGGGGCCAATTTCCTCGTCCCGAGGACGACTTCGTGCGTCGTTCGATGTCGTGACATTCCACTGGCGACGACATGAGAACGAAATGTCGCGTGGTCTGTGAGCCAGTGAGCACGTTCGGGAGCTTATTCCTGTCGGCTACGAACCTCTCGCGATGCTTGTCTTCTCTTTTCCATATATGAGCTCGCACAATCGTTCATGTTGACGTACCTTCCTTTTTTGTTTTCGTTACATCTTCCAAGCAACTAAATAGTTTTGCTTACCCACTTTCTTCCAAGCAAGTGGTCTTACCCATTTTCTTTTTCTTCGGCTGGAAGAAAATATGAGAGTGTTATCGACTGTTCTATGAATAGACTGCTTGAAGTGGTTCATAAGTGTAATTAAGGAGAAAGCTTTCAGTGCCTCCTGTGAGACGAAGTGACCGTTCGCGTCAGGAGGATGCAAAAGCTCACGTTATTACAAATTGCGGCCTGATGACGTCATCACAATGTCACAAATTACAAAACATTGTGACATCATGACGTCAAACGATGACGTCATCACGAGACATCGTCGCTTGGTCAAACGCAGTGATCTCGGCGGCAATGCTGCAAAACCATGCAATGTGCAGAAAGCTGCCATTCCTCATATTCAAGGCAGTCGACAGAAAAAAAAACTAAGACATATTCAAGAAGTGAATGATATTAGAGGAGCTTGCTGGGCAATCGGGTAAACCGCGAATCTTCCGTACAATTACTCTACTGTCATATATGGGCGTAACACGTTGTTACAGTTACATACACATTATTTAATGTGCATGTTTATTATTTTACATTTGATGCTTTATGTACACAATTTACAAATATGATACACTGCATATACATTAGATGGACCACATGTATACATTGTACACAAGTTTATATAAATTCTATGAATCGTCAGAAGGGCGTACCGGCGATAAGCTCGGGGAGCCGTTACGATGACAGCGGTACTCACTGTAGTCGGTTGATGACGTTGCAGAAGGGCAATGGTTTCGGTGCGAGGTTGCTCGTTGGGGATGGTAGCGATCGTGATCAGGTGTGGCCGGTAGAGGAAATCGCGCTTGAAACACGCGTATTCGCGTCAGCAATTTCTGATAGCAACCACTTTCGGTGCTTGGCCGCTGCATTCCGCACCCGTACCCCTTCGAAGTTTTCTTACCATCGCTTCCAGGTTGCTTCGGCCTTGCGGCTTTTTATCTCGGAGTCCGCACGAGAGTGACGTCTTTCTTACGTCGCGCGAGGTCTAACTACTAAGTCTTGGCGGTGAGCCCACATTGCTGCTGTCTTGCGATCTTTCACTGACCCGGCCTTGGCTTCCTAGGTGTTCATGAGTGATGGCGATGAAGAACAAGCGTGTTTCAGACAACACATTCTCTTTCTGCCATCATGGAACAGCACATGCAAGGTGACCACTATACACCATGACGATGAAGATCACGGACAACTACGGGCTTGTGCCGTGGATGACGTCCATGCATGTGCTCTACGATGCATTCCGTATAACCGGAGACAACCAACGACCACCAGGAGAACGTGCCCATACCTCGCCTTTGCCGACTTCAGGTTAGTCTCCGATACCACAAAGCTGTAATAAATAAGGCAAAGCGAGATTCACCATTTAACACAGTATACGAGTTATGACCGATAAACATGATATATAACTGCACACCCCTTGGCACTCATTTGCATGCGTGAGTGGCCAATGACGGCTGATTTACAGTAAGACCGAACGATCCCACTGCTCCACCCACTCCTCATCCTTCACTTCGTGGATATGCCATGATTTCTCACTGTTAGTGCGCGTTCACTGCTATTCGCCATTAACCGCCCTATACAGTTCCCGAAGTTCAACTTGGAACGTCGTGCAGGCGTATACAGGCACGAAGCCCACGATTCTTTCCGAACGAAAGAAGAAACCGCTGCGAGTGCAGGTACAAGGTACGGAGAGTCTGCAGTGGTTCTCCAATCGGCGCTTTCGGGGCTCACAGAGAAGAAAGACCGACGAGAACTTAGCATCTGCAGGGACGGGAGAAGGGCAAAAGTTCGATGGGGGAAGTAAGGCGGGTCTGCCATCGCTTGCTCCTAGGGAACTGGCGCTGATGCTTTCACCGCCGAATCAGGGAACCCTGTAGCGGTGCGCGATCCGGAATTCCGCGCTCGTCGACGCCGCGGCTGTTTTTCTTCGTTTCGGTGACAAAGCACAGCGGCTCTCTTTAAGACAGGAGCGGGAGGCACGAACCCCGCCTGCAGCGCTCAGGAGTCACAACCCCGCGGTGGTCGTGTGGGATTTAGGAGGTGTCTGTTCCTCTCACTCTCCTCTCGCTTTCTTGGGGCGTGCGTGAAACCCCACGGAAGGCTTCGTTGTTGCTGCGCTGTACGCGCACAAGGCAGGTATATAGTGCCGGAAGAACGCGGTGATCCGGGAAAATGGCCCGGGCTGTCCCCGAGTTCGACTCCTAATCCAGCGCCGCTTGAGGGAGCGGTGAGTGGGCACACCCGTGTCCGCAGAAGCGCTACTTGTCGAAGACAATGGTTCGAGGCTCCTACGGCTATATGCACCCAGAACTGAGACTTGTTTCAATTGTTGCGTGCAGTATCGTAGAAGTTTGATCACTACCCCAACTGTTCAGTGCTGGGTCCCCAATGGTATAGTCTCGCAAGTGGAATGGTTCCATATTGGTCAACGACCTTGCGATTTACTACAAAGATAGTGAGACACGCCTTAGTTACGCACTTTACCAGAGAAAAGAAATAAAAGTAGCGCTGAAGCGACCTAAAAGGTGGTTATATGCATGGAGATTAAACGACGCTACCGGAATTCACAGACCTCGATCTGCACCGAATTTTCCGAAAAAAAAAAATGCGGTGAGCTTCCTGGGTTTATCGGCTCCGCGGATGGTCACAGGGGCCCGGAAGACCGAGATGCGGCCATTTGCTGCAGAAGCTCGCGAGCTGTAGAGCTGTGTACGCTCCCAGTGGTGACACTGCTGCTATCTGCGTGAGCCGCGTTATGTTACGGGAACCCCGCGAGGAGGGACTTCACAATTCGTGGATAGCGCAGGCTCGGTGCTGCAAACTACAACTGTGTAGTCGTGCCATTCGTGTTAAGCCTGACAGAACGCGGGCCATTTTCAAGGTGTACACCTCGAGGGACCGACTACTTGCCGGTTCGGCAGTGGCCCTCTCGGGTTTTGCGGAAGTTGGGAGCACAAGTTGTCACAGTCATGTGTCTTCCGTGAAGGTGGAGCAAGGGAGATAGAGAGGGGGAGAGTAAAAAAAAAAAAACGCCACTGCACGCAAGAGAGCGCAGCAGGACACATTGCGACGGCAAGAATTATTGCCCGGATTTTTTTTTTTTCGAGATGTTGCCTACACGTAGCCTCGCGAATTCGACGTCACATAAAGAAGAGACAGGAAAGAAATAACCACAAGGAAGACATACATTAGCGCGTATTCGCGCCACATGTATGTGCTTGTCTGTTTTTTAGACTTCTTGGAGTTCATTGAAGAAGAGCGGCTATTTGGGCCTTTCGTGTCCCGTTTCTTCTAGCACCTTCGTGCTCGCGCTGCAGCCCTTATCACCTTGGAGTTCGTTGTTGGCTTTGCATCTTGCACTGCGGCGCGAGTGTGTTTTCTCTTGTTTGTTCCAAGATCGCGATACGCTAGTGTTCTAGGAAGTTCTTTTGCATTTTGGAAGTTCTCTGGCTTAGAAACGCACCTAGTTATCCTCTAAAAATTCTTTGGACATTATGAGTGCGCTCCTAGTGTCAAGCCTGAAAGTTTACATTTGAGCAGGCCAGCAGAGGTCTTCTTGTAATTGTTTTTTTTTCGCGAACTTCACCTCCATACAACGGAGTGTCATTCTTAATGAAAGCGTTGCGAAATGTTATCAGTGCTCAGGGGAGCACCGAAGCATGACAATTAAGCAGCGCGTTGAAGCTGTATGCATGACATAGAACTCCGACCTTTTTTTTTCTTATCAGTTGCCGCGACAACAGTGAGACACTTGAGACGCCGCAAGGGGGCTATTCACAGCTATCTTCAGCATTGTCCTTTATACAGGCATTGTAAGATGGACAAAGACACCGAAGCCGGGGTACACTGATGCTATCTTTAGTACACACAGCGCCACAGCTACTGTACTGCGGAGTGGAATCCTGCTTAATTCGTTGTTTGATTGCAATATTGCCATATTGCAAATGTGGGACGTTGCAGAAGTTGGTAATTGCATCAATTGCAACCAGCATTAGAATATAGTGGTATAGAAGAGTGCAGAAAGAAAAGGAAAGATCAGGAAGTTGCTGAAGTTCACTTGTTACAGCCGGGAAACGGCGGCAGTGTGATGTTATTAAAATGTTGAATAATAGTCACCAGATTTTAAAGGTAAATAATCATGACTGAGAAGTGATAGGTGTAGGTAAACAGCATTCGAGAATGAGGCCGCTTCCCTTTCCAAAAATCTGGACTATACAGGTAAAGCAGCGGGTATAATGAACACATGAACGCGTGAGTTCAAAATCTTTTTTTTCCCAGCGCCACGGACTCTATTGCGGTGCGCTCAAAGTACCTCGAGTTGATAAAAAACAACACTAAAAAAGAGAAATTGGGGCGGTCAGCTTCCACCGCACGCCGGCAGCTCGCGTCAACGAGGCGAGGACCTGGAAACCGTGGGAGTTGGCTTGCAAAGCGTGTTGGAAACGAGGAGTCGTCGCGCCCACGCGCAGCGAAGTGATCGTGAGACTCGGAAGATGTCAGGGGAGAGGCGCCATTAGCCGGCTCCTCAGCGTAGCCGAGTCAAGCCTCTGCCGAATAACAAGACAATGGCGGAGAACTTTTCCCACACGCCATCATACCACAGTGAGCGCGGTGTAGGCTGCTCTCATTCTCGCCGTGTGGAAGCGCGACGAATGATCACAGCGATTCGAAGGCAACAGTGTGAAAAAAAAAGTGGGTTTCCGAAAAGAAACAGGCGAATTTAGCTGTCCGGAACAAAGAAAGACAGAACGACCACAGGAGAAATTGGAGGGCCGATGCCTCTTTCTCTCTTTCTGTTTTTTTTGTGCTCATTTCGACGAGCTTTCCCACGTACTCGTATTCCCACTTAGTCATGCACATGCGCTAGCGAAATTTTGAAAAAAATAATAATAATAATAAAACGCAGCGTAGCTTGCGTTTTAAAATCAGCTGTAATACGGAAGAGGAAATCTCTGGGCTGAAAATGTGGGTGTTCGTATTCTATCAAGTCGGATAAGTTGCTGCTTGTCTTCGCACCACTTCGAACGAGTGTGGTAATAAATACCATCATAATTATTCCCATAGTTATTCGGGCTATGTGGTTATGGAGGTACGAATAAACCAAGAAAACCAGAAAAAATCACCATTATGATTGATTTAGGTTGATGCAATGAAAATCAGAACAAGTAGTATAGGAGTCTGTATGCCTCCGGGGCCGCCTCGTTTTCAAGGAATCGACAGAAACAATAACTGCCGTTATGGGTATCATCGATACTTTTGTACTTCGTGGCAATAAATTTTCCTGAGAACTGAGAATAGTTTCAGTTTAAAAGAATCACATTCCAGTACATACCATTCCATTAACGGGGCAAAGAATTAGGAAAGGTCCCCGTAACAGCTTATGACATCCTGTTATTTTGATGTATACTCTCAGCGCTCAGGTAAAACAGGCAAAAAAAAACAGGATAACAGCAAAGAAAAGGGGACAATAAAAACTAGTTTCTATATACTTCGCTTTGAAAATGCATCTAAGTTGATTATTGCAACTAGTCCAGCAAGGTCGTTTATGTACATTTCGCTACTCCTCTAAAGAATGCCTGCGACTTGAATATAACGCTAATAAAACCGCAGAAAGTTCATTGGGTTACACCTACCGTCCTTTCGCTAAACCAATCAAGATCACCTGCGAGTGACACAAGCTATACTAAAAGACACAGCACGTGTATGCGGCCACGGAATGAATGACTGAGTAGTGCATACAAATATCCTTTCAATACTGGTACGGTATACGTACACTACCAGCTAATGCGGACCATATATGGAGCATCTCTCAGGCACGGAAATGTTAACGCGAACTCTGTGTGTTGCCACTGTGGCTGCTCAAATAGTAAGTACACAGCTCGAAAACAGTCTTGGTTAACCAAAGCATTATTTTTCGCCGTGCCTGCTTGCTCTGGGAGAACACTTATTATTCCTATCTGTATGGCTGACACCCAATGTAGCAACATTAGGTGTCAAGAATATGGAACACGGTCCCCCTAGAGATTAAACAGCACGTAATTTCAGCATGGCATGTAAATATTTTTTTTTGCGGAGTCAAGACATGTGAGCATGTGTGTGTTTCATTCGATTTTCATTGTATATTTTTTTAATAAGTGCCTATGTATAGAAAGCTAGCTGCAAGCTAATAAGTATCCATGTCTGCAGGAAGAAGTGTATTACTGTGTTATCTGTATTTATATGATTGCTTTTGTTTGTTACCTCAAAGCTGACCTGTCCACTTTTATGTTGCACATTGTATTGGACCGTCCACTAGCCACCTTAGACTATCGGTCCGAGCAATCTCTGTAATTTCATATATCTATTCATGAAAATAAAGTTTCATTGATTGATTCACATCACATATTCCTCCTGCTCACATGCTTACCTGCACAGTGCAGGCGTGCGGTACTGTATAGTACGTTGTAAAGTTCCACAATAATGCCCACTTTTGCCAGCTCTGGTTGGCGCAGAGAGGTTCATACAGCCGCCCTGATTGTCTGAAAACGTTGCCAGTCATTGCGAAATTCGACGACAGGCAGATCTGGATTTAGCGTTTTAGTCGAATGCAGTGACGACGCGGGCCTATAGCGTCCCAAATCCTGATTATATTACACCACGAAAAAGTTAGGGGTCTTCATATTTACGGAGCTTAGCGTTCCACAAGCCTGGCTTTACGCTATAAGGTTCCAAATCTCAACAGCTGCCGTGATGCGATGGTGGCAAGATTTCGCAGAACAGCAGCGAGGGCCTGGTTCGTGCGTCATGATTGCCGCTTGCTTGGCGTAGGTAGACAAAGAGCGGGCACGTGTGAACGTGTCGCGAACGTAGCAGCACAACGCAGCGTCAGCTCTTCTCCTATCACTCCCGTTTCTTTCTTTTCTGCCGCGTAGACCGACAGCAATGCTTTCTTATTCTTTTCTTACTATCAAACTTCGGGTCTGTCATTCTTGTGCGTCACGTTTCTTTCTCAACTTCCTTGCTTACCCGTCGTCTTATTTATTTGTTTAGTGTTTTTTTCGCCCCAGGGCGGCATGGTCTGTAATTGAAGGGTAAACAAGCTGGTGGTTACCCGCACAGGCCGCGCTTTTTCTAGCTCCCCCTCATACCCCTCATCCCCCTTGCCCCCCCCCCTCTCGAATTCTGGAGCGCGCGCAGTGAGCTTTCGAGAGCGGTCACGAACAATAGAAGGTTTTGCTGCCGCTTCGAAAAAGCTGCGGCGTTTGTTGGGCCGTCGCCAGGGACTTCCAGTTTGGTTATAATAATATTGTGCTCCTGTGCTCCTTTTAAAATCTTGTTTACCACAAAAAAAGTCTCTCGTCGAAAAAAAAAACTAATAAAATCAGCGAGTGATTGGCGCGGCTTGCCGCACTGGCCACGCAATCTCTCCACTACAACGTGTTGAAGTGCTCGAGTTCTTGTCTATTTTGTTATTTTTATATATTTGTTTATCTTCGATTCTCCCGGCGTTGTTTAGGGCGGTGGCGGTAAGCGCGAACTCTGGCACCAAAGGCACGTTCTCCGCGATAAGAAAGTTTACTGGCGAAGTTTTATTGTTATCGCCTGTTTCTTCCGAGCACGCTTCAAACTAGAAGCTGAGGAAAGAAAAATAAACAGGCAGCGATACTATTAAAAGGAGTTGAAGGAGGCTTAAATTGCTGCAGCTCCTAACTATGAAAACGTCTTTTCATCGGCTGCTAACTACTACACCCTTCCACGTTGCTCTTGGTACAGCTTGGTTGTTAGAAACTGGCACGAAGAACATGTAGCCATTAAAAATCGGTTACTGCAGCAGAAAAAGTCAAGCACTAAGAATGAAAACAGATGACTTTAATCTCACTGTGCGATCGCTGTGATGGAGTGAGCTGGTCACGCTATAATGGCAAACAAACTCCAGTTTGTAAAACTTGCCTACTCATATTGTTTGTTATATTCGATAGAATTTTTTTCGTTACACAGCTAATAGAAGTGTCCTTCATTATTTGCGTTCAGCATATATTTATTTTAACAGACTAGCGCGCTAGCACAAGAAGGGGTTGGAATTTAGAAGCACAGTTCTGATTTTGGATACCATTTTCAAGGCTGCGGATAGATGGACTTGCAGCCAACATTCATGTCCTGAGGCAAAAAAACAAACAAACAAATGTACGTTGCATTTTTTATTTTCTTTTCACATGGAAATAATTCTTGGTTACAGTTCATATATTTTCTATTTATGTAGTGTGTTCGTTCATTGAAGCTAATGCGCCGTGAATATCGTGGTGGAGGTTTCATATATGAGTTAGGTTCCGGGACTTACACCACAGGTGAAATATGACTGCTTTGATAAAACATGCATCCTTTTTCTCGCTGGTTTCTATAGATAATTAGTGTTATTTTAATCAAATTAAAGTAATTTAAATGAATCCTATAGTTAGTACATGCTCTATAGCCACATAGGATGGTGCGCTTCTTGTGTCTGCGAAAAAAGGATTAGGTGCTGTTATCACGTTTAGACCGCTTTTTATTCGCCATATCACTTTTCTTAATTTTTTCTAAATATGTACCATTCTATACGCAGTGTCTACGGTGCCAAAGCTGAAAAAGGCGTGTTAATCCTTACTTCTGCAATCTCATATAGTAATGGTGTTTGATTCATAAACTACGGCTGAGTAGTGCAGACTTATGGCGTGTGCCCCGGTAGGCGAATTTTGGGACATCGGGGCAGCTCTACTAAAGCACCTATTTCGCTTTTGGCCAAAACGCGGTGGCCGTCGCTCTGTGCAAGCAACCAATACAAACATTCATACTCCTCCGTCTCTGCTCCTACCCCCAACAACAACAACAACCAGAACAACAACCAGAACAACAACAACAACAACAACAACAACAACAACAACAACAACAACAACAACAACAACAACAACAACAACATAACAACAACAACAACAACAACAACAACAAGAAATAAGTTATTGCACACGAACACGCCACCCCTCCGCTATTAATATGACATTTATGAAAGATTCTCGATATATAAATTAGAGATAAACTCCTGAGCGAATACGAGGGCAGCAACGGGTTTAATTTCCATTCGTTTAATGTTGTGAGGGCTGAGTATTGCCGGCGCTCAAAGAACTCAGCAAGCTGGGCGAAAATCAATGGATTATATAGCTGCAACTCAAAAAAATAAATGAATAAAGATGCTGTGCGTACGCACAGTGAAGCAAACGTAAAAAAAAGTATGCGTTGCCATTGTTGTTGTTGGTACAAGTAGGCATTCGCTTGAGTGGTACACTACAGTACCATATTTTGGCATTCCAATCAATATACTTAAGTTTCAACATATCAGGGTATAGATGTCATTAGTGACTGCGATATCCGCAATGGTGCGCCATTTAGACGCTAATTAGGAAGTGTATCTCTCACAACACAGGCGACTTCCTTTGTAAGCAGCCACTGTAGACCTGCGTCTGTCTACCCTATGGTTTCTCCTCTCCTGTTTCTTGAAATTCCTTACTCAGCAGATGGTAAAAAAGAAAAAAAATCAACAGCAGTCTTCCCCTTTTCAAGGCCACATTGTGCTCCTCTCACGTCGGCCATAGTGGCGACTATTAGCAATCATTTCATACATCAGCGGGACATTATAGTCTTTCCGTGTTTCTTTGTTTTATTTGTTCTCTCTAGAAACCCGAATGGACCGCTTCGCAAATGACCCGCCACCGCGTCACATCACCTTCACGAAAGTCGTCGGGCCGTTCGCACACACGCAGTGCTTACCGCGCCCTCTTAATTTTCACCTCCGAGGGCAGACATGCGTGCACGGAAAGTCAGTACTGGTGTGTGTGGGCCGCTTTGCGAAAGAATATTTCAGTGGCTCCTGGAGCTTTCCATTGCTCTCTTAAAAAAATGAAAAAATAAGCTTTTTCGTCTTGGTATACCTCCTTGTGTCTTTAGGTAAACTACCGGCGTCTTTCCTTGTGCGGTGTGTGAAAACTCCGGGTGCCTTACGGGCATGGAGCATCATTAGCACGGAGTGCCGGTTCCTTTGTTACCGCCCTCACCTTCGGAACGTTTGCCGGCAGGGAAAGAAGTGAGCGGCGGATGTTTTTATGATGCTCAAATTAGAGCCCCCTCTGATTTTCTTGCAACGCGCATACAGTTACCGCGTTGACTCCATATGTGGAACGTGCGAAGAAATAAACGAAAAAAAGCATCGGCTGCAAAAAGGAGACCGCGGAGGAACAACTATTCGCGGGTAATGGTACCCGCCCAGTGTCCAAATTGGGGCTAAAACAGTGGCCGTAGTTATTGCGGCCGCATATATGCCGACTCTGACGGCACTAGAATTCCGCGCAGTGGAGTGTTCGTGGTTCGTTGCTCACGTTGACTTGTATTTTTTAAAAAATATTTGGGACTACCGGTGTAGTACGAGGTTATTTGGATTTGGTCGTTCTAAATTATGCCGTTCGGACATGTGCGCGCACAGAAGGCAATCACGCACCGAAAGTGGCGAAATGGGGATCTCATACATTGCTCGACCTTTATTAGTCTGAATTAGTGTATTGTTCTATTTGCCGATAAGTGTACCGAAGAAATGGATGAAAAGAATAGATAGATAGATAGATAGATAGATAGATAGATAGATAGATAGATAGATAGATAGATAGATAGATAGATAGATAGATAGATAGATAGATAGGAATATTTATTCCGGTTTGATCTTCACTCTGTTTTATATCGTCAAGACAATGGGCCGCTCCCTCGTTAGGATAGTTGGCAAGACTCATCGCCACATCTTGGGTCTTCTGGAAAGCCCGAAGTTGGTAAAACTAGTTGTGGCTCTTGAGAAGTGAATAATAATACAATTGTGAGTGTTTATGCCCCAAAACGATGATTACGAGGCGCCTTCCCGTACAAAAAAAATCGAGTATTTCAGGAGTATTTCTGCGAACAACTCCAGTTGTCACCGGGCGTGCTCGTCCTTCCTTTCGTAAAATCCCTGCTCTTGCCACTTTTCTATCCAGCATACATGATGTCCCGCCGACAGCACGCAAGCCGTTAGTACTAGAGAGGTGTTGGGATCACTGTGGTAACGCGAATAGAGTACGCGAGGTAGGTGATAAGTATAGCTGTGTGACAGATGTACTCCCCAAATACTCGATTTTATCTCAGACTGTGCTGAAAGGCTCCGCAAATTCCTACCACCTGGTGCTTAAGGTGCACCCAATTCTAAGCACACAGAACGCCTAGTGGAAAATAATGAGAAAAAACTGTAAAACAACTGTAGTCACCGTGATAATTCTTGAATTGTAGACGCTATAGAACCTGTCGCATTAAATTATAGCAATTAATACCACACTTGCTATTGATAGCTTGCACGTTACGTCATGAACGCGCAATATGGCTCCGTCATGGCGGCTTAGATGACGTTCAGGGAGCGTAAACACTCCACGATTAACTTGCTTCTGTGTGATAACGGCGTCACCGAAACGTTAGTAGGCTTCTGGGCACGAATAGCGAACGAACCAGCATGCGATGTGCTATTACGTCACATCACAACGTTCGCACCTCACCTTGTTGGCTCTCCAACGTCGCTGTTTCAGTGACGTCAGGGAAAACCACCTATAGTTATACAAAACCTTCGTTGAGCACGTCTTTCCTCTTTGACCAAGCATACCGATAGCGCAAGCGAGTGTGTGGTCAGTGTGATAGAGACGAGCACCTTTTGCGACGTACGCAATTAACTACCTTGCATAGCTTTCCCGAAGAGCTGCCGCAAAAACAAGTAAAACATGAACAAACAAGGAGACGAGAAAAAAAAAACACGGCAGTTCAGTAACGATTACGAGTTCTCGCAAAGCCCTGCAGGGGCGTGGGGCAAAACAAACCGAAGCAACCGAAATGGCCTTTTCTTACAGAAAGGTTTATAATGACTCAGTGATCTGTGACCTTGCGCCGAGCTTTGTTTCAGCGTCACCCGAAAGGAGACAAGAAATGCCTTTATCTCGGTCACCACACACTCATGCCAGCTTGCACTCTCATCATCCGCTTTTGTTTGTCCTGCGCAAAAGCGTCCATCTCGCGTGGCGTCGGCGCAATTAAACGCGACACGCAATATACATATTTCCTCGCTACAGTGTGTAAGGGTACACTTTCACGACCGTCGTTTCGCAAACAGCCGGCGCTTGAGCACAAAGTAATGGTTAAGTAAACGTGGAGAAGAGTAAAAGGTCGCGAGAGATGAGATAATCCATAGCCTCGAGCGCTCGAAACAGCGCTATTAAATAGTGATCCATCCGGCGGTGTCCTCGCGGAGTCTCGGAAATTCTCGCATACTGCGTGGAGATCCGGGCGACCTCGATGCACAAAGGATGCTCGACGTGTCCGTCGTACAGAAAAGGAGCCCGGGCAACAACAAACACTGTGCATGGAAAGAGGGGAAAGAGGGTGATGCGAAGTGAACAGCAAGGCCCCTTCGAGACAGCCTCTGTTGCGGGAGTGCCGGCCGGGCTTGCGGGCATGTCAGGCCGCACGTGAAGAGGATGGAAGGGATCACGAGACAGGTGCAATCACCTCAAATTACGCGCTCGCTCGCGCGCGCGCTCGAATAACAGCCGGGATTATCGGCGTCTGCACTCACCGCGAGAGATGCACGGGGGAGAAGTGAATAAAATTGAAGAAAGATCGAGAAAAGAAAGGGTGCCTTCACCCTGTATGCCCACCTTTCGCGAGGGTGCGAAGCGCGTGAATTCACCCTTGTTAATTCGGTGCAGTATTGTTATCGTCCCACTTGAGGGCCCCGCAGGGCTTACACATGTATTTACACATAGAAAAACAAGGCAAACCAAACAGCGATGCTTCTTGTTGTAGCGTGCATGCTGCACGTGCACACCTATCCGATACTGTATTCAATAATAGTGCACCTGCTGCGAATGCTCAGCTGAGACTGTGCCTCTTC
This sequence comes from Rhipicephalus annulatus, assembly GCA_013436015.1. Classification (NCBI taxonomy): domain Eukaryota; kingdom Metazoa; phylum Arthropoda; class Arachnida; order Ixodida; family Ixodidae; genus Rhipicephalus; species Rhipicephalus annulatus. The sequence goes on along the minus strand of WOVY01002501.1, from coordinate 122,487 downwards.
GCTCCAGATGAATTGAAAACCGAGGGCTCGATTTCCGGGCGCCATCGTGAAACAGCGGAGTGTAAGAACTCTCCTATTGTGCAGTATCTAGGACTCTCGTGATCAAAAGATTTTGGCCAAGTAGTCATGAAAAAATGAAAGAAAAGAAACGAAACTATTGCAGCTTAGACCGACAATTCAAAACTGGCCTGCGGCCGGCGAACGAAGGTTCGTACTAGTACACTAAATAAAAATCTGGCGCTAGCATGTGCTGAAGCTGCTTTGCAAGGTGCATCAGTCAGCATGGGAGTGATGTTAATCTACAGATTAGCCTAAGCTTCAATATTTCGACGAAGCAATAAACAGCAAAGCACAGTAGAAGAGACATGTTTATTTGTTTGTTTGTTTATTCAATCTGTGTCACGTAGCCACTCTGTGGGATTGGCCAAAAATGCGATGTTAAAAAAGAGACAGCTGAAATGCTTCGCCCGACTCTCTCACTTTCCTGTGTTTCGCGCTGTTTTTTTTTTGTTTTTATGACCGCGCCCAAATAAGCACTTTAGTTCGTTATTTTGACTCCATGTGGCCTTGTGCGGCCCGGAGCAGCTTCATCGCAAGATGAAATTGAGCAAAAGTTCAGCAGTCGTACTCCACCACAATGGTAGTTTTAGGCTGACCGTTTAAAATCAGTTAGCAATGATCGCAATGACCCATTATTTCATATGAAATTAAAGCAAAAAAAAAACAAACACAGGTAAACGTTCATTTTTTTCCCGAAGTCTCAACCACGAAGATAAGGCAAATCAATCATTCCCATGGTGCCTGAACAATATCGGCTTCACAGTTCTCCGTATAGGAAATAATGTACGAGACTCCATCACGTGGCGATGCTTGCTATGCCGATTAAGTACTGTATATTATTCACTAACAGCTTATGAGCCCCGGCATTAAAGAAGCAGTTTTTTAGGGGTGAAGCTCCTTATAACGGCACCCGTTCGTCCCTCGTAGCCGTTGTAGTATGAAACAAGTATAACATTTTGACCTCCAAGGTGTTGCCGGTAAGAGATTTCTTCTGTGCGTTGTTGAACAAAAAAAAATAGTGCTCAATGTACATGTCAATGGCTGCTAATGAGGAATGAGAGGCAGGAGCATTCGGCTTTTAGTTAACGCGCACGCTGCGATCCCCATTAGCAGCCATTGTCATGTACATTAAGCACTATCTGACAGGAAAAAGGTTGCTACGTTATACTCGCTGGGCGTAACCTCCTTGGTTATAGAAATGTTTAGCTCGGTCGGGCCGCAGTGACATGAATACAGGGAACTAGTATATACCATGAACTCGAGGTGGTTAAAGGGGGGAAGTAGACCCGAAGCGCAAGCCGTAAGAAAGTGTGCGTGTGCCACCTCTCGTTTAGTCCTTGGAATGTCCGCTGGATGGCGGAGCTTTTATACGGGGAATATAAGATGAAAAGATGCGAGATGGTGGTACTTGGAGTGTTGAATAGATGGACGAACGGACAAACAGACAGATGCATGGATGGATGCATGAACGGACGCAGGGGCGGATGCATGGACGAACGCAGGGACGGACGCACGAACAGACGCACGCACGGACGGGCGTATGGACGCATGGATGGTCACACAGACGGAAGAATGGACGGACGGAAGCAAGAACGAATGGACGGACGAATGCTTCGCCCCACTCTCCATCATTCACTCCGTGGATATGCTGCCATTTTTTTTTTCGTTGTTATACGCTCTGTTATACGTGTACCTGTGAGAACTGTTTAGCGCGAGAACAGCTGACGGAGCCTTTGATAGCGAGATTTTCACACTATCTTTAGTTGGGAGGGAAGAGGAGGGGGCTCTCATGAAAGAGAAAAATGGGACGTATCGGAAGTGTAACAATCCGCACAAGCTACAGCCTCAGTCTTGTCCCGTCTAATGATGAATCACTTTCCACAAAAAGTAAACTTGGATAAAGTTTCGATGCGGCAGGGCTAAATTCGGATGGCCGACACCGACTACTTAGTCGCCAGCAACACTGGCATCCCGGAACAAATGTCTACAAAGTATATATCCACAAATGTCAACAAAGTATATATCCGCACATGCGAAGGTGTACTTGTTGAAACTGGTGTAGGATAAATACAAAGTAAGAAAAACAAGCCGATACGCAGGTGCGATTTCCCTTCGGGGCACAGCGAAACGTCTACACTGGCCGCGTCAGATCTAACGACTACGGGCGAGAAGCTAGAGACAGATTAATTTGTTCCATGTCACTGGTCGGCAACCCGCGATGCGCCTCGCGTACCTCGGTGTTTGAGCTTACGCAGATTGCATGTCAGAAATAATTGCGGGGTTCGCGGTGTATCGTTGCGTAAATGAGGAAAAAAAAATCCCCAGAGGGCGAGTCTATCGATTTCAAAAAGATATGATCATAAGGTTAAACAAGAATTTAATTATGTACAGCGTGATTGGTTGTCCAACCAGCATCCAGTTTTCTTCTTTTTTTTGATAATCATATACCCAGTGTGATTTCCATCAGCCAAGGTCTAGCAGGAACGGGGGCATGACGCTCTCAGGTTTTTGCTTCGACAAGCTGGTCGAGACTAGCTGATTTCGTCAGGCCCACAGACGCGTAAGAAAAACACACACGAGCGCGCTATAGTGTATGCGCAAGTTCAAGGCCACTTACAGAATCTCACAGAGGCCTGCAGGAAGCCAGAACTCCGGAAGCTCTTGATCATAAACTGTTTTTATTACCTGTGGTACCAGCGTTCGACGGTAGTTATAGTGAAAATCTGACAGCTCCCTTTGCGCTGCAGTAGACGTAGTCAGCCTGCTGCTGATAGTGATGATGATAGTGACGATGATGAAACGTCGCTGCTACATTATCTGATAACGTGACTACCCATATTGAATACTTATAGTATACAAGGTACAGTTATCGTGTATATCTTGTTACAGGGAATTTCGGATACCATTCTTTTCTCTCTTAGACGTTTTTAGCAGAATATAAGCATATATGTTGGTAGAATCCAAGCATTAAGGAAAACAAGACCAGTTGAAGAAAGGTGGACTTCAGCGCTCTTTTGTAATGTCAAGCCTCCAGCTTTCCTTGAGCTTGCGTCTTCTGTTTGTATTGTAATCACCCGTAGTACCACTCGTTATTAATATTGTGTAATCTTCTGTAATATCAAAAAGCTTTCACTAATAATTGCGTGTAGCTATGCACGGCAGGAAAAGTTGTAACGCTGCCTCTGCAGCAGCACTGCAGAAGATTAGAATTTGGCAATATGACGTACCTAACGTCAAGCGGAGCCTCTTCCTACGAAGGAATTCTCTTGTTAGAGAATGAAAAAAAAAGAGGGCCAGTCTTCGAGCACTTGCAAAATTTGGCGAGACGTGACGTCTGAGAAACACGCGCAGTGTGTCTTTAATTACTGCGAGTCGCCGTTCCTAACCCCTCCCTTCTCACGTCCACATCGCTTCACACTGGGTTTTCACGTTTTTTTTTACTTTCTTCCAAAGTAGAGTTACTGGGCTCAGCTAACAGGAACTCGCATCACGTCCTACGCCAGAAGCTGAGCCAGAGCAAACTAGTCCAGGCACGTGGTCCACGGCGGTTCACTGTCCAACGCACGACTGAGCCAGTGATGGATGGCGGCCGCCGATAAAACAATTTCCTCCTGTCGATCGCCCCTTTTCTTTCTTTGACAAAGCATCGAACGAAAAAAAAGGAGAATCAGATGATGGTGTAAGAGAACAGCAGTTTTATTCGAGGCGTCAGACTAGTACTTCGCGCCGAATTAAAGTAAAATGAACAGTGCGAGAGAAGTCTGGATATAGCTCAGCAATTTAAGCGAAAGTGACACCGAACTTGCTGTACGCCCCTCGCATGCCGTATAGCCACGGCTCGTCTTACTTCCCTCTACAACGCGCATCATAGTATGGTGAACTGTCTGTAAATTCCTGAAATTTATATCATTTGATGCCGAGGTGCTGGAGGGAGAATTTAAAGCAAGTGGGAGTGCTAGAATAAGTAATAGCGTGTTTTGTAGCAGTTAATAGTAACAACAACGTAGTCTGATCGTTGTAAAGTACAATAATTTTAATTGTTGGAGTTTCACGTCTCAAAACCACGCAACGGTTGTAAGGACACGTGGTAGAGAGCTGCGGGAAGTTTTACTATGTGGTGTTATTTTCTGGAGACCAAATTCAAAGCATGTGGAAGTGTGAGAATAAATGACACTGTTTTACGACAAATTGTAAATTAACGCAAGTAATTATTCAATTACTGTACAGTCAGCGGTGATTTGATTCTTCGTAAACCAAGTTCGATGGCTCACTCAAGTTGTTACACAGGACAGTTATCTGCTGGCAGCGAGTATTCGCGAAAAACGTAAAAAAAAGTACTTCTGTAGTACCCCACATTCACTGTCTCGTTAGGAAAATGCTTAGTTAACACTATCTCAGTGATTGAGGTCTCTTCTTTTCCAACAGAGTGCAGAATGGTAAAGCGAGTCTTGTCTCCAAATGAGTACGCGTGGTGTCGCAAAGGGGTTCGATTCGAAGGACCCTTGGGCAATTTTCAATTCACGAGTGCGGCTGGCCTAACTTGCACGTGTTTCTGCAAGTGCTGCAGGTTATTTATTTATTTATTTATTTATTTATTTATTTATTTATTTATTTATTTAGCTCTACGAAATTACCTACCTCTCGAGGAGACTTCTCAATTGCTGCACAAAAAAATGCATTGTTGGGAAGCGCGGGGCTTCGACATGTCCCACTCGCTCACCGCGGCCGGACTAGCCAGCGTCCGCGGTGCATGTACTACCCGCTTGGGCAATCTTGTACGAGACTAGCGAACTCTTGCAAGGCAAATTATATGTAGTGGAGGTCAGTTGAATAAGCGCCGACTAACCTGCGAAAAGGAGAAGAAAATGAAAGATGCCTGAGAAATTGGAATAAAGCTGTTAGCTTGAATCGCGCAGGTGCTCCGACAAGGCAATGCTGGATCTATTGTGCAGGGTATGGACAGCACCGCCTTAGTTAAAGGCGTAACTCGAGCGAGGCGGGCAGGTTTGTCTGAAAGGCTTTATTTGAAAAAAATCTTGATTGGATTGTTAGGCTTGGCAAGCATGATTCTTCAAGGATGAGCTTAACGATTGCACGCGAGTATAGGTAACCTCAATGGTTTGATGGAAGTAAAACATGCAAGAGGCCTTGCACTCTGCGATCAAGTCAGTTCGCGAAAACTCCAGGTAACAGGAATTATCCGGAGCCCGGAAAATCGCATAGCCTTAGCTGCTTCGAGACGTCATACCTCATAAGCGTAACAAAACCAATGGGGATCTACGTTTACGAAATTTGTTACACGTGTACACACCGAAGAAGTAGAAGAAGAGAAGCCTGCACTCACTAAGTGTCTCTTCCCGTATGTCCCACATAAGTGTTATACTGTACTGGGTGATTATATAACTGGGTGATTATATTATCGACGTGAGTACTCTCCTGACTAATAAAGGAGAAGGGGGGAAGATGATAAAAGGAATGGCAGAGAGGTTAGTCAGTTCTGAGACCAGCTGGATACCTTGTGCTGGGGAAGAGGGTGAGGGCAGCAAAAGGCCACAGAATGAATTAATGAATAAACTTTATTTAAAGTCCAGCAGTTTTCACCAGGTGAGGTGGGACAAGAAGGGGTTAACCCCTGTCCCTTCCCACTCTCCATCGAATATGGTGGCGGTGCCTCAGGTGACCGCTCGAAGTCCTTGGACCCGGGCGGTGCCTTCAGCTACGACCAATAAGAAGAACGCAAGCCTCTGACGCAAGGAATGGTTGAGAGAAGAAAGCCTCTGGGCCGTTACCTCATCTCCTTTGGTTATACCGTCTCATGCCGATTATATTGGTGGCTGGTGAGTTCTCGCTGGTGATTATATTGGTGGCTGGTGAAAAGCGTCCGGGACTTACGCTTTTCTTGTGACGTAAGAAAGCGTCTTGAAGTAGCGTACAGGCTTTCTGATTATGCTTTCTTAAAGGAGTGATGTAGGATGTTGTGCATCCAAGCAAGACTGAATGACCAATGGCGTGGTGCTTCTGTTGTTTCTGGTCTGTTAAGCTAACTGTATATTGAAAAATGAAGAAGGGAACAAAAAAAAGAAGACAAAAGAGTTTTAGGTCTCTTGTATTTTAGGTGAGTTTTCTCTCTCTCTCTTTCTTTCTTTCTTTCTTTCTTTCTTTCTTTCTTTCTTTCTTTCTTTCTTTCTTTCTTTCTTTCTTTCTTTCTTTCTTTCTTTCTTTCTTTCTTTCTTTCTTTCTTTCTTTCTTTCTTTCTTTGTAACTAAAGTAGCAGCGAGCTCCATACTTTTCGACCTGCCTTTCTTGCCGATGCGCTTTGCGGATACCGGTCACTTATCCAACAGCGCTATACTCATACCACACGGAAGGAGGGAAACAAAACAAGACAAACAAAAGAAAGCGTCTCGGCGCATATACGATTATCAACATTTCGCATCGTGATTCCTTCCGCCTTTTTCTCTCCTTTTCTTTTGTTTCCCTCGTTGGTTGACCGAGTCATTGCGGACAGCTTGGCGACCGCTTCCGGCGTCTTAGCTATGCTGAACTAACACCATCACCTTCGTTCTAGTTTGCTACAGTCTTAGCTCCCCGCATCTCCCGGCCGCGGCCTAGCGTTTTTCACTCACGAGGCATTCGCGCGCGTCGGCGATACTTTACACCGCATAAGAAGCGCGTTTTCACGTGCCGCAGAATGCTGTGGGGCCCGCCCTAAATCACCGCGGAAGAAGAGCTTTTCAGCGATGCTTCTCGAAGAGCCGGTCAGAAGGGGAACTATAACGCCGCCCAGCGGGTCTTGCCTTTCTTACATACCGCGGCATAACTTGCAACTTGCCGGAAGACTCCGCGTGCACGCATTTTGCGATTCGGTCGACCAAGTAGGCGAAAGCCGCCTGGTCCTAAACCAAACAGGCTGACGCCCATTACCATTCCGTCTTGTGCATCTAGTGGCTATTTTGACCAGGGCGCCGCGGATGCGGACAGGGGCGCCGAAAACTCGACGCGCCCTGCGCTCAACAGTTTTCTTCGATTGGATGCGGTTCCGCGTTCCGATGCGATTGTGCGCGCATCTCTGAGCTCTTGGCGCGCCTTTTGAAGACTGCGACGTAAGCCGATTTAGAGGGCGACGACTGGCTCCTTCGTCGTCACCGCCGCGGGAATGCCCTGATCGCCGATGCCGATGCCGATCAACGGCGGTGAGCTTGGAAGCGAGTGGTGGCGTGCTCGGAACGAATTTTCCAGCGAGGGCGAGCAGGAGCGGCGTGTTGCGTGGTGCGTTGTACTCGAGTCCTGACGTAGGCTCTGCGGTGACAGCGCTTCTCGGCCACGCATGCTATGGCGTCGAGAAGCGGGAATGATACACTGCGGAGGACAAATGAGATACTGGTCGCGGAATGGGAGGAAGACGGGGTGAAATTTATACATAGTGTCAGGGAAGCAGTCACTGGACTTTAAGTGGTGCGATAAGCCGGCTCCCACGCTTGCTGGAAGCAGCAGTCAAGCTTTGATGGTCGAGTTGGATAAAGTCAGTTAGAGATGCACGAGAAAGGCATTCGCCATGCTAAGAGCGTAGTCAGGCTGGTGGTGATGTTGGCAAATCAGTTATAAACGGCCAGAGCATCGGTCAATTCTTGGTTTTTATTTGACGTTATGATTTTTCTAGAGCCACGAACAGTAACCTGATGAACTTTCGCAACCATTGTTTTATTAGCCCCACGTTGCAGTTTCACAAACTATGCACGTATACTGCGTCTAATGATCCGCAACGCCTGTAATAACGTCGTGCTCATATGGGAAATCGCTGAATGTCACCGAAGAAGTCCCAACATACGAAGACAAGCTATATACCCTTATCTTACACTATATGTACATTATATGTTTCGACTGCCACATCAAGCATGTAAGTATTCTTACTCTTACTTAAATACTCTTACTTCCCGAGAGCCATAAGAGACTGGAACGAACTAGATCCATCAACTGCTAACACTCACTCACTAGACAGGTTCACTACGACAATCGAGGAAGCTTTACTAACAAAGAACGGTTGAGTCAAGTTATTACCTGATTTATTTGTGAACATAATTATCTTTTATGTGCGGTCTTCTTTTCTGTTACCCCTTTTCTTTCTAGTGGAATGATGTTTATATTGTATAGCTTGTGGTTAACCTATGTCTGCATTTATGAATTTTTAACGCATTTTATACAACCTAGTGCAATTTGTTTACTGTTTTTAATATATTGTGCAGTACCCCCCCCCCCCCTTTGCCTGCCTTGATCTCGTTTGAGATTGGCAGCTTTTCTAGATAGAAAATAATAAACCTTTCGAGGCACCACTATATCGTACTCACATTTTGCAGACAAAGGCAGAACCCTCGGCTTCACAAAATAGCGTAGCCAGGATAAAAAAAATTTAGAGACCATTGGACACAAGAAAGAGCTTAATAATCCCGCTGCTTCTGCAAGCAGCCTTGAACTGAGATTTCTAGCCTGTTCTCAAACGCGTTAAGTCACGTACAGTACAGTTACCGAATATAGGTTCACAAGATTGCTGAGAAATTCAAAACTTTCCTGCGAGTTGGTGGTTTGTAAACATCTGACGCCGTCTACACATGTCATGCAGCAGTTGAAGGCATGCAATGACGTGCAGCTCTGACCCTATCACCCAATTATATGGGGCTCGCGGAGGCCACCCAGCCCAACGGCTTCCAGTCGTCGCCATTTATTTATCTTACTTTGATTTGTGTTCGGTTCATAGAGTAGCGAACCAGGGCATAAATCTCGCTTACACCATTTTCATCCGTCAGATTTTGCATCTTTCTATCTCTCTCTCTAACCGATGCAAATATGAGCACTCCCTTGGTGTGGTTGCTAGGTGTCATGCAGGGGAGCACCCAGGTGCCGGGACTCCAGCTTCCGCATAATCAAGTGTGTAATACACTTCGAGATATTGGTACGTTTTTTTCCTCACAATACGATCGCGCGGTTACATCTAGCAGCGCATACGTTTCTGGCTGCATATTTGTATACGTATGAACTCTACGCGCACGGACACATACACAGTATATAGCGGGCGCTCCCAGCCCGTGTTGACGTTTATTGCACCGCGTAATGACCAACCTTTTTTTTTTTCCTAGGCGGGGTTAGAGTTCAAGCGGTTCATTTAAACAAGCGGTAAGGAGAAAGCCAGGTGGTGTGTTCTCTCTGAGCTCGTGGCGTGGGCGTCCTGTATAGCTTCGCATCGCATATACATATGCGTATACATAAACGTGCGTTGAGGTCTACCTATTCAAGCAGAAACGCCGAGTAGGGTAGGCCGAGTCTACACCCACTGAACAATGCGTTCTTCAGAGGTGCGTTGAAACATGAGGAGAGATGTAGTTGTCTAATGAATGCCCGACGTGGTCGTTTTTTTTTTTGTTTCTTCCCCCTTGCCACCTCCACTTCTCCCGAATTTAGAGTCCGTGCTGGAGAAACGTGTGTGCATTAAGCCGGTGATGCAGCCTGGAGTTATGTTCTGTGAGATTCCCCGTTAAGAGAGAAGGAAATAAATAAAAACAAAAATAAATAAATAAGGCAATAAAAAGAGCGAAAGAAAAAAAGAAAGAAAGAAAGACAGACAGAAAGAAAGAAAGAAAGAAAAAAAAAGAAAGAAAGCAATATCTGCATGCTTGATCTTGTCGGTGCGCGTTAGACCTTATCTTATAATCGCCTAACCACTGAGCCAGACACCCGCTAGACACATCTACCTTTGGGCCGTATTTTCATATTGTTGATTTTTTACGCGAGTGGCGAGTTTCGCACCAGTAAAAATGTCGTTTGTCATTTAATATGACGCACAGAAAATGCGCCCCTTTCGAAGTACTAAGACGATATATTATGGCCTGCTTATTTCGACTCTTCCCCAATAAAAGGGATTTCATCGCAGCTTTAAAAATGTCAGCGGTCATTGCGCTCTCGTTTGATTGTTTGTCGAGAAAGTTGGTTGGCACATACTAGAAGCGGGCCGCAATTGTGTCTTTTCACCGCACGGGCTTCCGCACTCTGGTATGGCTGGTTGAAAGTCGTCGAACGTATGTTCTACAGTTTTGCATGAATCAAGCAATATAGGTTCAATAGTTAACCGCACGAGGGTTGACTTTCACTTGCGTTGCAAGAAAAGCAGAGAGCTCTGCCTTAGAGTCTGCTCTTAAATCGACACTATGCTCCGTGTCACGATACAAGTGAAAAAAAAAACTTTATGAAGGATGTCCAGAAATATTATTCAATTGCACGATAAGAATTTCGCGTGGCACGTTTCATGCCCTTTTCAAATTGGGCTGGCGTATTCGAACACGTGAAACACCATTAGCCTTTGACGAATGAGCTATCGTTCATCGTTCGTGAGTAATTGTTTCCGGGGCAACTGTTTCATAATAATTGGATAGTTGGTACTGTGAAAACGTTACATGCATAGATGTAGTACTGTCAACTACCGTGTGTCGCCAGCTGTCGATGCGTACCTGCGTCAATCACCATTCTATTGAATTCGCTATAGCTGGCTTCACCACAAAAAAACTTTTTATGTGGTAAAGGCAGCTTTCATGCGCATTTTCTTCAATTATTATTCAAGGGAATGCTCTAAGGCTGACTTCACCACAAAAAAGACTTTTGTTGTGGTAAAGACAGCTTTTGCGAATGCTGCTGCTTTATAATTCATCGGTTCTATATTCAAGTTTATTCTGATAACTCTTATAAAAAGGCTCTTCGTTATAATATATACCCATGATGGTCTACGATTCGCTAGCGTACATAGCAGCAGCATGCGAAAATAAGGTGTCGTTCACATGGGTGTCGTAAGACACTATCTTGCTTCGTCGTCTTGTCTCAGGAACTGACTTCATTTTCTATTTTACTAAGGGCATTACTATATGAACCCCCAGAATCCTTGTGCCTAATTAAATCAGAAATAAGAACATACGCATAAACTTCACCTACGACTATTATTTTCTAACGGTTTCCAAACAAAAACAATTGTATAGGTAATATCTTGATGTCCTTATTGAATACATATGTTGTATTCGTGGTGAGGATTCGACGTCTTTGCTTCTGTGAGAGGGTGTCACAAAATAGATCTCACGCCCTTGCAAACAATCTATGTGCTACAAAACCTAGCCCACGTTACGATGACGCGATCGCAATAAAACACCACCTGTCGCAAAACACCAACGGTTGTAGCATCGCTTACAACACGGGCGTCGTAAGACCGCTACTCAATGACGCTGATCACGGAGGCCGGCAGGAAGGCAGTGGCAGCACCTACATTGTCTACGCACTACGAAGCAACGATCTGAATGCGTGGCCTGCAAAACCACAGTGCCTGAATGATCAGCTATACTATCGCACGTGAGTCGGCCTCGCAAACCGCACATTCCAATGAGGCCCGAAAACAGTAAGGAAAGTCGGCTTGCGTCTGTTGCAGGCGCTCGCTGTTTCCCGTGAGAGAAGCCATTGAGTTGCGAGCTTTCACAGAGCTACACATGCACACATACCTTTCAGCACACCGCGGAATGGAAAGTGAATTACGCCGAGCCTGCAGTGCGCCACCGTAACATCCTTTTTGCCTCCATGCAGCTCTTGGCGGGTACGGTTTTGAGTTAATGCAGGAAGAACGGTGGGGGGGGGGGGGGGGTTGACGCTTCTTCCCCGTCTTTGTATTCGCAGCATCAGGAGACCGCGCGGTTCCCAGCAAGATGCCTAATGGTTTGTCACACTCGCGGCGGAGGCAGCAAGACCCAGCGATCCTTTTGGCGCTAGCTGTTCCGATGCAGCAGTTGGTTTGGCCGAGCTAATAACGCTGCAGGCTGGAATTAAATTAGTTGGATAGGCGGGAAAGAGAGCAGCACGTTTGGAGTGTCCCGGCAGCGGCTCAGCGAGGGTGGTAGAGGGACCCGGGGCGGGGGGGGGGGGGAGAATAGTGGATTGCCTTGCCAGCGGGATGGAATCGCTTTTCAAAGCCTCTGCCGGTGCGAGAAGAAGAGCGACGCGAGCGAAATGCGCAACGCACTTCGCTAATGTCGCACACAGCTGTCGTGGTCGGGGGCGTTTCTGTGTACGGGGCGTGTTTGCGTCTGGATTGCGTAATGGAGCGCAGGGCATCGCCGCTTCTTTAGACGATTGCTTCTGTGTGCGGCTCGAGCGAGGCTTATTGCTGCACGCGTGAAGTAGTGCCAACCTCCTCCGTCTTAGACACACGTGCATTCTCTGCCAGGTACTGCAAGCCCCGCCGCGGTGGTCTAGTGGCTAAGGAACTCGGCTCCTGACCCGCAGGTCGCGGGATCGAATCCCGGCTGCGGCGGCTGCATTTCTGATGGAGGCGGAAATGTTGTAGGCCCGTGTGCTCAGATTTGGGCGCACGTTAAAGAACCCCAGGTGGTCGAAATTTCCGGAGCCCTCCACTACAGCGTCTCTCATAATCATATGGTGGTTTTGGGACGTTAAAACCCACATATCAATTAATCAACTGGGTGCTGTAAAGTGTCCCTCAAACTAGTCAATATTCAAACGTGTACCTAGGTTATCATATGCATAGTACTCAGGGACCCAAGAGCGAAACTTTAGGGCTGAGCAACGCGCATACTTTTGTATACAGCGTCTGCAGTTCGTGTCGTCAGCGTAATTTTATCTCGGAACACTTACGTGAAAGCCAAGCTTACCTTTAACGGTCAGATTGGCAGCGACATGACACGGTTACCGCTATGGCAATGTTTTACAGCAGTCATTATACTAAACAAAATGGTGTCGCATTTACACACGTGAGCTACGTACCGGCACCCGCACGCACGACCTTCGTGCGGTTGAGGGCCGGCGCTGTTATAAAATTGAGTCTGGGTCCAGCAGCTGCGTGAGATGGTCGGTTGTTCGTGAAAGAGCCTCGTATACGCCACTCTGACAAAGAGGAGCCATTGTCCTTCATCAAGGCTTCAGCACATCTTGCGGAGCTCGTGCTGCTAGCTCGCATTGTGTGCGCATGCGAACGGCTTTCCTACGCGATTTACAGGGGCACCATGGACTGGTGAGCCGTTCGCTATCGGAGATGACCGCTCGTAAAAACTCGACGAAAAAAAAAAGAAAAGAAGGAAGGCGAGGTCGTTTATTTGACCCTGGTTTTACGTGAGCCTGTGCTGCCGTATACGTCCCGCGGCAATGCGGCAAGCTCGCGCTGGAGCGGGCTATAGTTAGCTATTATAGTGCTCGCCAATTAGCGCACGAAAGCTTTTTTTCTCCCTCTTTACGATGGACCGCGCTTTTGCGGCATTCTGGAGACGCTTGGGAAAAATAAAACGCCTCCTCGCATTAGAAAGCTTTCCCGTGTGCAGACTTACTCGAGAGTGGCCTTGCCAAACCGCTCAAAATGCCAGCGAAAATATCGTGAGTGCTGGGGCGGGCAGCGGCTATCAAAGCAAGCTCGTAAAGATAGCGCCGATTCGATGTGTGCTCCTTCGCGGGACGACTGGGCCGGGTTCACACTCGTGTCCCCACGCTTGGCACTTCGTACAGTGTCACTCGCTCTTTTTAATTAAATGCGCTTTTAAACACGCCACGCTGTCATCATGGTGTATGTATGGAGAGATTGTCGCGTGGTGGTCCTTTGTCGCCACTATCTATTGTTGCTATTGCTTCTCTCTTACCACTGCTCATATCCAAACGCAGGTGACTGACCCGAGCAGTGGGTGGAATTTAAATGCGAAGCATTCCTTAGTGTACTGGATGCACTATAAGCGTATCTATCTATCTATCTATCTATCTATCTATCTATCTATCGATCTATCTATATCTATCTATCTATCTATCTATCTATCTATCTATCTATCTATCTATCTATCTATCTATCTATCTATCTATCTATCTATCTATCTATCTATCTATCTATCTATCTATCTATCTATCTATCTATCTATTATCTATCTATCTATCTATCTATCTATCTATCTATCTATCTATCTATCTATCTATCTATCTATCTATCTATCTATCTATCTACGTCTGGGTGCTGTCGTGATCGCCTCCTTTACTTGGTGTTGACAACAATAGGCATGGAAGGATATAGAGACCATAAAGATCAGGAGTATGACTGCCTGAGCATGCTATAAATAACGGGAAGACCCTGTCGCGTACGTCATGAAGTTTCTTTCCTCCAGACACATATCCGTACATGACGGGCCGTGGTAGGCAGGTATATGTGCCACATGTAATTGCCAATTAATATCTATACCCCGGAACGGCGAGGACAGAACATGTGAGAGCGTTAAGAGAAATTGACATTGGCCGTGTAAACCAGATGAAAGAAAAATAAAAAAAAATCTCCCCCGCAGGAATTGAACTCATGCGTTCTGCGGCGCAATCAGGTATTCTACAACAGAGCCATGCCAGGTATTAAAATTGCATTGTGAAAAGACACTTATGCAGGTGCAAGGTTGGTGCAACATCAATTGTGGTCTAAGTACTGGCGATATGAGCCCCGACGGGGTGGTCTAGTGGCTGAGGTACTCGGATGCTGACCCGCAGGTCGCGGGATTGAATCCCAGCTTCGGTGGCTGCATTTTCTATGGGGGTGAAAATGCTGTACGCCAGTGTGCTCAGATTTGGGTGCACGCTAGAAAACTCCAGGTGGTCTACATTTCCGGAGCCCTCGACTACGGCATCTGTCATAATCATATGGTGGTTCTAAGACGTTAAACCCCATACATCAATCAATCAATTATTGGCTACATAACTTTATAACAATGATATAAACATCACATATATAAACCTATGACACAGCCGTCATGCCACGTAAACGTCAATGGTGGTTCCAGTGTTCACTCCTTTTTTATAGCAGTATAATACACATTACATTTAAATGCATATGATAAAGCAAGCTGTATATTCAAGCCTAGTTCAACGACGAGGGTTAGCGATAATAAACGTTGCGTGTGATATTCACACAATAAAGCGCAGTTAGTTTTGATAATACTGGCGCCTTTGCCCTAACGTGAGCGCTGACGTTGTGTGAGACTTAATAACCCAGTGTAGTCGCCAGTAAATGCCAGTATAGGGGACGCACCTGATAAGCCTACGATGTGCACATAACTACTACAGTTAACCGTCCATATTGTAATATTTGCCTCAAAGGCAAAAAAAAGTTGGCGTATGCTTCATCATTGTTATTCACGTAACCAACATCACGGACTAACAAAACAACATTTCAGCCTTCTATCTGCTGGTGCTGCGTAGTGCGCGAGTTAGTGGTGGAACTGTTACATAACTATGGCCAACCAGCTCTCGTACTTCCCTGTTTTCTAGGCATGTGAATGCGTACGAAATTTCTTTATATGCTTACTGAGTGCTGCATCCATCCCCCTGGTGGCGTTACGGTAATTTCTAAAGAGCTAATTAGCAAACCTTTTGGTGCATTCTTCGCACGTTACTGACTTCCACGGTACGTGGGATTCACCAAAATTTTCTATTATGTTCTATACGGGAACGGCGCTAGATGATAGAGTTTCTTCATCCCGGGTTGGACATTGCGAGTCGTCCTTGCACATGCCTAGAAGTACCTAAAAGGATTTACTGACCTACCACACATTGGTATGAATAAAAAAAATCAGCGCACGAAATTAATGCAAGGAAACCAGACCAGACAGGATGAAGTATCAGCTTCATTGTGCCCACCAATATTCTCAAGGTGAATTGCTACAAATGACTGAACAATTATTACTTCTGTTTCTATAGTTCTATTGTCCTATGTGATCTGATTTGGTTATATATAGACGTCTACCCATTGATTGATTGATTGATATGTGGGGTTTAACGTCCCAAAACCACTATATGATTATGGGAGACGCCGTAGTGGAGGGCTCCGGAAATTTAGACCACCTGGGGTTCTTTAACGTGCACCCAAATCATAGCACACGGGCCTACAACATTTCCGCCTCCATCGGAAATGCAGCCGCCGCAGCCGGGAATCGAACCCGCGCCCTGCGGGTCAGCAGCCAAGTACCTTAGCCACTAGACCACCGCGGCGGGGCTAGACGTCTACCCAGCGTCGGCTGCTTGGTTCCTTGAACCCTGACAATATGGCTGAACCAAAAACTTGGCATTGGCTGTGAATCTTGCAGATATAATGGTTTATGAACAAAAGAAAGTATTAGAGTGGTAATGTCATGAAACTAGCTGGCTGTTGGAAAATGGGTCATATTATAATTTCATTAAAAATATAATAATGACATTTGTAGTATTAGCCCATAAGGTTATCTGATTCACTCATAAATTTGATAATGGCATCAACCCGAGCTTACGTTCACCTCATTATAGTAGCTTGCGTTCACTTTACTAATGTATTTCTGAGCTAAGATTACAGTAATTTATCAAAGAAAATAAAAAGATCAAGATTAACTTGAAGCGGTAAAAGCGCTATGCCGTTTCTTTTTCTTATCCGTTTACTTGAAACACAAACGACATCACCATCTTCGTGATCACAGTGACGAAGTGTGAAAGCACATACAAGAAAAACATATGCAGGTAAATACTGGTAGTTTTCTCTCTTCCTTCTTTCGTCTCATATTTGTATTGAATTTCGGTGGCTCTGTTTACCTCTTACCTATAGACTAAATGTTGACAAGCAGTCAATCAGATGTCACTAAAAGACGAAAAAAATCACGAGAGATTTGATACGCATTAATGAATGAAGTAATGAATGAATATATTACTTGTTGAGTGAGAAGGCCACACGAAAAGAAGGAGGGGGATACAGGTTATAGAGATGGTGGGTATCGCTAAGTCCGGCGCCTCACTGTTCCTATATGACACCCACCTAACTTGTTCAGCAATGGCTCTTTCTGTCTGCAGGTCCGGTCCAGACAGCTATTGCTGGTCTCACATATTCTCTTTGAAATCTTGATTTTCTGACAAAAAAAAAGAAATATTCTGCAAACTTGTGCAGTATGTAGCATTTTTGTTTCAGTACTTTAGTGTTATTTCCGATTTATTTGGTCGTGGATGAATTTTCGCAATTCAACTTCAGAGCAGCTAAGAGACTTTCGAAGAATTCGGCACGTTGATCTCCTTTTCTTCGATTGAACAAAAAAAAGAACCTGAATTCCTTTGTCGAGTACTTACAGTTGGACAGAATCACAACACTCAGTGGTTGAATGATGCTTTCGTTTAAGTTAAATGTGTTAGTTTTCTTAAGTTCTTTAGTTTGACGTAGCTTAGTTATAGATTTAGGCACAGACTTGTCATACTTATCCTAAGTTTATCTTCTTTCTTGTTGCCGAACGAAATATACTGTGCGTAGTTGGAATGTTTTGACATTTTTAGAATACAAAAGAATAGAAATAGCTGTAAAGTGCACTCTTTTATCAATAACAGTGGGTGGGCCCTTAGACCCTTGTCGAGAAGCGACAAAATGTGATTTCTTTATACATTAATGCGCTTTTAGTTTTGTATCAAATTACTATTTCATTTTTTTATTTTAGAGACGAGTAGTCGCACTCTGAACTCTCAAAGGTTATTTTTTTTGTTTTCGGCAATTTAGTTTCGGAATGCTGGAGGTAACGAAATGCAACGACCTCAAAACTGGCGCTCACGTCACAGCCTACACCGCGAGGATACAAAGTGCTCGTCATAACTTACTCAACTAAAGGGCGTTCCTCACCAATGGACAACTCCCTTCCATCTGCAGTATTTTCAGAGAGGCGCCGTCTCTCCTACATTCCGAGTGATTCTCCGAACAGCGGGAAAAGGCACGACCGAGTGAAGCCCGGGAGCCCTTAGTGATAAGAACTTCATTGGCCGTAAGGGCAGTACAGGCAGCAAATATAAGGTTGGTCGTGAGTGAAACTGACGGGCAACGAACGCCGCATGCAGTCCTTCCTCTTCGGACGTTTCTGGTGGCGTGCGGTGAAGTTGACTCCGCAAAGAAGACGACCCATAGCTTATGCCTGTTAAAAGGCAAGCCTCCCGTGGGCAGTGTCCTGTTGAGTCGCTGTATATTTGTCGCAGAGTAGGGCAGTTTGGATGCTTTACACGCGTCCCCTAATGGACGCCCACGGCTGACCGGCGCCGGACATTGTGGTCGCGGCTGGCCGAGCACTCCTAGTGCGCGTTTGTCTTTCCTCTCTCGTGGGTTTACACTACACCGTCCAACTTGCATAATGTGAGATTGGTGAGATAAGGGAGGCGATAAGATATACAGCAATGGCCATTGGTGACGGTTGGATAGAGTGCACGCAAGGGGCCGGCCTTTATGAGTAGAGAGAGGGAGAAGGTGGGAGGGGGGGAGTGTTGAAGGCGAAATACGCGATGCGTGTACAAATACCTCGCGTAGTCTTGAAATACACGCCCAAAGGCAGACGTTACAGAGTGTTTTCTGATACGGGACATGTAACTAAGTGGCGTAGCGTATCAGTTGCACTGTAATGCTTGCGCAGAGCTCAACCAGAGCCTCGTGGCGCTCGGATTATTCGTTAGAGAGCGAAGCAGTTGATGTCGATCGTCGTAGGGTCATAGAAACCCATGGTTATTTTGTCCAATAGTTCCGGTGCCCCGTAAATCTTCAATTTCGTTTTCCATTTTTGTCTACATGTCTTGTGCGAGACATGTAGGATAGCATAAGTTAACTCTAGGTGCGTTAGAAATACTGCTGTATTTTCAACATGGGTGATATACTGTGGGCGTTGAGGTCTTACTTCACGAGAACCTATGCCTAAAACAGCATGCAGACCTCTTTTTTTTTGTAGCTACGGGCTCCTCTTTGTCCGTTCTGTTTATTGGCAGCAGTACTGGGACCTTGCAATCTGTACTCAGTGCGCCTTATTAATGCTTTGAAATAGTGGCTCTGTTTCCTGAATGATACTCGGGTTGCGCACGAACCTCACAAACCAAGTTTGCGAGCAGAGGTTTTCAAAAGTTACCATAGCGCGCCCACATGGTACTACATGAGGATAGAGGCTAGGGACTTTTGACAACACCTTTTGCGTTCAACGCCTCTCATCTGAGATGTTCCTTGCTATAGATCATGCAAGTATAGCATCGAAGTTAGTTATTATACTTATAACAACTGAAATTTTCAATTCAAGCAGTGGGAACATCTTGCGCCCACGCTTGAGGTGATATCCAGAACGCCGACATTGGCATATGATATGTGGGGTTTATCGTGCCAAAACCACCATATGATCATGAGAGACGCCATAGTGGAGGGCTCCGGAAATTTCGACCACCTGGGATTCCTTAACGTGCACCCAAATCTGAACACACGGGCCTACAACATTTCCGCCTCCATCGGAAATGCAGCCGCCGCAGCCGAGATTTGAACCCGCGACCTGCGGGTCAGCAGCCGAGTACAACATTGACATATTCGTACGTATAAAGCCGCTATAGATAACTTTACATAAGACACATAGGCGCCGCCACCTGATGCTGTTAAACAAGTCTTTTTTTATTTTTCTATATCATGACGTGAAATATTAACCTTATGTGACGACGAGTGAGTCAGTGAGAACTTTATTGTGGTCCAAAAGTGGTAGAAGTTGAACGGAACCAGGTGAAACGTCGACTGCACCAACCCAATCACTTTTATGCGCATGCGGCTGCCGTTCCACCTTGAGTTGTGCAAGATACAAAGAAGGCAAAATGTAACAGCCCAGTACGGCGGCACCCGAGCCCATCCACAGAATAGTCTATAGACCACTTAACGCAGGGCACTGCTGGCACCGGCTAGTCGAGAGAGATCAAAGCAGCCCACTCATCACCGGCTCCAAGGAAGCGCACTTTCGAAGCAAGACGGATCACGGCGGGCATCGAAAATGAGATCGAACGCTGTGATCTTCCGTAGAAGAAACAAAGGAGCGAATGAACAAAACAAAGGGGACATCCGTTCCTTCAGGACGAACGCGTTCTCTCCTAGAGCCCCGACAAAGGCGAGTAGTGCCGCGACGCGCGCTGCAGCGAAGAGATGGATGCATTCTCGATGCCAACGGCCAAGGTATGTATACGGAGGCCTTCAAAAGGGAGCCAGCGATGCCACTCGTTGATTGCGCGAAATTTACGCGAATACGATTCCAAACGGCGATTGCCCAGTCAGGGAGGAAAAGTCCATGCATCCGCCCTCGTTTCTCTCTCGTTCTTTTCTTACTGAAAAAGGCGAGCCCCCCCCCCCCCCCCTCCAACTGCACACACTTTCTTTTTTTTTTCCTTTTTGTTGCCGGGATAGGTGAAGTCCACGTTTCGACTGGCCTCTTCATCACCACCCCCCCCCCCCCCCCCCAACCTAGGCGATGACATCTTGTCGAAGCCGGGAGAGCCATATGCGATTTCGCAATGAGGCCGGGCCGAAACGAAATTTGCTCGCCCGTTCGGGGGCCAAGGGCAAATCGCCGAGAAGTCAGTTAATAGTCGCGCGCGCGCGCGTCCGCCGTTTGATTCCGATCTTAATTCGAACATTTCGATGAAGGTCTTGCATGCCGTCCGCGAATGGGACGACGAATGTCCGCGCGCCGAGGAGTGGACAGACGAACGAAGTGAAGTAATAATAAACCCGTGAAAACTGGGAGTGCACAGTTAATAAGTGCGGGCATGTTGAAAGAAAGAGAAGATTGAGCCTTTCTCTTTTTTCTCAGTATCTATCGGGGCAAAAAGGCGAGTGCCTCGCGATCGTTTTTGGCGACAAGGTGGGGCAAATGTGAGTCGGTACTGGCGAATAGATATATGTAGCTTAGCCTGCTTTTTCTGAAAAGGAAGATGCGCGTCTTACTGCATCCGAAAGAAATGATTATGCGTTTTTTTTCGAAGTGCGTGCCTGCATGGAATCTCGATTGTTACCTTACCGGCTCAAGGCCGGAGTGTTGCCTTTCTTCTCCCGGTGAAGGTGAGGAGGGGGGGGGGGTGTTTTAGGGGCGAAGGAGAGCCACTCCTGTATCTCATGCGTGTCATTCTCTGGTCCTTCGAGGTGCAAGCACGTGAGAATGCGTGCCGCGATTATGCTGCGCGGTGTGATAAAGAAAAATGAGGACCCGCCGCCGTCCGACTAAATTCTTCACTCGCAGCGGCTATCGCATTTTGGTGATATGATTGATCAGTGCCGTACACGGGATGGAAGTCGCATGTTAACAAGCGCAAGTGAATCCCAAGGTGTCATAATGGAGCTGCGAGATCTTTTGATTGTACAAAGCCACTTATTACTGCTGCAGTTCCGAAAACAAAGAATAAAAGAAAGCCACGTGTAATGTAGTGCCTGCCTTTCTGTCCTCTCGTTCTTCTGTGTCCTGTGTTTTCTAACTTCGCGCAATTACCAAATGCTTAGTGAACACCATCCCACCTCAAAAGTTATTATCTAATATAGATACCCCATCCGCAGTATGATTCCTGTGAAATGTTGCTTTCTGTATTGTGCAGTTTACCGGGAGTATACGTGCTGGGGGATCGCTACATTATCCATTTCGACACAGCGTAACGACAAAACGCGTTGTATTGAGGTACAGAGCTATTGATTAAATTTTAATCGGCAAGTCGGAATACTAAATTTATGTTTTAAAATCAATGTTGAAGTTATAGGACACGTCGTTCAGCATAACTCAGAGTACAGTTTGACCGCCTGAGGTTTTTATCGGGCTTTAAAACTCATCTACGTTGGTCAAAGACCTCGCTTTTTGTTATAACTACATGGAGCAGCATGTTTGGATTACTATCGCACTAAAGATAGTCACTTAATCACTGTGTGTGGTTGACCAAACAACAGTGCTATCATTTTTGACGCGGTGAATCACACATACTGTTTTAAATTTAGAAATGAAACTTTTGTTCTTTGAATAGAAAATAATCCGATAGGAAGGCGTAAGCTGTGTACAGACTTCCTTTGAGTAAGCATGAAGCTTACAAGATCTAGCGTCAAGGCATATTATCCGCAACATGATGCAGATCCGCAACATGATGCAGCTGACGGGGCATGACACGCCTGCATGTGATTCCCAGGTACTCGTCTCAATAATGTCGCTGGTAGAGTGACTCTGTGCCACCGTGTAGAATGTAGTAAATTCTCGTTCAATTACACAATCGCCAAGTACCGTATTTGATTGATTGTACCACGAAAGGTGACTTTCCATAGCGCCCACAAAGAAAAACATAGTAAAAATAAACGTACCTTGGTACCTAAATATGCATTGTAACACGAGAGTCAGCTTTAGGCGGCAGAAATCTGGAAAAAAGCTCGCATTACATTCGAGTAAATACGGTACTACCACATAATTATGCTTAACAACAAGGAATGCTTATAATTAATGACACCGATACCATGGTTAATGAACTCCGAAGTGAAAACTAACAGGGTTTCTTATGCATTCGCCTAAAAATACTTGAAGGCAAACGCTTTGTTTTTCACCTCGGTCGGTTTTATTCTTAATCGTACCCTCCAAAGTCTCCTTCGAGACGGGGGGCTGAGGGTGGGGGGAAGGTGATCACGTAGGAAGTTGCGCAGCCTCTATAATCAATTCACCTTTCATCAACCGATGATGTTAAGTAATGTTATCGTCACGTGGCTTCATGTTATATGACGTCAAAGTGACGTGTTTCTTACAGAACCAATTTCGGTGATGTGTCGTCATGATGAACTTGCAACACGACGACTCGCCTCGTCACATGAGATCGTTGATGGTGTCACGTTACATTCTGCCAAAGTCTCGCTGGGCCTAAGTAGGTCTCGCCAAATATCGTAATGCATCGGTGCGTACCGGCTTTAAGCCGGTACGCACCGATGATCTCACCAGAGAAAGATTGGCCACCCTGGTGCAGTATCTGGCCACCCCCTCCCGTAGGCATTCGTCAATTAACTCACGGCCCTCAGTCCCCACCAGCTGCGGAGCAACTGACCACGGCGGCGGTCAGATCTGCAAAGCAGCAGAGGGTGCTAGGAATCTCTGGATACGGACAGGCCACCAATGGAACTTGAACTTAGCAACGTTTAACGTTAGAACGTTATCTAGTGAGGGAAGCCTAGCTGTATTATTCGAGGAGCTAGAAGGCATTAAATGGGATATAATAGGGCTGAGTGAGGTTAGGAGGACAGATGAGGCCTATACTGTGCTACAGAATGGGCACGTCATTTGCTATCGGGGCTTGGCAGACAGAAGAGAACTGGGAGTAGGGTTCCTAATTCACAGAAACATAGCTGGCAACATAGAGGATTACTATAGCATTAATGAAAGGGTGGTAGGCATTGTAATTAAACTGAATAAAAGATACAAAATGAAGGTAGTACAGGCTTACGCGCCTACATCCAGCCATGATGACGCTTCAGTTGAAAGCTCCTATGAAGACGTGGAATCGGCAATGAGTAAGGTGAAAACACAGTATACTATAGTAATGGGCGACTTTAATGCAAAGGTAGGGAAGAAGCAGGCTGGAGACCAGGCAGTAGGAGATTATGGCATCGGCACTAGAAACGCCAGAGGAGAGCTACTAGTAGAATTCGCAGAACGCAATAATCTGCGTATTTTGAATACCTTCTACCGAAAACGAGAAAACCGCAAGTGGACATGGAGGAGCCCTAATGGCGTAAATAAGAACGAAATAGACTTTATAATGACTGCACACCCAGGAGTCGTGCAGGATGTGGAAGTGGTTGGCAAGGTAAGATGCAGTGACCATAGAATGGTACGGGCTCGAATCCGCCTAGACTTGAAGAAGGAACGACAGAAACTGATACGCAAGAAGCAAATCAATGAGCTAGCACTGAGAGGGAAAGTACATGAATTCAGAGTGTCACTGCAGAACAGGTACTCTGCTCTTAGCGAGGAAACCAACCTTAGCGTAGATACAATGAATGATAATCTGACGAGTATCATCACGGAGTGTGCAGTGGAAGTTGGAGGCAGGGTAGCTAGACAGGACACCGGCAAGCTTTCCCAGGAAACGAAGAACCTAATTAAGAAGCGTCAAATCATGAAAGTGTCAAGTACAACAGACAAAATAGAACTGGCAGAGCTTTCGAAGCTGATTAATAGGCGTAAAGTATGCGATGTAAGAAGGTATATAACATGGAGAGAATTGAGCACGCTCTGAAAAACGGAGGAAGCGTCAAAGCAGTGAAGAGGAAACTTGGGATAGGCAAAAGGCGGATGTATGCACTAAGGGACAAAGAAGGCAAATGAACTACCAATATGGATAGGATAGTTAAAATAGCGGAGGAGTTTTACAGAGATCTGTACAGTCCGAGACAACCACGACCTTAATACTATAAGAACTAGCAGTAACCCAGACGACACCCCACCGGTAATGATAGAAGAAGTCAGAAAAGCTTTGGAGAGCATGCACAGAGGCAAAGCTGCTGGTGAGGATCAAGTCACATCAGATCTGCTGAAAGATGGAGGACAGATTGTGTTAGAAAAACTAGCCACTCTATTTACGAGGTGTCTCCTGACGGGAAAAGTACCAGAGTCTTGGAAGAACGCTAACATCATTTTAATACATAAGAAAGGAGATGACAAGGACTTGAAGAATTACAGGCCGATCAGCTTGCTCTCTGTAGTATACAAGCTATTTACAAAGGTAATTGCTAGCAGAGTAAAGAAAACATTAGAATTCAATCAACCAAAGGAACAAGCAGGATTTAGAACAGGCTACTCAACAATTGACCACATTCATACTATCAATCAGGTAATAGAGAAATGCTCAGAGTATAACCAACCACTATACATAGCCTTCATAGATTACGAGAAGGCGTTTGATTCAGTAGAAATATCAGCCGTGATGCAGACACTGCGGAATCAGGGCATAGATGAAATATATATAAACATTCTGGAAGAAATCTACAGGGGATCAACTGCTACCATAGTGCTTCATAAAAAAAGCAACAGAATACCAATAAAGAAGGATGTAAGGCAGGGGGACACAATCTCCCCAATGCTATTCACTGCGTGCTTACAGGACGTTTTCAGAAGCCTAGAATGAGAACAGTTGGGGATAAGAGTTAATGGAGAGTACCTCAGTAACCTGCGCTTCGCCGATGACATTGCATTGCTGAGTAACTCAGGGGACGAATTGCAACTCATGATTACGGAGTTAGACAAGGAGAGCAGAAAGGTGGGTCTTAAAATTAATCTGCAGAAAACGAAAGTAATGTACAACAACCTCGGAAAGGAGCAGCGCTTTGCGATAGGTAATAGTGCACTTGAAGTTGTAAAAGACTATGTCTACTTAGGGCAGGTAATAACCGCAGAGCCTAACCACGAGATTGAAGTAACTAGAAGAATAAGAATGGGGTGGAGCACATTCGGCAGGCACTCTCAAATTATGACAAGTAGATTGCCACTGTCCCTCAAGAGGAAGGTATATAACAGCTGTATCTTGCCGGTACTTAGCTACGGAGCAGAAACCTGGAGACTCACAAAGAGGGTTCAACTTAAATTGAGGACGACGCAGCGAGCAATGGAAAGAAAAATGGTAGGTGTAACCTTAAGAGACAAGAAGAGGGCAGAGTGGATTAGGGGACAAACGGGAGTTAAGGATATCATAGCTGCAATAAAGAAGAGGAAATGGACATGGGCCGGGCATGTAGCACGTAGACAGGATAACCGCTGGTCATTAAGGGTCCCCAACTGGATTCCCAAAGAAGGGAAGCGGGGTAGGGGGAGACAGAAGGTTAGGTGGGCAGATGAGATTAAGAAGTTTGCGGGTATAAATTGGCAACAGCAAGCACAGGACCGGGTTAACTGGCGGAACATGGGAGAGGCCTTTGTCCTGCAGTGGACGTAGACAGGCTGATGATGATGATGATGATGATGATGATGATGATGATTTTGACCAATGGCACATATAACATCGTCAATAATGCCAGGCGACTTTTGTCCAGGTCTCGCGAAGTCTCGCGCTGTTCAAGTAGGTATCGCAAGGTAGCGTCAGGTCTCGCGAAATCTCGTTATAGTTTTCGGCTCACGGCACATTTAGGCGTCTTTCTTATTCAAAAGAAAAGAATAATGAATAGCTATGCAATTGTCTCCAGCTGTCACTCATACTTAGAAGTGTGACAGCTTGGGCTAGTATGGCATGGCGATAGTTATAGCGCGAGAACAAAACGACGACACAGAGACAAGAAGCGCTCGTGTCTTTCGTGTCCTTCTTGTCTCTGTGTTGTCGCTTTGTTCTCGCGCTATAACATACGTCACTCATACGTTTTGTCTTGACCACGATGAAGCAGAAACGCTTTCTGCACTAGAATAACAGCTTCTTCTAAAAGCGACAAAAAAATAGGCGAATTCGCGACGGATTTTTCAATCGAGGGACTAGAAATCGAGCGAGCAACAACAGCGTAATTTTTCTTCGACAACAACCTTCAGCAGAAAACAAGCCGTGACGTATTCCGCAGTTGAGATGTGTGAGAAATGATTCCGCATCTCTTTCCAACCGCCGCACGTGAAACCAACACCACCACTGGCACATTGGCGCGCGGCTGTTTGCAAATCTCCTTCTTCAGCCTCTTGGGACAAAACCTGAGCCAACTATTCACGAACAAAAGACGGTAATAAGAGACATAGGAGTCGCGGATTGGACGAAACTGCTTTGAACAATGCGGAGTCGTCGCACGTGGAAGAGAACGAGGAGTGCGCGAAACCTTTGACAACGAGACTGCGCGAATGTGAGTGAAAAGCAAAATAAAGAAGAACAAAACAGGCCACCTTCAAAGTATACGCGGCAAAGCCGCGTGCAAACAGTGGCGCGCGTTCGTGTTGCGCGAGCTGGCGAAACGAATTCGGCTCTCAATTCTTTCGAGCAGCAGTAAAAGGGGAGAAGCCATATAGTGGCTTGGGCCGTGAACTGGTGGAGCAGATTGAAAAACAAGTGCACAGGCGCCGCTGTTCCAAAACAGAGTTGAATAAGAAAGAAAGGAAGATGAGGAAGAGGGGCATAGGAAGTGGCATTGCATGGGAGAAGAAAGAATCTGGCATCGAGGTCTCGGTGCGCCCCGCCTTCTACGGCGGTGGTGCTTCGTGTGTTGCTGCAACTCTCCGAAATTGTGATTGATGAGCGGAGATGCGCGACCGAGGCGCGAATGAAGAAAAGGAAGAAGCACTGTCGTCTTCTCCGCGGTCTGATATCGGCCCGAGAAGGTTCAGAATGACGGGAGGAAAAGAAAAAGAAAAGTTGTGTGAAAGAAGGCGTCTGACTCTGAGCGTACAAACACCCGAACGCGCCAATCTGGCGAGAATTCGACGCATGGCGTCGGCGTCTTCAAAAGGAAAAGAGCCAGTGAGGGGGCGGATGAGAGATGGAGAGAAAGGAGGAGGTCTTCAGGAATTCCAGTGACAACGCAGGCGAGGCGGCAGTGCTGTAGTTCGAGCGCTGGAATGGAAGTATGTGGGGGAAGGGTGGTCCGGCCCCAGTTGACGTGTTGACTTCGTTGACCTGGCGGTCAAGGATAGGTCAATCTTGGAAGCGCCATACTCGTATGCGCAAGGCATTCAAACGTTCATTAGTGCTTGCACGAGCGTGTGCCTGTATATTAAATCTATTTGTATCTGTATAATAAATCTGTATAATAAATATCTTTTGTATGCTGTGTGATTGCTATATATATTCAAAAATTTAAGAGGTCGCTTACACATCCGCCTAAGACGATTCTATAGGGCGAAAGCTGTTTTCATTTCCTTCTGAATACATGTATTTATCTTTCCTTCTTCCTCCCCCCACCCTCCTTTCACCACACACGCACACCCACTTCCGAGAGCTTTTTCCTCTTAACGGGGCTTTGCATAGGCTTCGGGATCAAAGGCACCTCAGGTTTTCGGCACCTTACCTGGCTGTACACTGGTGTCCGTGATCAGCCAACTTTTGAACAAGCAGCCATGTGATGTGATGACAAATTTCCCTGGTCTGTGGCGTCATCACGACGTCACTACTCTATGATATTTTTTTCACATAAATCCTCCTGACGATGCCTCCAAAGGTTGATTCTAGCATTTGATGCGGCCTTTAAGGCTCTCGCTTTAATTATCACCCGGCTCCTGCACTGATGGCCTGTGCGACAGACTTACACTAATATAGCCAGCAGACAGGCAACTAAATTATCTCTCCTTGTCCCCCTTCTAGCATCAGCCTTACTTTCCATTTTAGAGAGCGTAGAAGGACGGGAGATGCCGGTCCGTTTACTAAGTTCCGACGTGTTCGCTACCCGACACTGAGGATGAGAAAATGGCCTGGTCAATAAATGAAGAAAGCTAGGACAAAAGGAGCGAACGCACGCATGCTATGACGCTTATCGTGCAACCGCGAACGGTTACAAGTAGTTTGGCTATATTGACAAAGTTCAGCAGCGGTCTTTTACGACTACCAGCCCTGGCGAGGACTGAGGCTAATCAACCGGCACTTTATCTTAAATTCGGAGCACTAATGTCAAGTGCACAGGCACAAATGGCGACTCGGGGGGCGCTGGAAGCAGAAAGGAGGCTGACGAGAACAAGTATAGGTAAAATTATCTGAACGTCGGTTAGCACGCCCCTTTTTGGGCAGAACCATAAGCGGACAAGTAACAAAATGAAGGACACATGTTTATGATATGCACCCAACGCGGGTGGTTTTTGATCAGAGCGTTAAACAAGGAATAAATTTTTTTAAAAATGCAGAGAGAAAAATAAATTAAAGATGGAAAATTGCCTTCGTGTCACGTTGTCCCCCGTGCCACGCGCTATTCACCGCGCTGCCCCGAATGATGGCCGCGAGGGCTTTTCTGAAAACTCGGGGGGAAACGAAAGTTGAAAGGAAGGATCAGCTCAGCTTTGTACTGACACCACGGCTTGCCTCGCACAGGGCTTCTTCGCTTGGAAGGAAACGGCTAGGGTTAGAACGCCCGAGCTAACATGGGGCTCAAACGCCGTGAGCAACTTAATGGCTCCCCGGGCATTAACAGCGTGGCATCTTTCCCCAAGACAGGATGAAGAATACACATACAAATAGACAAGGAGAGGAGAGGAGTGCGCAGGTTGTTCCAACAGGCGTGCAGCGGCGTGAAGCCACGAAGAGGGCGAGGGGGTCGAAGGAAAAAAGGAACGGCGACGGAGGGGCGGCGCGCGCGAGCGTGCTTTAATTACCGAAACGTGCGTTCCGAAGCGCTGGCGCTATAGCCTGGGCGACGACCGGACTCCGGCGGTCGCCGTTTAGAAGGGGGAACGCGAATGATTTGCGTCCCAGTCTCAGATTTCGGGCCGAGATTACGACAGAACATCTCTCATCCACCCTTTCTTCACCGCTGGACATGTTCACGGCAATTGCGAGCACGATACGAAAACGTCCGAGCGGCTTGGAAAACTCTGTCGGTTCAGGGCGGACGTATGGCATGGGTGCGGGAGAAGGCGCAACGTGCGTCTTGGGTGTCTGGGCGCGCCCGGATACAAAGAATGGAAGGAACGAAGAGACCGAAAACTAAACCGACCGCACGAGTTGTAACGTTCTGGTAAAGACGGTACTTTCGTCGCTGTTCGAGCATGGCGAAATGTCATGTTTCTTTCTTTTTGGCGATTGTAAATCGCGGTTCAGTCATCTCCCCCTCCTTTAGTTCTTTTTTACTGCCCAGCTGATTTGTCATAATGACGTGGGGGTTTGTTTATAGGCTCTAATTTGATTTCTCTTGCTTTTATTCTTTCACGCTCTCTTACTGCTATATCAACAGGGTAGCCAACGTACAAGCTCTCCGGTTAACTTTTATATCGTTATGCCTTTTCTCGTTATCTCCAAGTCTTTCCTCCGGGACTTTCCCAACTTCACTTTCCTAATTTGTTAGATAGGATCTGGGAAAAAAAGAAAAAAAAAAACTCGCAGTGTCCACACGCGTTGACCTATAACAGGACCCCAGTCGAAAACCATGCTTATTTTTCTTCTCAGTCAATGTATGTATCCTCCCATGCCTCTTCCCCTCCGAAGAATGTCACCTATATAACGTGGTTCCACACCGCCTCAAGGTTCGGGGGCATTGCACTTGCTTTCTGTACCTCACCTGGTTTTCTACTGCCCCCGTGATTGGCGTCGCTTTTTACGAAACTCGGATGCAATGCCATGACGTCATCATGTGACGTCACGCTACGTGACGTCACATGATGACGTCATGGCATTGTCTCCCTGTGGTGACGTCACCACAAGCTGTCATAATGACTTCACAAAAAATATTGGCGATCTGTGATGTAATACGTTGAAGTCATCGAGGTGATGTCACATCGATATCGATGTGACGTCATGGTAGTTTGCTCAAAAAATAAGTGCTCGAATAATAAAGTGATGACGTCATACGTCATCACTCGATCATTTTTGCGTCCCTCCTGTAAACGCCGACGTTCAATTATCGCACTTGATGCGGCATCTAAGGCTTTGAACTTAAGTAAACTATATTTGTCCACTGCTCATTGCTGATGGTGCCCGGCGCTTGTCTCCTATAGCAGCCCGTCGCTCAAGTAACATCTTTCTGGGCACCCGTCGTTTTGCTTTTTATTTTACCGAAACATGTCCTATGGACATGCCAGCAGATGAAAAAAGAAGCTCATTTGGCTGCACCGGACGCCTCCCCCGAAAGGAAGTACATTCTCATTTATCGTTCTCACTCCTCGCTTCTTTAGTTATTCATTCTTTTGCTTCTCTCGCACGGTCAGTACAAGTTTTTAATGGCGTGTGCTTTTGCGCCAATGCACTCTCACAAAACAACTATTCGAGCCGCTTCATGCACAGAGAGGGCGGGCGTACAATTCTAATGGGGCGCGCCAACACAGATTGCCGAGTGCTCCTCCTTCCGCTGTATAGTTGCTTCCTTGGTAAGGCTACGAAACGTTAGGCTCCGAAAGCGATCCTTAAAAGGTCCAGCGTAATTACACGAGGGAGATATATATCGGGGCAGAGATAGCCGGGGCGGTCACGTTCTCTCTCTTTTTAGATTAAACGTTCGCGTCGGTTAGCGACGCACCTGAGTATTTAATCAGTCCTGCTGATAATTTCTCGCTTCTTGTTCCCGCTTTCTTGTCCTACCACTGCGTCGCTCACAGTGGGCCGTTGTGAATGTGGCATTCGTTTTCGTGGGCGCTAATGAGGCTCCCTCACTGCTGCATTCGCCTTTCATCAAGACGCCGAAACTGCTTTATTTGACTCGACAGTTTGTCGTGAGAACGTGTAATTGCGTGACCTGAGTCAGACTTAGGTAGGCATAATTCAGAGAGGAAACGCACGGAGAGGCTCGCTGGGACCTTTCGAATGTGCCCAGTGTACTTGCGCCGCCACAAGGCGGGAAACCACACGGGCGCGCTTTTTACGCAGCGTATTTCAAGCGTGTTTCCGGCACCTACCACTGTCTTGACAGGTGTTAATTAATCTGTTCGCACACAGTCCAGTTTCCTTATTTTGTGCGGGGCACATCCACAAGTAACGCGTTGAACTGTTTCATCGACTCGAAGATCAACTTGTTATATACGAAACGTAATTAGGCTGCACCACACTTTGTCACCTAAATGACGTAATTAGCTAGCATAGCGCATTTTTTTTAAAATTTAACTCGAGTGATTAAGGTAAATGCCGTTAGTAGAACAAGTAAATGCGTGAAAGTTAGCAATGTGTGGTAACCCCGGTTGTGGCCGGGCAGCTAGTGCACTCTTTCTTGCACGGGAACATATGAAGGGTCGCAAACTTTAGACTTAACTCTTTTAGGTTACCTAATTAGAAACGTATTTTCTTTACGAATAGGTTACACTCGAGGATAAATGTATGTGTTTCAGGATTCCACAGGAACTACAAAACAAAAGATGCGCGCTGTTGACATGTCCGTGACGCCAGAAACCTTCGTGAACTGGTCGTGGAATTCATCGTCAAAAAATTAGGGATAAGGCAGTCAAGCACGAACACAGGAGAATTAAAGCATGCATGTGACAACACAGGCTTCCACGCAGCACGGCGTTCGCGTTGTCTGTTTCTCATTCTCTTGTCGCCGAGAAAGCTATTGCACGTGCAGAAATAAATAGACTTTGCGCTTACGACCATGACTGTTTGCGCTGTACTTCTGACTCCGTGATGGCGCGTATACTATAGTCGATATTTCACGCGTCCTATTGCGCCAACCGAGCGTGTATTCTTTAACGCTGTAGGCGGTTAGCACGAAGGTCTCCGTTGCACAGAACCTTGTTCCTATAGGGCAGAGGCGTAGGCAGAAATGTTTTTTTTTGTGTAGGGGCGAAGCTCTTTAAGGCGTGGGCTGTGCGTCCTCTGTATGTAGCCACCTCACGTTTAGTTCTTGCAGTGTTCACTAGATGGCGGTACTTGTAGCTGATTATTAAAGGACGCAAGAAGTTACAAACTAGACGGTAGTACTTGTAGTTGCTTATGAAAGATGCGAGATGTTATGAAATAGGAATGATGTCACATATGGCGCGTGTCATTGGTGGAAGGCAATTGTTCAATTTAGTGCGGCGGCGTACGCTAAGGGGAACGTTGTAATAAAATCGAGTGGGCAAAAATGTACGGAGGATTCATGGTTTACAAGGTTTACGTCCGGAGCGCCCACTCATCATCATTCACTTCGGGAATATTGCGGCACTTTTTTGTTTCGTTGCTTGGGGGGAGGGGCGAACTTTCTTTATCTGAAGTGGGGGCTGGGCAGGCGGATGTGGTCCAGTGTCATTTTGTGCTTGATAAGCCACGGCATAAAAATATTTCAAGGGGTGGGGGTCACGGGGCCGGTGTGCTGCCCATTGGCTACGCCACTGGCCTATAGGGGGAGCAGTCTCCAGTTGTATTGAATGCATTGTAACGTAAAATTTTGGGCGTGTTGGCACGTCATACTGTAGTTTTTTAGCGCTTGAAAAAACAAGTACAAAAAAAAACGTTGAGACAGGCGTTTATCCCGCCTGTTTTTTTGTCCGCTTTTTTTTTTCGTGCGCTTGAAAACTACAGTATTGCATGCGTGCAGGCCGCTCTCGTTAAGTTGAATGGGACTTTCAGTAAATGGCAAGCCCACACTTCCCTCCCACGCGTGCTTCTGAATGATGTAGCCGTGATTGCGCGTACACATGTAGTGGATCGTGACGTAGTAGTGCTTCTCGTATAGCTCGAGCAAAGCGTCTCTTGCGTCAGAAAAATCACAGGAGCTGCCACGGCACAGCTTTCACGTATACCGACAGCTGCTTTGAAGGGGCTTACGTTGAACCATCAAGCGGGGCTTAGCACGATGCGGCGTTTTACTGGGGTGTCACAGTGTTCCATTACGAGTTGCGACACGTTCGCTGACAACTAATCTCTCGTGGAGTTCTCAGAGACAGAGTGAGAGAAGTAGAGACACGAGGACCAACGAGGCGGACGTCCGGATTGCTACATTACGCAAGGGAAATTGGGATAGGACATGAGAGACAAGTCACATGAGCCGTTATGCATTTGCTTAAGACAACTCGAACGCTAAAGCCACTTTCTCTTTCATCACAGACTATTGTATTGATCCTTGTCCATCACCCTTCAAAATTCTGCACGTAACATTTGTTTTTGTTTTTGTTTACAACATTGACAAATCATTACAGAATGTGTAAACAGGGGGAGGTCCGATCGTCAGAGACTGAGACGTCCTTTTGCATTGCCTCTATAGAAGCGGGGACATTGCCAGGTTTCTGCTCTACGCCTGAGGTTGCGCTACTTCCAGCTTCGGTCCACTTTTGACGATGGAGAGGATTTCGTGGGATCGCTTCATCACGTGACGATTTGTCATGTGATGTCACGATGATGTCACCAAACGAACTTGTACACGAGCGAACTGGAAATTCCGAGGGCTAATGGCTGTCCCAAGCCAATGAAGTGACTTGCATCCGCATTGTTACTTATTGGTGAACGACCATTCCTAAGGCAAATGCTTTACGTGCCTCATAAGTGTGAGTGCTCACTCCTGATAGTCGCAACTCTACGAACCACGTACTGCGGCGAATACCGAAGTCGAGAAAGACAATCAATCAGTAGTTGCCCTCCTTCAAACTTAATATAAATCAGCCAGAAATAGAATATAAATGAAAAAAAAATTCATTCCATTTATATTCTGTTTTTAGCCTATCTATAATAAGTTTCAAGGGCAACTACTAATATAAATGAACGAAGAATATAAATGAACGAAAAAAAAATTAGGGGACCCTAAAGCTTCGCCTTTAGGAGTTGAACGCGATAGCGACATTCTGTTCGTAGTGCGTACTTCAAACACTTAGTGCATACAACGAGTTGGACTTAGCTATGCACCCACTACGTGGCCTTAAGAGAAGAACGCAGTAGCGTGTGTGCCTTTTTTAGTGGGGTACCGGCTTCCAACCACGGAAGGAATTATGATAATCACATATTCTGACGCTTGTTGGCAATGGATGCCTGACCACGCATTATTACTGCAATATTCCATGTTGGATTGTAAAGTATGTATACAGGACGCGCGTGTTTTTGAAGCATGAAATTTACTTTCACTTCATTTCCAAGCAGAGGAAGTTATTTTCACTGCTTTCACATGCAGAGGTGTGGCCGTGTGGTAGATCATCCGCCCACCACGCAAGCAACCCGGGTTCCATTTCCCGTCGGACCGAAACAACTTTGGTTTGGTCTTAATTTACTTTATTTGCATTGTTCTCAATTTTTTGTCACGCATAAGACCATGAGTTTTTGCTCTCAACCAACGACACCGACACCAGGATTTCCGCGAAACGAGCTCTTGAACGGTGTCGCGTTATAGAATGAACGAAAAAAATATTTTTTTGGTGGCGTATGAGCATTCAACCTCCGCACAGCCCGCGCGCCGCACTTTATACTCAGCCCTTATGCTACGGTAACGACTGCTCATATGAGTATAGGCTATATTACGGATAAGTCTTTGTAGCGACATATTAGGTTGTAGCTTTGCCGTTTTGTATTTTTAACGGTTAAACGAACAGTACTTGGGTACAGGCATACACATGAAAATGGTTGGATAGGTGCATTGTAATTTTTGTGATATTACTTCACGTCGCGATACACAGCAATATGAAAACGTTTGTTTAGTAGCAAAGTAGTCGTTTCTTATGTGCCTTACTTAACATTATCCATAGCAGCTTGCTGCTGAAGGCTATACAGCGCTTCAAGAACGACCCGCTAAAAAAAAAAAAGCCCATTAAGAACAGGAAACCACGAAGTTGTCCATCATCGCGGTTCCCACGAAAGCACCCTCCAGTTCCACCGTCACTGTTGTCATTGATCCCAGCCCACACAACTGCGTGCGAATCACCGCCTATCCACAACTGATACCGCCAACGCGTCATATCTCGTAAATTGAACGCGTGGCCAACCATGCCCGCTGACCCGCGACAAGTCGCCCGGATGTCGCGGCCCATCGAGCCCGGATTCTGCCGACAGAGCGCGAACCCCGGGGCTCAGCCACCCTCTCGGCCGATCTCCGCGACGCGGTCCCTGCTTCTCATGAGTCGCGGGTGCTGCAGGGTCATTGTAATCCAATTGGCATCGAACCCTGTGCTAAGTGGTCACCTCCCCTCTGCCCTTAGTGTAGGCGCGTGTAGTGCCAGAGCTCTCGGGCACCGCCACGCACTCACGTGACGACATCCATCAATACGGCGTCCCCCCGATACCCCCTCACGCACGCCCCCCATGTCCGCCAGTCGTATACGGTCTTGCTTGCCTTCTATACTTCTTGCAATCTTTGTCGTTGCTGTCGCAACTGGAAGGGCAATGCCGGAGCTGGTGCTTGCGTCGTCTTGAGGGCCAAGCCCGCGGCTACTTGGCCAAGCTGCCCCCCACCCCGGCACTCTGACCCCCCTCCGCGTCTCTTCGGAATTCGGGATTAATTCTGCTTCGGTTCTTCGTAACAGGATTTGGGGCAACGGTGGCATAAATCCGCTCCGCGCCGGTTCGAGTGGCTCGGCCGGCCCACTTGTCCGCGGAGGGAGGCGACGTTAGCGGCTCGCTGGTCGGCATTAGGAAAAAGCTACGCTGCCGCACGTTCTCCTTTTTCCCTCTGTTGTTCTCTTCCTGGCAAATTTGTCGCGCTCCTTTTCTTTATCCTGGCTGTCCTTCGTAACACTGGATGCAGGGGGCGTTCTTATGCGCAGCTGTAACGACATGGCTTCTTGCGTGGCAATCTCGCGACGGAAAGCATTCTTGCTTATGCGTCAACCTCCGCTTCTTCTATAGTTGCTGCTTTTCCTTCGAAGACTCGGCCAAGAGGGTTCCACGAGAGTTGGTGGAAAGCAGAAGTGCTTCTTCTCCTCGAGACACATTTGGCGCCCAATGCTTCGATGCCTCGCAAGTGCTTCGACGTAGCGGATATGCATGTATGCTGGCTGCTATATCTGTAGCCGCCGACGTTTCCGTTCCCGTTGGAATGGAATTAAGGTGACCAGGAATGTTTGGCTTCCGGAGCCGCAGGAGCCAGTAAACAATAGAAAGAAGATTTTACGAGGCTATGTCCGCGCTTCAGCGTACAAAGACGAGCGCTCGCAATCACTTTAGCTCTTCTTGAGCACCGACTGATGTCGAATTCAACCTTTTAAGAATTCAGGGAACAGAGGTGTGGCGACAAAAGGACGGAACCAAACTGGATAGCCAAACTGACACACACGGGCGCTATCTTCCACCTCTTTATATATAAAAAAAAGAAACACGCTGATTTATACATAACGCCGGGCAGGGTAATATTACAGATATAGCCTACTGACACGAGTGAAGGGAACGGAGAAAGTGTCATGAGCTAGTGATTCAGTAGATTCATGAGATGTCCCGGTAAGTGAATTGACCTGAACTTAGCAAACAGGCATAAATGCATGCAGGTTCACGCATCTGCATGTGCATTTTCCACTTGTAATTACCCGACACCTTAGCAACATGTCCTGTTAAATTTTTTTGTAGAACGTTTTCTTGAAATTTCACCGCTAATGAAGGTGACACAGGCACTGCCAAAATTTTTGAGGGGCAATGAACTTGCGCAATAGACCAACAGTTATGACGTTTACCCCTCAAAACTGACGGCCTGTGCCGTGGTGTTGTTTGTGCTTCCCTCTTTTCCTCTCTCTATATCTCTCTCTCTTAATTTATTTGCACGCGTAACTTGAACCTCCCTTTTACATTTCCCCAGTGCTGGATAGCATACAGGTTATTTCAGACTGGTCAACACCACTGACTTGGCCAACTCTTCCTCGCTCCTTCCTTCAAGTAGCGAGAGAATGTGTTAGCGCATATTCGAGAAGTGTGTCGTGCCAGTTGAAATTCGATTGCATTCACGAATTTAACAACCCCGTGGCGTAATTATGCGCCTATTCATTACAAATTGTACGGTTGTCTTATACCTGCCAAATATACCGTATTGAACTATCAATTAGTCATTCCATTGCACAGTAATTTCTACATGCTTTGCAGATAGCATGTTAGTGCACATGTACAATATCGCATGCTTTTGCTTGACAAAGAGCCATGCCTTTTCTATTCCCCCCTTCCCCTCTCATTCCCTTCCATGCCACTTAGCCATGATTTGGACAGACAGTGATTTGAAGTAAGGGAAATACATTCAACTTCTACAAACCATGAACGAACATGGCATGCGCAGCGTCGTTTAATGAGGGGTTAAATATAGTTTTTTTTGTTACAGATGGAAAAAATAGAGGTAACTGAGAGACACTTTCTAGAGATTAAAGTTCATACCTCCCATTCGGAAAAATCCGCTGGTCCACTGAGGCGCTGGTATTGAACCCAGTACTTCCCTCATTGGAATTACCCTCATCACACTCGCATTCAACCGTTTTTAACCGCTGGATATTGATTTTTGTTTCTTACTAGCTCATTCACTCACACTCTGTCCTGTCGGTGTCACTCGGACACGCCTAGATGAGAGAAAAATAGAGAGGAAGAAGAAATGGCGTTAGAATCAATCTCGTTTGGCGTTCGCTCTCCCCGTCAGCATCGTCGCCCTTCTGTGTTGTGATCGATAATAAATCGAATCGGAACGACAGCTGACGTGACGTCCCTCGAAGCATGCCGAGTAAACGGCTCCTCGCCTTTGAGTCTGCTACTCTGCCTCATGACCGCAAAAAAAAAATAACAAGAACCGTTTCTTAGCTTCAAGATTCCTGGCATAAACTGAATTTGCTTCAACAAGCTTCCCTTGGAGAACACAAGCCAACTTACGACGCCCCTCTTGCCGATAACGCCTGGATTTCCTCTGAGCGCTTGACTCTTCGCTGTTTTGGTCAAAGTAGAGCTGTCATTTGTTCATTCGCTATAGACGACCTGACGACGAAAGAAATATTGTTCTTCAATTTCGTTTCACCCATACGTGCTGATTAACTGGTCAGTGCACCTGGCCGACAATTGCGAGCGATGTCCTAACCTGTAATGCAAGCCGCGTCGTAGCTAGGTCACGGTCACGAGGTGATCCATCGAGAGATCTGTGAATTTATATACAAACGTTGCATGCACAGCTTGCAAGGAAAGAATATGCACGCTGGAGCATATTTTCTGGGGCACTGGGACTGCGGTACACAGACGCCCGCAGTTAAGCGGCATCGCTTTGAAAAACTCATCAAATCCTCAACTTTTCACAATCGAGACCAGACCTGGCTGTTCATAACAGCCACAATAGAGCCAAGTGGGTTGACCTGCTGGTCTCGTCGTGGGAATAGCCAGATTTGTGTCTAGAGGAGAAAGACGCCAAAGTTTCGAAGAAGAAGAAGAAGAAGAAGAGATCTATGAAGGTGTGATCAGAATTGAATGAAATGGCCGATTCACTAGCATGAGCTGCACCGAATGGTTCAATATTTTCAGTCCTACTTATGGTGGCCAGAGTAGCTGTGATATTAGAGAAAATGTTCACTTCGTGCGGACGCCCTAGAAATAATATTATGGACAGAATTTAGTGTTTTAATGTTTCCGTGGCGAATCTAATAGTGACATATTATACAATGGGAAGTCATAATACCTAGATTACGTGGTCCTGTGCTTGGTTAAATTTGTATCAACAGGGCGGGACTGGTGATATTGCACCTGTATCAAGTTTGTTTAGAAATTAAGTTAATAGAGCAGTGTATTTTTGCAATGTCAGTCATACAAGTTACTAATAGAGTGACTTCTTGTAGTTCCATTTGCTGAGCTGGGGCTGAACTTAACATTAGACAATCTAGACTTACCTTCGGCCTTCGATGGTTCTGCTTTGGTCTTCAGCCACAGGAACGCTTATGACGACGTTTGTAGTTAACTTCGTGAAACAAAACGTATATGACATTAAAGTACAACTTTCATAAGTAGTATCATAACAGCGTGATTTGATATAAAAATTAAGCGGACGTATTCATTTCTCCCCTCATTCTAATTTCTATTCAAGATAACTAGTGTCGGACCTGAATTTCTGAAGAAAAAAAAACAGTTGTTCCACCCCTTCTTTTTTACCTGTATTTTTCTGATTACCAGTAATCAATACAGTGTGTACTTTTGGAAATTCATATTGTATATTATTGCCCAATCTTCTAGAGTAGTTATGGGCCATATATTTCAGAGCATCATCAACAACAATCTCGTCGAAAGAGGAAGAAAGATGCCGTCAAAGAAGGAGGGCAAAAGCCCAGCCTCCGCCATTATATGAGTATTATTAGTTACCTATAGCTTCAACAAGTGATACACTAGAGAAAGTACTGGGAAAATTGAATACTCGGTCAATGCCTTGCATTGAGTATGAGTCATGCTCTGATTAAGACAAGAAAAAGGAGAATACCCAATTATTCAATTCTTCGCCAGTCTTTCACAGTGGGTATGTGCCACAGGCGATAGGTGAACAAGAGAAAGAACCAGCACAGTGGGTGTAAGCCACACACAGAGAAGAACAAGAAGCAGCAGCCCTCAGCATGGTCAGCAGCACTCAACCGATCCCGAGAAGAAGAAAACCTTGTCACCGACAGTGGTTGCCCGGTCCTCTTTAGGTGCTGGAACGCCACGTCGCTTTTCGACTGTGAGGCTCGACTGTGAATAAGCTGCCCGGGCTCAGGATTGGGCGGCAGTATCCTTATTGTTCTTTGAGAGTTCTTTATTTTCCGGTAACTGTATTGGTCTTTCTCAGCTGAAGCGAGTCATTCCATTTTGATGTCATTTTCTTCCCCCGGCCAAGGGCACTCCCCTTGGTTAGCTTCCACTCCCGCCAAGGATTGGCCGATAGACTATTTGTTACGCAGTGGAGCGAGAAGTGTCCCTGTGGCACTGGTACCTACAGATGGGGGCAGTATTCCGATGAAGAACCCAAAGGCGATTCAAGTGGAGCTTCGAAAAGCCACTTCGCATCCCCAGGAGATCACTGAGGTCCGCCAGTTTGGTCGCGGAGGCATCCTGTGCTGTTCCGCAGATCAGGAATGCATTCGTGAGCTCCTGCAATGTTCCGAATTCGCAGCGCATCCGGTAAGCCCATTTATTCCGGCACACCTCGCATGCTCGAAAGGATTAGTCCGCGGTGTAGACACAAGCCTGACACCTGCAGATGTGCTCGATTTGTTTTCGGTGGCGGGTGTAATTTCAGTGTACAGGTGCACCCGTACAATTGACAACATAAAATCACCAACGGAATCGGTGATAGTGACCTTTTTAGGAACAGTCCGACCTTCCGAAATTAAGGCATGGCCACTGATCTATAAGGTAGAGCCACTTTCCCCCAAACCCCTGCAGTGTTTGAAATGTT
The DNA here is from genome assembly GCA_013436015.1 of Rhipicephalus annulatus. Taxonomy (NCBI): domain Eukaryota; kingdom Metazoa; phylum Arthropoda; class Arachnida; order Ixodida; family Ixodidae; genus Rhipicephalus; species Rhipicephalus annulatus. The sequence continues at coordinate 81,749 of WOVY01002501.1, read as the reverse complement.
GGCGATATGGACATAGCGTCAGAGGGTGCCGATCAGTTCTTAGATGCCGTCTGTGTGGTGAAAATCATGACAGCCGCGAGTGCAGCTCTGAGAAAGAGAGGTGCTGCTTATGTAATGGGGCGCACCCTGCAGACTCCGCAGACTGTGTAGCAAAAGAAAGGGAGCTTGCCATATTGGATATTGTAGAACGCAAGAGGTGCTCTCGGAGAGAAGCCGTTGCAGAAATGCAGGAGAGATCCAAAGGATATGCCAGTGTTGCAGCACGTAATACCACCGCCATGGATGCATCTCTCGCAACATCTATCGCAGAGGCCGTAGAGAAGGCTATGGAAAAGGCAATGGAACGCCTCGCAAACAACCTTTTTGAAAGCTTGGCACAATTGGTTTCCAATCAACTATCTCAAATTCTAGGTGTAGCATCTACGAACGATTGGGCTCCTCAGACATCATTAGTATCGCAGCGTACGGAAATAGAAAGTGCGACAACACGTCAGCGAGCGGTTTCTCCTGAGGCAGGGACTTCCAAAACAACGGAAGACGGTGATCTTACGGATGATTCAGAAGCATGTGCAGATATGGATATGGACTCTCATAAGGCTCTGAAGCGAACCCGATCTCCCCAATCAAAAAACTCTTCGCATAATTCGAAATCTAAAAAGTATCTATCCAAAAAAGAATTCATTGAGAACATGTCTAAGAAAGACTTTTTGCGAAAGGACATTTTGGACCAAGCAGTTTCTGCGACGGTTCTGTCGTCAAAATAGGTTCACTAACCATATTACAGTGGAATTGCAGATCTATATTTTCCGCAGCCACAGACCTATCATACATTTCTTCACAGCTTTCCCCGGATATTATATCACTGCAAGAAACCTGGCTTTCAACCAGCCAGAAGTTTCACCTAAAAAATTATCGGCTATTTCGATTGGACCGACCTAGCAGAGGTGGTGGGCTTGCTGTCTTGATAGCAACTAAGTTTAGTCACAAAGCTACGATCTCTTATCGTTGTGTGACTCCAGATTGTGAAATTTTGATAGTAGACATAACATTACCAGACGCTTCTCCCTTGTCGTTTGTAAATGCGTATTTCCCAGCCGGGGTGCAAGACACACGAAGTCTAGACGATATGTTCTCTGCCTGCAGAAAGGATATATTAATCACTGGAGACTTCAATTCACATCATGTGGCCTGGGGTTTTAAAACAGATTTAAGCGGAAAACGATTGTGGGAATGGGCTATTGACAAGAATTTATCTTGTTTAAATTCGCAATCTGCTACTTTTGTCCGAGGTCTCTCTAAATCTGTAATTGACTTGACATTTTCAAGCTCATCTCTAAATATATGTTCGTGGCAAACTTTAGACTGTGCTACTAACAGTGACCACTTGCCTATTACTTTTGTACTGAACTTTCCAAGAATACATGTCGCCGAAAAGGCCCGCTCATTCCTCAACTATAGAAAATTAGAAAAAGACTTGAGGGCTACTTTTGATCACCGCAAGGACATACAAGGTGACATTAGGGCTATGAGTCTGTGTGCAGTGTTAAAAAGATCAGTAAAAGACGCAACGTTTAAATTAGACTCGGCCACAAGAGGTTCTTTTAGTCCATGGTGGACTGAAGAGTGCACGAGGAGCTATAGAAAACGGAAAGCTGCATGGAAACAACTGCTGGTCAACCAATGTCCAAAAAATTGGTGTGATTATAAATTCGCAGCAGCAGACTTCAAACGCACAGTAAGTACAGCAAAAGAAGGTTATAATATGAAACGACATGAGTATCTTTCTAGGGCTAAAAACAAAAAAGCGCTCTTCAGATTTTTAAGATCTCAAAAGATGTTACCACCCGCTGAAAATATTGACTCTTCTGTTCTTTCCCCCCGTGAGCTCTCTGATTTAGTAGAAAATATTGCGAAAGGGCTCCAAGATAGATTTATGTCAACTCTAACACTGCACATTGTGAACCCAATGGCAGGCGAGGATTTCGAGGAGGTTACTTTAGATGAGCTGGCAGAGATAATAAGGCACTTATCTCCTTCGGCACCTGGACCAGACGGGGTAACAAATTCAATGATAAAAGTAATATTCGAGATTTGTCCAACTGAAGTACTTAATCTGGTGAATTTTTCTTTGACAAAAGCTTGGATACCTGCGGAATGGAAGCTGTCTAAAGTGATTCCACTTCTTAAAAAGCAGGAAAAAGGATTCGCCTTGGACAATGTAAGGCCGATATCAATCACGTCAAATCTGGTTAAGCTAATTGAAAGAGTTTTGAATGCCCGGGTAATGAAATATATTAATAATAACGCAATATTAAACCCCAGTCAAATTGGTTTTAGATCCGGTTGCTCAATATGGTGTGCGCATGTTGATTTAGAGAGCCGAATACAACTGGCTCGGCGTCGGCGCCAATACTGTGCTTTAGTTACTTTAGATTTGGCTAAAGCGTACGATAGGGTTGAGCATTCAATTTTATTAAAACAGATGGAATATCACCACTTTCCCAACTACATCACTGCGTGGGTGTCGGAGTTTTTAAGAGGGAGAGAATATTACTGCTTTAAAGATGGGTACTCATCGAATAGATATAAGCAGACACGTGGCGTACCACAGGGGGCTGTCCTGTCGCCAGTTTTATTTAACATTTTCTTAAGCTCCATTCCATCAACTAAGGATATTCAGTTATATGTGTACGCGGACGATATTGCTTTCTTCGCAAGTAATACCGACCTTCAATCATTATACCAGAGTCTACAAAATTATCTCAATATGATAGAAAGATGGCTTAAAAATATTCATATGACCCTGAACGTAAAGAAAAGTGTGCTCCTTGCATTCTCTTTTCTGCAGCCTATCAACATCTCGTTAATGTACAGTAATGAGCTCATTCCGCAGGCGAATTCCCTTAAATATTTGGGCATCATATATAATGACACATTAAATTGGAGAAGTCACATTGATGATGTGTACTCCAAGGCAACACGGGCCATGGGGTGGCTACGGAAGCTTGCAAACCGTAAAGCGGGTTTAAGAAGAGATGTGCTAATAATGATATATAAACTTTATGTGCGGCCCATCATGGAATTCGGATTGTGTATTATTTTCTGGCAGCGCAGCCTATAAAATGAGACCCCTAATACTGCTGGAAAGAGAAGCGTTGCGTTTGTGTCTGGGTCTACCAAAGTTTGTTGCAAATAACGTGTTGTATATGGAAGCTCGCCTACCTTCTCTGCTAAATAGGTTTAAAATTCTTACTGTGCAAGCATTCTTAAAGATATACAGTTCGCACCAAAGACTCTCATTTTACGCTTTCATTCAAGAACCGACTTTATTTTTCGAAACCCATTGGTCGCGACTACACACCCCGCAAATAGTATTTGCACAAGCGCTACTAAACCAACTGAATGTAAAAATTAGACATATTGGTCCAATACACAACCTAAAGTCAATGCTTAGCATACAATTCGATGATATATTTCCTCATAACGCGAAACAATTGGCATATAGGTATTTAAATGACCAGTTAGCAGATTATCTAGCCCACCTAGAGATAAGCAATATCATAGCGACTGATGCATCTGTGTCAAAAGAAAAGGCTGGGGTTGGCATCTTCTCTCCTTCTTTGGACTGGTCCTTTTCGATTCGACTCCCAGATTATACCCCGGTATTCATGGCAGAATTATTGGCCATTGTTCTTGCCCTACGCAAATTACCCTCAAGCGAATCATTAGCAGTTATCATTACAGATTCATTATCAGTTTGTAATGCACTTTCTGCGGCAGTAAATTCAGAGCTCATGAATACGTTTCGGCATTTAGTACCGAAAAACGTAAAAAAACTGCATTTGCTATGGGTACCAGGCCACCGCGGATTATATTTGAACGAAATGGCGGACTCTTTAGCAGCAGTATCCCTGGGTGGGCCCACCATCCCAGTTTTGCCAGATACGGCTTACGTAACCGCGCTAAGGTTCCGAAATGCTTGCCTGCAATGGGGAAAAGGTAATTTGGATAAATTCAAAGATTTCGAGCATTTGAGCTATTGCTGGAATAAACAGTGGTGTGTATCTCGCCAGTTAGAGGTCACTTATACCAGATTGCGCTGTGCAGTTCCACAACTAAATTATTACCTTAATAAAGCTCAGCTCAAGGCGTCACCGCTATGCATTTGGTGCAACGAAATTGAAACAATTGAACATTTCTTTTTATTCTGTCATCGTTATTCTTATCAGAGAAAAAGATTTTTAGTAGCCCCATTACAAAAGCTAGGAATACAAGTAAATTTACCAGTAATTTTATCATTTGGCGGAACTTCATTTGGTTACTGCCACAGGGATGTATGCTCCGCTGTGTTTGATTACATCAACGCAACTAAAAGATTACCATGCTAGTGAACCACTACCTTTTCAGATCTTTAGTTTATAATTCGTAGTTATGTCTTTCAAAAACAAAAGATGGTTTGACCGCTTGCTCAGCACACATTTTTGTTTTTTGGTAGTATTATTTTAAGCTTCTTTTTCAGATTGGCTTGATTTTCAGTTTAGTTTCATTTAAGTATCCTGCCGCCCGGTTCTTGGCCCATCCCCCTTTGTGGGTAAGCGCCATCCATCAGAGGTCATCAGCATCAGCATCAGCATCAACCGATCATTCTTGGCTCTGCGACGGTCATCTCACGGCCATGACCGAGCCCCGCCCCACCACTACTGCGACACCGGCTGCCTCTGAAAGCTATCCGGTGCCCGAAGGTGAGCGTCCAGCGGAGAACGCCGCGGCTGCACCTCCTTCACACCCCGACAACCTGTTCAGCAGTAGCCAGGATGAGTTGGTGTACGATGAATTTCCAGACACCCGCAGCCTGTTCTTCATCGCGTGGGTCTTCTGCTGCGTCGGCAGTATCATCATATTCGTCCCAATGGCTTTCATCCTGATGCCTCTCTTCTCGGGCGCAATAGCGAGAGTGGCAGCCCCCGCTGTAGACGGAGGACTTCCGCAAACGCCAGCGCCAGGAAGTATGAAAGCCCCCACCACGACCGTAAAGTTTACGGCACCGACATGGACTGTCCCGTAAACGGCCACCGCGAAGCTGCCTACCTCCTGTCTGAAGACCAGACCGACCATAGCAGTCGACATCAACCAAATGAACGTCAATAGTTACAACGTCAGTACGCTAAGAAAGATCGACACTTCCAAAGTGGAAGTCTACTGCATCTTCAACATTACCAGGGTCCACAGAGGTGCCGGGTTCGACTTCCTGCTCGACCAGTTCCCGTGGCCAGTCTGCCCCAACGTCATCTACTGGTCTTTCAGCGTAAACTTAAGCGACGGCCGCTTACTGAGCAGGGCGCCAGAACTCGACGAGTACACCGGCTTCTACAACATCTCGTCGATCGCGCGATTACATAACGCGGACGCAAACGTGCTCTTTACCGTAGGCGGCTACCCGGAGGACGGCGGCTTGTTCACCGTGGTCGGCAGTGGAACCCTAGCGGAGGCCACCTTGGCTCAGTCGATGATTATGGTACTGTATCGACTGCAGTTCACCGGTGTCAACATCCACTTGGTCGAGGACCCGCCATGCGAGCAATACTTCAAGAACCGGATGGCCAACCTGCCGTCGTTCATCACTGTGCTCAAGAAACTGGTCGGCATTAACCGCCCCATCCAGAACTTCAAGATAACTCTGATGGTCGGCACCAACAAGAACATCGCGAAAGAAGCCTTGGCAGTCCTGGGGGACGTTATAGACCGGGTGTTCATCGACACGTTTGCGTTGTTTTCCAACAATTTCAGTAGTTCGTTCAACAATATTTCTTTCTGCCATACTTTAGACGCGTTTATGTTTGATTTAGCTAATGAAATCAGCAGTGGTGCGGGCATGATCGGTAAGCTATGCCACAGTTATTCTTGTATGACGCGTACATGGACCAGGCGAAATGATGACGCAGGCCAGCCGCTAGATGTGACGGATACGTTGGGCTATGCAGCGTACCAGGATTTTTGCAGTCCTGATGTCTCGCTTAACTGTTTCACAGGTTCCGGTATTCGCTGCGCCGAAGCAACGATTAGCAAGACTGGTCGGGGAGTTATCGCCATTGCCTACATTTTGATTGGAGACGCGTTGGCGGACGCCTTTCGGGGCAAGTGTCTTTCCTTGTACGACATCGACTACGGTGTGCATCTGAAGGTGTGTAGCACAAATGTGGGCAACTGCGACGTGCTGGAACAGTTCGCCTTTAGGTTTAGTTGAGGGCCGTATGCAGACACATTCGTTGATGAAGGTTCGGTGGAACATTTTTGACCTCGTATAGGATCTGTGGCCTGATTTCTCTGCACGTAAAAATCAGACTAACCGCATTCATTTTTACATTAAAAAGCCTGTTTTTATTAGTGGTATAATAATAATTGCCGTCATCATCCTTATGTGCTTTGTTAATTGTGTATTGCTATAAAACGCTTGTGAGGTGATAAGTTTCGTTATCTTCGACAGGACCTTAAACCTTAATTAAGAATGCCAGTGTATAAAGACGAATAGTTCAATAAAAAAAACTGGCTGATCTTTCATCTTGGGAATCGGTATACCACAAAACAGAAACGTGTCTTCACAGAGGTAGGTGTGTTTATTGTTCATTGTCTCGCCACAAGGGTGAAGGAATAAAAGCTGCAGCCACAAATCATAATGTTATGCGAAGAACGGCAAGCAGCTCGAAACTTACTGTGCGCGCGTGAAGCAGAAAAAACGCATGAAATTAGCATACACAAGGTGAGTGAGGACAAACAACTGTCGCAGATCGACACTTAAAGCACGCTGCTGAGAAAAAAAGATGTGCGAGACCAGTGCAGAAGTTTACACAGGGCGAGCACGCACTGTCACAACTCTTAATCGGTCGTGCGTCAGCAGCACGCTTTTACGTAAACGCGACCGCGGCCGCGAGCGAAGTTATGTTAGTGCTCTATTTATCCACTGTAACTTCAAACCAAACATGCGGTGCAAGCACAAGAGATGTAAAGTGCCCGAATCGCTAGATAAGCCGGTGCGTGTGTGAGCGACTGGCATGACTACGCCGTGTGGTGGTGTGCGCGCATGACAACGCGTGGGGCGACTACATAGGCGAAGCGCGCGCGCCCACCACGCGCCCCTCGTGCTATCTTGGTATACCGGTGGCGAAAATGGGTTGAAGTTGCTGAGCTCTGAGGACCACCAACGTTGCATGATGTTATTAAATGACTCGCTGTTAATGAGTTCGACAACAAATACGTTTATGGTCTAGTGGTTTGCTCAGCGTGCCGTGGAGTGAAAGGTCCCTAGGTCGACGCCCTGCGATGGATCTTTTTTTCCTGTTTTTTATTTGCAGCAACAGCATCAACTACAGCAGAATTGACGGAGCTTGCACTAAGCAGTACAAGTTTTGACAAGAGCAAAACTAGGCGATTGTGAAGACTAATATGATTGCTCCTGGATTGTTTCTAGGCCATATAGCTATAGGCAATGTTAGGTTGTTCCCGCATGGATTCTCCGCGGAGAGAGGTTCGAGTTCATGTCTAAGCTCGGAAGCGTTACTGAATATGACTGACCACTGTCAGGTCCCCGATTGAGAGAGCATCAATTATATGAAAACTATGCGTGGAAACACGCATCTAACCGGCGCGCAATCGAGGGTCTGTTAATATACGCCTGCATTTCGGTACTTTCGCCTGGTTTTTCATCAGCGGCGACTCAGCCACCACGATCTGTAAATCGCAGAAGCTTCGTTTCATAAAGAACATAATAACGGTAAATGAAAGTACATATACGAGAACCACGGAGGAAAACAAAACGAAAAAAAAAAAACCCCGGGTGCCGGCACGCGTTTGTGCTCTCGCTTTGCAAACCTCTCGTTGCGGGGGTAGTGCTTTTCAGTCAGACGCGTGCGTTAGACGGCTGAGCCGCCTCTTGGTTTCTCAGTGGGGCTCCCCTCCCATCCGGCGCGCGACCCATTGTGGTCGTGACGCCGGGCTCCCGAAGTTGCACGTATTGATCTGGCGCCGGGCTGCTGTACGCCCTGCCTCGCATAGCGCCATCGCGCGAGACAGTATCAGCCGAAGCGTGGGTCGCTTTCAGAGCAGCCCTGGCCTGAGCTAGGCGGCGTTCTATTGCCGAGTGTGTTGTCCCCTAGCGCTGCGTCTATGAGGCTCGGAATAGAACGACGTTTGGCGATAGGTAGCGAGACAGTGGTAATAGTAGAGAAGCACGTCAACTTAGGACAGGTAGTTATCGCAGGTCCGAACCATCACATCGAAGTGATTGCTATAACGGGATAGAGAGTGGTTTACAGGCATTATCAGATCCTGAATCACGATAGTTTACGACTATTCATGAAGAAAGGTGTATACCAGTGGCATCTTACCGATTATTCAACTTGCCGATGACGCAGCCATTTGTGAAAAGAAGATTAATAGGTGTATCTTTAACGCACAGGGAAAGAGAAGCGAGGATCAGAGAACAAAATGGCGTCAAGGTCTACTTAGGTTGAATCAAGAATAAGAAATGAGCCAGGGTGCGTAGTGCTAAGAAATGTTAAGAACTGGTCATCAAGTGTACAGAGTGAATTCTAAGAGAACGCAAGTACGTGAGTGAGAGCTAGAAAGTAGATGGGCCGATTGAATTAAGCAGTTTGTCGGGATAACGAGGAAATAACAAGCACAGGATCGGATTAAACGGTAGAGCAAAGAAGGGGCCTTTGCCGGGTAGTGGGCGTAGTCAGGCCGATAGTGATGATGAGAGACATTGGGATCGAGAAAGAAAACTGCGGCAGGAACTACTTACCGTGAAACTTTCACGCACTACGTTACCATTGTTTGTAGTCGCATGTTTTAATCCCAACGTATGACAACGTTGAGTAATCGTAGCCTTCGCATAGCTAATATGTGCCAGCCCTGTATCGAACATAAGCCATTGCTACAGCCAGCCAATGCTACAGCCAGCCATGGACGTTCAACATGTTCACTTCCTGTGATAACTAGAGTCCTGTTTTCTTATCTTGCCTATGGAATGGTTCAGTTACTTGTTTCGCCAAATGCATGATATAATTACTTGATAACGCAATTGAACTGTGCTGTTTTCTGGGATTATATGGTGTTGTCGCATGTCCACATATCACCCCTTATGTTCTCATCAACAGTGGCGGACTCAGAAAACCTGAGTTAAATGCCAGCATAGTTGAATGAATGGGAGCTAAAATTAATTAATGCGTTATATTCGAAGGGCTAATTCCGAAAGAATTCTGGTGTTAACGTCAATGGTTGTGAGTGAAAAGTCAGCGTTGTCCGTGAACGAAAAACTGAAAAAGATGCAAATATTATAGATAATAAAGATCTTTATCTCGAGGGAGAATCGAACGTGAGTCTTCGGCGTAGCAGGCAGGTGTTCTGCCTCATAACCAAAAAGAAAAAAAATTATATGAATGTCTCAAAATCAAGCCTTTATTTATTATAAATTTCCGACAAAAAAAAACAGATTGTATGGATGTGGTGTATTGGGAGGCGTCTCCTTGAGGCATGGCAGAAGCGTAGACCATGTCAAGCATTAAAACATTTGAATTGCACAACTTTTAAAGGCCCATTTCTTGAAAAGCGTTCAGACATAATCATCTTCGTCGCCAAGGGCTTCAACACAATAAGCAGCTGCGCAGGTTCGCGTGTTGCGTTATGGGCCCGTAGCGGGCCATTTGCTGATTCGTAAAGGAAATACTTTGACGTAGTGGACAATTCCCAACTGCACTCGCGGTAGGCATTCTAGAATATCTTGAAACTGTCAATGCTTAACGCGCGCAAAGGTTCTTCTTCTTGTGGCACGGTTGAAGCATGCATCGAGAATCGAAGCAAGCCTATAACATTTTATAAAGTGATGCGCGCAATTATGCTGTCACGTTTTATATTCTTGTAAGCGGAGCTGAGGTGTCCTCCAAGTTTTTTGCAAAATCTCGAGGTGCGTGAGTCAGCGCACAACAGCGCCGTGCTATTTAATTGCGTTCATTCTGATTCTTCGCTCACAACAAATGACGCCGACTTGCAGCAGCTGTGCTTTATTCCTGATCACCCGAGCAGACAACTCTCCGGGGAAGCATACTCGAACGCGTATGTAATTGATTGATACGTGGGGTTTGGACGTCCCGAAACCACCATATGCGAAACGCCATAGTGAAGGGCTCCGAAAATTTCAACCACTTGGGGTTCTTTAACGTGCACCCAAATCTGAGCACTCGAGCCTACAGAATTGTCGCCTCCATCCGAAGACGCTTGTAGACGATACGCTCTCCCGGACGACAGTGCAGCTCTGGCCGACTTGGTTGGTCCTACGCCACCTCCTGCCGCCGGTCCGGCCCCTACGACGACGTCAGCGCAGCTCTGGCCGACTGGATTAGCCCTACGCCTTCTCCTGTCGCCGACAAGAGCTCTCGTAAATGGTGCCCCGTCCTCGGACTCCTTTGACCGTGTTTCCATTTTTCCTGTCTCTTTTATGCCGTCACTCGCTGTCCTTCGCATCTCTCTCTCTCTTCCTTTGATCCTATACTTTTAATCCCTCCTCACCCCCATCCCTTGTGAGCTACTGTTGAGGTGTCGCACGCTGATGCAGACAGTTACGGGGCTCACTTTTCTCTTCTTTTCCCTCTTATAACCACATTCAGAACAACTTTGCGTCGGGTTCCGCGTACATCAAAAACACGAGCTCTACACTGACAAACGTATAAGGCACCATCAGCTACTTCATTCATACGACAAAAAGTTCGTGCCTTACTTTGACGATAATGATTACGGTAGTGACGCGATAAAACGAACCTCGCTTGAAGCTACTAATCACGACATAATGAAAGATTAGTGGCGCAAGCTTGGAACGAAAAAAGCAACGACGAAATACAGGACACGACGCCAAAGGATAGTTCTAGCATCTTATCCTGCGAGCCCTGGTGTCCTATCCTGTCGTTTCTCGTTTTTTGCTGTTGTTCTTCTCAGCTTGCGTCTGAAATCTTTCCTCAAGCGACGCACGAACTTGTTCAACGTTATACTCAGCAGAAGCAAATCACAACCTCATCATTCTTCCTACTGCGATGTCATGCAGAATGAGTGCGAAAAAGGTAATCAACATTTCTTCACGCGAACTGATCAAACATAGAGAGAGAGAGAAAAAGAGAATACTGCAGGTGCTTTTGAAAGACCACCCCAGTGTGCGAGGGGTGAGGAATGCGCAAAAATGAATTCCCCGTGCAAGTGCATTGGCATTGCGTAGAGCGCAGAGGCCAGACGATCCTTCGAGCAGACGGTGATCTCGCACAGACGAGCAACAGAAGATGAGGAACGTGGTCTACATAAGCTGTACCTACACTTTTTTATTATTTTTTCGCAAGTACATAAAAAATCGCTGAAAACAATACGTCGAGCCACTTGTGTCAGCTCATCTCCGTCCTGGAAAAGGAACCCGCATTCCAGCCGCAAAATTTGTGCGGGGGCAAGAAAGAAAGAAACGTCCCTTGTATAGAAGCGAGCGTCGCAACGGAGTTGAAAGTAACTGCACCACGATTCCAGAGAAAGCGAATTACTGCAAAATGGCAAATGGCGAGAAAGTTATAGCAAAAAATACGTATTCCAACAAAGGAAAAAAGGGAGGGGGGGGGGGGGAATGAACAGCGCTATGGGCCTGCTTCGCCATGCGTCTCTTTTTGTAGCGCTTGCCCTGGCGGGTTGGGGTCGGATTCTCATTCATCATCCGATCGTGACAGGTTTCGCCGAGTTTGCGTGTTCCCTTTTTTATTTTCCTCAAAAAAACTGTAAAGGAAAGCTTCTGGTTTTTATGCGCTGTTGCCACCGCACGTTTCAGTTCCCTCGTTTCTGCCGTTAGAGTATAGGCGTTATCTGGAACAGATGCGCCAGTTCACTATGTTTCGTCCGAGTCTGGTCAAGAGCAGAGACGGCCAAATGACATAGTTTGCTAGACCTAATACTGACCCGTGCGCAGCCTCGAATCTCGGCCTAAAACGATCGATGATAACTTCGAAAAGAGAGAGAGAGAGAGTGGAGTTTTTTAGAACGTTCGGGCTTCGAATTCAATTACGGCGTGTCTCTAGCTGATGTGCACTCCGTAGCGTATCTACGGCCCGTTCCACCACTTCGTCCACTTTCCAGTGACGAGTGACAAGTTTTGGGCAACAGGAGTGAGCTCGCATTCATAGTCTCTGAAATTAATAGCTACGCCCCTCCTCCCTCCTAGACTCGAACGCGCCTGTCAATCCAAGCGGCGTGGGTGCCTAATGCCTCTCCAGTCAATGTGACCCACTTTTCAGCGTGGCAGACGCGTTCGAATTCAAAGTTTTTCGCTAGCGAGGAGCGGTTCCCGAACACGGTTGAAATTAACGATCGGTCATTCGGTGAGGCGGCTGACTTTTCAGTAATTTTTTTCTGTCAGCGTTTGTTTTTACCAGCTGTTTTCTTTGTCGTTGTTTATGACATCGTGGATATAAACTATCACTTATCAAATAAACCGTTTTTAGCTGAAAATCAGGTTTAAAGAGGTCAAATCAAGGGTCAACTCAAGCTGGTTGGTAGGGGTGTTGAACGAAATGGTGCAACAGCGTGTGGCAATGGAAAAACATTTGTCCCGACTAAAGACCAGTCGTTATCCTCGTTTGACCTTTTTTTATGCTGTAAGTGTTAATCTATATAATGTACAAATCAATCTGGTGATTACAAAAGGGGATCTTTTGGGCATTAACAAAACAATAGAAAACGAGTGAGAAATCAGACACACACACACACACACACACACACACACACACACACACACACACACACACACACACACACACACACAATACACACACACACACACACACACACACACACACACACACACACACACACACACACACACACACACAAACTGTCTCTCTCTCTCTGTTTCTAAATGATCGGCCACGTTTAGTGCGCTGAATTTATCTTCTGAAAACAATACATCCCACCAACACGTAGCCCCTAATCCGCCTAGATTTCAGCAGTAGAGCAAGCTATAAATCGGCGTCGTTGCACCGACACCGATTTTCAAGCCTCTAACGGTGACCTCTTGCCGAAGCATAAATTTTTCTTTTTTTTCACTACAAAGGCTTTTTTATGAGGTGCTTTTCATTTACAAAAACAAAGAACGAGACACCACAAAAATAAAATTAAGATACGTGTCACCGCTTCCTTTTTTAAATCGCCGCTCTGGTTCGAGCACTCTTCCCTCACTTCCCGAAAAGCGCGGGAAGACGACGCGCTCGAGATAAGGCTTCTCAGACAAAGTGGGCCGTTCCCGATAGGGACGGTTGAGGCAAAAGGCATCCACGCCGGCCGAGCGTGCCGGAAGAAGCCAAGGCCCTCTTCTCTTCCAACACAAAAAGACGGGGCAGAAGCAACAGCGAAGCGACGACCGGGACAACAAGCGATTGGCGCCGCACCGGAGTCAAGCGAGCGCGGAAAAATAATAGCGATCATAACGCATCAAACCTCGCGAAGAAGGCAAAGAGCGGTGGCCGGTAGCACGAACGCTGGCGCTCCTTTGGCCTTAAAGGCGAAAACGTATAACAAAAGCGCACTGGCCTGAGCGTCTTCCACTTTTAAGACCCTCACGGGACTGATAAAGATTGCTGGCTGGGAGAAAGAAGTGGCATAAAACAAAGAAACAAAGAAAGGAAGTACATCCATCCATATATTCTTCTTGTCCGGTGGTATGCTACATACTGCGCGCCTGTAAACAGAGGGAACGTTGTGGGGATAAGGGGATTTCGGGGGAGAGTGAGGTAAGTGGGCGCGTGGCCCGAGGAGTTAAGGAAATTGGGGAGAGAGATGAGGCGGGAATGAGAACGAGGTTGAGGACGAATCGCTTCGAAGCGTACGTGTATGCTTTTGTACGCGTGTTTACGAGAAGTGCGCTCTGGGGACTCGTGCGGCGGAGGTTGGGGAGGTCGAAAAGTTGCGTCTCGCTTCCTGTTGCGCGCTATTTCCTGTCGATGCCAGTTGCCCGACGGTTCTTTTTGCTCGATTGAGGAAGGAGGTGGTCGAGGAACAAAAAATAACTTTAAAGGTTGAATGCATGCGCGATTTGTTGGGAAATACGCGTATAGGCAATAACGCCACACGGGAACTGAATAGAGAGAGACAACAAAAATGAAATAATCTCAAAAGTTTTCCATTTTGGAATAGTCCCCCGGGAGAGCTAGTGAGCGAGTCTATATCTATGGGTTCCCTGTGAGAGAATAACAAAGTTTGGAATACCAAGAAGTACAAAAAAAATGGCGTATTCGTAGTTCTTGTAACAGCGTGGAGTCAGATGTCGCGTATGCCTGCAACGCAGTTTCTTGGGCGGATTCAGCTACGCTGGTACGAATTGACTCGCTTTCCTTTGTTCGTGGGTACGGCTGTAACTGCTTCGCTGGTATCGTGTTAGCTTGTGTTTTGCAAGGAAGTCCTGACGCCGTCGTAAAAATAAGAAGGGCAGCGTTGTTTTACAAGCCGGTTGACGACGGGCCCGAAAGTATAGCAAGAAAGAATGTAAACAAGCCGAGGTTGGCAGTGAGGTGGCACCTCCACGGGGAATTTTCGTTCGTCGTTGAGCTTAAGATCAGACGTCCCTCTGCTAGAACAGAAGAAAGAACAAAAGAAAAACTGCGTAATTTTAAGAGCAGTTTCTTCGTGAACGTGACAAGTAAGCTTTCTGGCGACTCAGATAAGGTGCGAGAAAGTTTCACAGGAGCAGGTACAAAAGTACGAATAGGAAGGACGGGGGGGGGGGGGGGGAGGCTGATGCTGAGGCTTGACAGGAAGTTAACAAAGAAGAAAGTGAGTGGAGTGCTGTCTTGTACGTTTTGTGCGCGGGGACGTTCTCGCGATGCGTGGCTCGTTCAGGGCGCGGGTTTGAGGTCCCCCCCGAGAAGGGCGCTCTCTCCGAGAACAACTCATATCTCTCGCTTTGACGAAGTTTCACCTCCCGTAGGGACCTCTACAATCATGTATATGCCAGCTGAGAGAGAAAGTTGTTTTATTCTTTTCTCGTGTTTTACTTTGGCACGGCGCGGCAGCTAAAGATACGAGGCGTAAGCCGGAGTGCGACACACTCTTTTGAGACGAAGTCTGAAGTGCCCCGACGCGTGACGCCGAAACCGTGTGCGTTCGCGGGTCGCGACATGACATGCACCTTTCACTCCGTGCTGTAAGAAGTTCAGTCAGGTTTGCTGCAGTAAAAAAAAGAAAAGTTCTGTAGATTCGGACAGAAGAGCAAGGATACGGACGACGTAACGGTGACAGTCTTGCGTAAGTTGCGTTGTTATCCTATTATACTTGGCCCGATATCGTCCTAGCTGAGCATATCGGGCTTATAGCAGAACTGGCAAGGTCCATTGTGGGTCTAACACCCGAAGTTTGGAGCCGGTTCACAAACACTTATGACTACGGTCACTGCATCATGTTCGTGGTGCAATGTGAAGAGTGTTGACGAGAGTGAAATACATGAGCCATATAGTGAAGAATAAGTTCCTGAAACTGAGGCATGCTTCCGCAAGGGGGCTAGAAGCTAGATTCATGCTTTCCTCTTCATCACGAACCACTATCTATATGGTAAATACACTGGTTTGGATCTATAGCGTTAGTAATAACGCGTTTCTGTATAAATATATTGTGATTGTTCAAAGTGTTTGTTTGAGCCGCATTGGTACATGATCACCGAAGCGAAAAAACAGCTGAACACGGGACAAAGAGACGGATACTGCGCTGTTTTTTTTGTTTTTGTTTTTCATCCCGTTGATGTAGTATAGTCAACTTGCGTGTGCGCATTTTCTGGGTCACTTCATCCAGTTACTTTCTGCGCCAACAAGTGATTCATGTAATTCTCGTCATTCACATAAGTACGTTGGCGTAGCCAGGGTGTGGCACACTAGGCCCGTGCACCCTTTCCCCTCTCCCCACCCGAATTTTTCACCATCGAGTACTCAGCAAAAAACGACGATTTCAAGGAGGTGCCCTCGCCCCCTTTCGAAAAAAAAATTTCTGCCAACGCCCCTGCATTGAATAAGCTACTTCTGATTCAGAAAGGAGTACCGCGCCTGTTGATAGCCTATTTATAATAACACAGATGTGATTGACATCGGCCGCCTAATTGGCTAGTGCCACCTCGTAATTTCACTACAAGATAGAGCTTAGCAGTTGATGGAGTCCTTCTACGAACGCTATCGTGCGCACTTGGGTCATCTATGTTGAAATCAATCAATCAGTAAATCAATCTAATCAATCAATCAATCAATATTCTCATATTAAGCAGTGACATGTTTTGCGGATATGCGTTTTTCTTCATAGAAGCTTACGTTTACTGCGCAGGCGTGCGGTATACTATCGCGTCGATATTATCGCGTCCAATCACATTATAATGTGGTGTAATCAGCTGCGCTTTTGGCCAACCTTCGCATATTTATCCATTTCAGTCTTAAGAGGGCGTGCAAGGAGATGACAGCTGCTTTACCCACACCACCCGGATGAAGCATCTACACAAGTTGTCTCATGGGATTATTTCATTAACTCTGACTGAATTTTTAATCTCCCTATCTGAGCCTGCATCTCCCTGAACTGATATTATTTCCGCAAATGAACTACTGAAGAGGTTGTATGTCAATATATTATTCACCACAATAATAAACGCTAAATGCCGAAAAGGGCAACAACGAAACTGAAGTTAAAGACGTCCTCAGATAAAGTATGCCTTCAGTCAAGCTGACAAGAAAAGACTAGTGACATGAGCAAGTTATTCTTGGTCTGTGTGTCAGACGCTTCAGAAAACCGGAGAGAAATGGACGAGAAAACGTGGACGTCCATCTTTCTTTTTTTTTTCCCTCGAAGCTCTCGTGGACAAGCGCGAGGAATTTTTCTTCAGAAAATACTGCCGCGTGCGGCGGGGTGACAAAGAGCAGCGAAAAACTCGGAGTGAACGGTTTCAAAAAAAAAAAAACAAAAAAACTGAAGGTAACGTTCGTCTTCTTAACTCGAAAAATGAAGATGATGCGAAAAAAAAAACACAATGGTACATCGCCGAGCATTCTTGTGTATGGGACACGAAGTGAAATAAAGTAGTGTACGAAACGGGGCCAAGTCTGCCGCAGAAATGGACCCCGACAGTTCCCTATTCCGAGAGACGGCCTCGAAGTTCTTGTAGCGGACGCTTGTCTCTCCTTTGGTGCGCTCTTGTTTCGGGTTTCTCGACTTCCGTCTTTCTTTACAAGGGCTCCGCGATCACGCCCGAGAGAGATGCGGCAGCAGGAACACAGAGCGCGTCGACAATGCTTCAGCGAGACAGGGCGCACGCTCAGAATGCCAACGATGCGCTCCGGGTCCAAACGCCGTGACCGGTGAGGCAGCGTGCGAGTACCAGGAATAGCACACGCGCCACGACGCGTGCTCTCTCTGTTCTCTCGAGCGATTTTCGAGCGGAGATGTCGAAAACAGGTCGAAGCGAAATTTGGTACGAAGCAGTTTGTATCAATCGCGAGGAATTGGAACCAGGCAAAAAGACGAAGCGTTACTAGAGGAGAGAAGTGGCTCGCACAAAGACTAGAAAAACACTTCCAATCTGTGCATCTTACTGGCTGCTTCCAATGCTCAAGCTTTTGTAGCAACTGACCCAGATAAGAACTACACTGAGACCTCATTCTAACGAAGTTGCATCTGACATGAAAATGAGATCATTACACAAAAAAATGTTTATGAATGTATATTCTTAACCTTGTGTCTATTGCAAAACTATTTTCACGTACTTCGTTATAAGCAATATTTTGTTATATCCGTGTTCGTTATATTGAGGTTAGATTGTACTCCGCAATTTGTGCCAGTCTTTATCGCGCGCTTCTCAAAACCGCGTGCACAGAGAGATAGTTCACAGTCTAGTCAAAACGCTGCAGTACTAATTTGGTTTAGTGGACGTATTAGGATTTAAAGGTGATCTGACGTCGATAAGGCACACATTGTTTTTCGCCTCATTGTTCTCGTGTGGGGCATAATAGGATTTTAATGTTGCTGTTACCAGCCTTATATATCTTGCGTCCTCCCATTTTATTGCGATAGCAATTCATATATGTGAACACTCTCGGCTGACTTTTTGCCATCGCCGTCATGTCCCGGATATATATATCCATGCATATATTTAAAAAGGTACAGAGAAAGTTAAATCTGAAGAAAAAAGAACAACGCATCCACCGGGATTCGAACCAGCCTCCTCCTCCTCGCTCCTCAGCGCGCTGCATTAACCAAGTAGGTCACATCACTCATGCCGTCCATCTAATAAACGGCGAGCTAGATATATACACCACTTACCACCGGCTTACTGTCTGTGGACTTATAAGGATCATTCTTGAACAAATCGTGTACTTTGTTTTGTACAAGCCATACGTGCTTTCACTCAACATTGACGTGTCCGATGGCTTATCAATGGAGAGGTGGGTTCACTGAAGCACTTGCAGTTGGCTGAAAGGGGGGCATCCCAAAATGTATCTGGCTCCACTTTCACACTGTAGCAACAGGAAGATTTGCGTGCGTCAAGTCCAAGACTATTAGGGAAGTTGCTTATATTGTCATTCGTTCGAATGTGGTTTCCATTGAAATGCGCGCCACCACTATCACTTTAAGGAAACAAACTCAACTTGCTGGCCCGGATGAGTTGTGGAGACGCTTTCGCCGTTAAAACATCGCAGGGCTTCGTCGTCGCAACAGTGTATATCTCACCAGAAAGCCTGAAAACTGACGTCGTGAATCTCCTGCTGCGCAACTTCCGTGCAATATGCCTACAGGATGGACCAATGATAGCCACTGGAGACTTCAACGTTCATGTACTTCGACGTCATAACCGGTGACTAATCGCGTTTCTAGATGCCGAACTTGGACTTCCCCTCCTGTCGAACGTCACGCAGTCAACTATTCGCAACACCTGTTTAGATACTGTGGTTACTGCATTACTGTCAATTCTAGCACAATCGGCTATGTTCCTGAATCTCTTAGCCTTACTTCGTGTAAACGCGCGATTAGTTGCTGTCATATTCATTGCTTCAGATTTGTGCCGAAACTGACTTTTTTTGTGTTAGGGCCCCGGTGTGCCACCTTTTGACTATATACGCAACTGCGCTGGGAGGAGGCAGTACTTTGGTGCGCCATTGCGCTGTGTCGACCGTTGTTGGTACACGTACCTCCCTCTGCAAAGCTGCAAATACGTGAGCGAACGGAATGCGGTTCTTTCAGGGTCGGACTGCAGAGATGCGGCTGGAACGCCACAAGTTAGTCCCCCCTCCTCGCGTGAGTGACGCCTCCTGGGAGTCCCTCTTGGAGGCCGGGAGGAGCCAGAAGGGGCGTCACAGCTCGCCGAACCCACGGTCCACAACAACCCTTGAGCTGCCAAGCTGTGGGCCCTCTGTTTCCCCTTTTGGTACGCAACACCGCCGCCTGTGTGGCGACCGCTCGCAGAGCGGTGCCCCGTGCGCGTGGGTTGAAGGCGTTTGCCGTTAGAGACGAGTTGTCTCGAGGAATCCGCTTTGAGCAACGATATCCTAGCTCGCGCGAAGGTCTACGCGGGCGGTCTTTCTTGCGCGTTGCGAATTGTGAGCCCTAGAAGGCGCACTATACACGCTGTTTTATTAGACAGGCTGGCTCAAGCTGGCCTAAGTTACTGCACGTCAGCTTGCAATCTTGGGGTGCACTTACGCCAGTCGTTGGCGAAGGCAGCACAATTAGTCGTGTCTGGCATCCAGACAGTGACGCTCTTAAACGGCGACGTTCAGTTGAATTTCGTTTTCAGTTCAGTGTTTTCAGCTGAAGCGCACTAGCCCAAGCTGACCTCTTTGCCTTCTGATAAATCCCCACAATCCTTCTCCATGTGTTCAACATCATGTTGACAAGTTAGACTCCGTTACAATGATGGAGTCATGCTCAATATCAGTTGCAGCATGGTGGCCATGGCTGATGAGGCCCCAACCCATCAATGGTCTCACCGACAAACGTTAATTTGGTTTAGATAGCACCAGTAACTGAAGCAGCGTTTACGTCCCTAATTGGCCAAGTCAGCGCCACTGTAGAGTGTTGGCTCCGCTTTGAGCACGGACATGTTGTAACTCATATTGAGGGCCACTGTACGTCTCGCAGGTGCTTCTGTTGAACAGGCGAAGCTTGAATTCACATCCATATCAGACGAATATGAAATGATTTCTTGTGTAATCACGCGCGTTTTCATTTGTTTTAGCAATGTTGCAACCCTGGTTTCAATGCTGAGTAATCGAGCCACGGGTGACTACAAACCGGAAAAAAAGAAAAATTTGAGGGGCTCGTTTTTTTTGCTAAAAAACAACACTACTTAAAACTAACAGATAAGAGAATCTAGGAAAGTATGGGGGACGTTATATATATTACTTACGATGTGAAGAAAGTGAACGGAAATATAACTCCACTTAGCAGTTTATCATACGCTCTGATGAAAAAATATCTCACGTGTGCTCTCTTTCGTCTCGACAACAGAGCAATCACACTAGAATCTACTCTCCAATGCAATCCTGAAAAGTAATCGAGAATTCAAACAACAAAAGCATTGCTAAACTTCCTAAGGACAACAGCAGCTGTAGAGCCTTAAGTATGCCGCGTACCGCACAAGACTGCCGCTCTGCGCGGTGACGTTATGTGTGTGCATGTGTGATTCCCCTCTCCTTTTTTACTCTTCTTTCAATCTCCCCCTTCCCCCTGTGCAGGTTAGCAAACCTGGTTAACATCTCCGCCTTTTGCTCTCTTTCGTTTTTCTTCTTTCCGTGATCGGCCTATCTTTTAGGAAGTGGCTATGGAATGTGAAGACGCCATAATTAATTGATGAGAACGTCAAAATTTTGTCGCGCTGTGGTTCACAATGACATCATAGTGGGACGTAATCACATTATTTTTCTTCACCACTCGTGCTGGCGCCGATGCGACAGTCACTTATACCTTTTGATACGGCATCTGGAGCTTTCGCCACATAAATACATGAAAAAATAAGAGTAATAAAATAGCTTATTGCAAGTAGCGAGCATCAAATTCACGATGAGTGAACGACAGGATATAAGCTGCTGCTTCTAAATTATATCGGTTGACCGCACGTGTTATGATGCCGTAATACTTACGGCGCTCAGCAGCTTAGAAAACTAGTCTGAAACGTCTAGGGAAAGAGAAAATTGGACAGTTCTTTCTTTCTTTCTTTCTTTCTTTCTTTCTTTCTTTCTTTCTTTCTTTCTTTCTTTCTTTCTTTCTTTCTTTCATTCTTTCTTTTTAGAAAAGGTAATATTACTTCCAATTCATAGCAGTACAGAGGGTCAAAGCACTTTAATGACGGGAGACACATACCAGCACCCCCCTTGGCGCGTTATACAAAACCTCGTTGCGTCAGAACCCCTCCCGTTTCGCAGATGTAACAGGACTCCTATTAGGGAACGGTTTACGACCCGAACATACCAAGCGAGGCACAATAGACGACGTTATACGATTGAAAAAAAGAAAACCACCAAACTTTCGGGGTTCTTTGATGCACTCACCAGTATATTATAGTGGCCTCTCTTTCTCATAGAGTTTCCTAATATACACTAGAGGGAACTGTGGCGCTAGTGTCTATGGGAGCTGCAACACACGGCGCTTCAGCGAGCATGGGAATGATGGGTAGTACACACATTTGTCTAATTTTTGTACCTCTGACCTGCTTCTGGCTCCGTGTGTGTTCGTGTGGCTTGGAGCTGTTTTCTTACGAAAGAAGTATTAGCAAATGTTCAGCGGTTGCGCTTCACCATTTTATTTTTAGACTTACTTTCCAAATCGGCTCACGAAGTTCGAAAGAGTTCAATATTTCTTTCAAAACAAAACCGAAACACAGCAGCAAACGAAGCCGCAAGTACGATTCACCGCCCGCAAGTACGAGGACTAGAGAAATGTGTGTGCTACCCATCATTCCTATAGTTGCTGAACGATCGCAGTGCCAGAGTGCCCTCTAGTTAATTTTAGAAAACTCTATGCTCCTTCCTAACCGTTATGCAAGTGTTGAAAAAGAGTAGGCCGCGACCGAGCGTCGTAACTACGGGTTTACAGGCAGGATAAGTGAGGCATTACTCGTCCAATGCCTCGTCTATAGACAATTCGTTCGGTGGCGTGCGCGCGGGGGCATGGTGCGTGCGCATTGATGGGCCTAAAACCGTAAAACCAGTGAAACTGAACGTTCATGGTTCGTGGGCGAATTGACCAGCCACTTTCATGTATTTTTGTAAGCGTTAAATATTTAAGTCAAAGCTATTCTAGAGAGGTCCGCACACCACGAGCAAAACTTGTTCGGCAAGCTAGTTTAAGTTTAATAAGCCCACCTTCCCTCCCCCTTTTTCTTCCATAAAAATCACAACATGTCCTCAGAGTGAGTGATGATGAGTGGCGCGAAGCCCGTCCATGCTTCCACCCGTCCGTTCATTCTTGCTTCCGTCCGTCCACGTGACCATCCGTGCGTCCATACATGCGTCCGTCCATCTGCCCATGCGTCCATCTAGTGAACACTCCAAGTACCGCCATCTCCCATCTCGCATGCACTGAGGCACATACCCGCTCTAGAGCGGGTATGTGCCACACACACACACACACACACACACACACACACACACACACACACACACACACACACACACACACACACACGCACACGTACACGTACACGCACACGCACACCACACACACACACGCACACACACACGCACACACGCACGCACGCACACACATACACACGCACGCACACACGCACACACACACACGCACACAAACACACACACGCACACACACACGCACACACACACGCACACACACACACGCACACACACACACACACGCACACACACACACACACACACACACGCACACGCACACACACACACACACAAGGGATGGACAGACCCACGCCTTAAGGAGCTTCGCCCCTAAAAATAAGCAAAAACGCGAGACACCAATGAAAAGGCACACTTTATTTTCAATTGAGAGACGTGTAACATTCTTCCTGTTGTGCGTTCAGAAACCTGCAATGTTAATTGTCATCACGTGTGTTATTTCGCGTGTAGTTATTTGTCTTTTGTGTGGTTTTCGTGTATAACAAGGCGTACAGACCATGTTAGTTTGCGCGTGTACATGTGAACTAATGTGCTGTTGAATTGTACTGTGCACTCTTGTATTCCACTGTATGAGAAGCTTTGTAAGCTATTTGTTTTTCATTCAGCTTCGTATATTTAATTTGCCCAGTCAGACGTGTAGCTGGTGCCAGCATAACAGCACCCACTTCTGATATTTATGGTTTCAGTGATCAAATAAGAAAAAAAAGATCACTTGAAAGGTCAGGATGTCTACAGGATGTCTGCAGGATAAGCATACTCTTCTAGTTAGTCTGAGGCGCCATAATGTTGCATTCCTTGTCGAGCCTTTGTGAAGGGCTATCCGACTCATTATTTCCGCGCAAACACACCCAGAGGTCTATAACACTTGGGCGTTCGATTGCCCAGTGCTTGTGCATAAGCGAAGAACGCTGCGGTGTGCCTTTGCTGGTGTGCAGCCGCCTCTGCCGAAAAGCGTTTACATTTGATGTAGACTTAGAACATCATACGCGTGCACCTATTTCATAGGAGACGTTTCTTGCTCACGGCATATAAACATTGGTGGATATGAGAGACGGAGAAAGAGATAATGACTAGGAAAACATGTGGTTAGGTATATACCGCCCATTTAATTTCCTTCCACATGTTGAAGTCAACGGGAGAAAAAGGGTTGAGAGAGAGAGAGAGCATGGATTGGATTATCCACATGCGTAGTGAAGCGGGGCTATACAAACAAGCATTCAAGCCAGCCCCGCCTTCATGTATTTCAAAAGCGATCATAAAGCTTTCTAGGCTTATAAGCGGTGAGTCCAGGATCTCAGAATGTTCTCCTCAATAAGACACAGATAACCACGTCTTGTCAAGGCGCAGCCAACAGCGTGACGTTTCTTTTTAAGAACTGGGAAACAGTTGCAACAGAGACGGTCGCTACTGTTTTCACTGCTGCACTTAAAGCGCATTGGGTGAATCGGTCATTCTGGTGCGATAATGAGCCTGCTCAAAGCAGCGCTGCGTGTAATATTCGCCTGCATTGTAAAGCTCGAGAACACGGGTTCGCTTTCTGACAATTAGGATCGCAGTCATATCTGGTCAAAAGGCGAAAACACCCGAGTGCCCAAATATGGGTGCCCGTTGGAAAACCGCAAGTGGTCAAATTTACTCTGCAGGCCGACACTACACACTAAACAAAAATGACCTGAAATAACCTCAAAAACCGGGTAAACCATTTGTCCTCTAGCGCACTACCTTTCCTGGGTTTTTTTTACCACCTACTACCTAGGTAAAAATTTACTCTCTTGCTAACTGAGTTTTTGAACGTAGGTAGAGTAGTAAATATTTACCCCAGTGAGGTTTTCAGCGAGTATAGAGGGAGTAAACTTTTACTACCTTCACAAGGTTTTTGAGGTGATTACTAGGAGTTATTTCTGGTGGTAAAAAAATAAAAATTGACGGGTGCATTCGGCCAGAGACGACAAATTTATTTAATAGCAGAACTAATTGAATTTATTGAACGGCAGAATTGGTGACACATAGATTCACATACAGACAAACACGCGCACACAACAAATGCAGAATAATACACCACAAGAACAGACTGCACGCGTTGCTCGACTACACTTCGACAATCCGGTATATATATAGGCACGACTTTTTTACCGGCCAAGTAGTACCGGTAGGAGAGCTCTTTTTTTCCATCGATTAACAACAACTCTTGAAGGTGCAAGCGTAAGCTTCAGGTGGGCTACAGGGCACTAAATGTCACACCGACCTTTTATTATAAATCTACACGATCTCACCTTTTTGATTATCCAATAATTGCTTGGCACACCGGGCTCTTTGCCCCACGCGTGTTAGCACTGCTGATGCACAAGTCCATAAAATATACCTAAGTACACACAAACCATGGTAGCTCAATGATTTTAATTGAGCGACGGTGCACAAACACAGTAGCAGCACGTATTCATCACAACGGGCGTAGAGGAGCGGTGCACGCCTGCACACAAGCTTCTTACCGACGGCGTTCTAGGCCTTTTCGAGGAGCACGGCTATCCGATGAAACACAGCTGGCGATCACAGAACACATATTCCGTGCGAATTTTGTCGTCATTTCAGACACAGATGAACACGTGACCGCTATCTTGCGGAGACAGGGCGGTGTATGCATACTTCCAACGAAAGACCACCATCCGGGCACGTCCGGGTTTTCTTCGTGCTCACCGGCCGCCGCTTGTTGGTTCCGTCTGCCTCTTATCGGCTTCGTGCTACATGTTTGAGAACAGTTGGTGCATGAGGTGGGCGATTCGGGCAGCACTTTACTCGTGCAGACATCGCCTACTGTGGAACAAAATATATGCGATGCTTCTTTCACCTGCCCCGGCGACACACTCCCACTGGTCACTGGTGGCCGCGGCTCGGTGCCGACGACAGAGTGAAGCATTTTGCTTATTGCTTCTTCAGCAGGCAAGCACGGACGATGACACCAGATTGATTTTGTTACCACTGGCAGATCTGGAAATATCCGCGAACTGGAGATATCCGCGACGTGCAGGTTCGGAGGCGCTCGGAAGAGCACGGTCGCTCGATGATGTAGGAAACACGTGAGATCCATCAGCCCAACCAGACACACAGAAACCGAGCTTCTTGCACCGTCTGTCTCCAAAGCCACCGCCGAGCAAAAGCAACAATTTGCGAAAATATGCAGGACAACTTTCCACAGCAGGTTTTCTTCATTTTTTTTTCTTTTGAGAGGCCCCCCTCCGTCTTTTTCTTTTTTTTTTGTTCAAAGAATGCTGTTCTCGCTTGTTGTGCTTATGCTGCCCCCAGTTCCAGTGAAAGTGCGTTGACTCGAAGTCAGTCCAGAGGCACGGCGATGCAAAAAAAAAAAAAAAATATCTGTGGGCTTCGCGTACCTTCAGTATTCACTGAGAGCGTCACAAGGGGGGTATGGGGCGAAAGCCGCCGAAGCAGCTGCACCTTGCAGTCACGTGGTAATAAACTCTGAAACGCAGGTTAAAAATCACGTGATAGAAAACTCCCTAAGTGGTAAAACTGGATTTTGACATCCTTTTACTACTTGCCTGAGAGGTGGTGGTAAAACTATGTCATGTACCATCTTTTACTCCTACGCGAGGTAGTAATTTTAAACCGGAGAGAGTTTTCAGGGGTCATGAGCCGGAAAAACCCCAAACTCGGATAGTTTTTGCTTACAGTGTACAACCTTCCTATAGTACTCTCACCACAGTTTTGACACTCGAAACCCCAGAACGAGATACTGAACAATGCTCTACGTGCATGTCGAAGATTCTTCTTTATTTTGTTTTCGTTCTACTTCTTTAATATTATGAAAGTGCCGCGAATCCTATACAAGAGATTCTAACTCTTACTGAGCGCATTACCGATCATGATTTTCTTCCTTTTCTTGAGGAATACTGTGGTTATGGGGTCGTTTAAAAGCACGTAATAAACTTTTATGTAGCATAGGCTACTACGAATATGAGTATTGCTGATGACACTTTCTTTTATCCTATTCGTACTTACGTCATGGCTGTAAGCGTCTGCTTATATGTAAATATTCGTGTTTCTTTATATGTTGATTTTTTTCAATTTGTCTGGGGCAGCACAATGTACGAAACTTTTTTACTAGAGGGAAGGGGGAGCAGGTGTTTGACCATACTTCATTATGTTCATACGTGTAGTTTGTATGTGTGCGCGTACATAAACACATGCATCCACGCACTCCTGTCTAGGCGAGGCGTCCGTACAATTTTCGCAGCTGTAGTTAGTTTTGATAGTAATGAGGTGTTCATAGCACTACCATGGTTCTATGCTTGAGAAAACTGAAAGATGTAGCTTTATTAATTTATCGTCCCGAAACGGTGATAGGATCTTTTTCACACTAAGAAAAGTGTTGAGGCTTGATAAGGACAAAAAACAACAGTACTTTCAATGTAATTATTTCATTTTTCGTTCTTTGTTTTGATTATCTCCACAGTGAATATAACATTATATTGTGCATGCATATACGTACCTTGTATTGTTATGATCTTGACATCTG
This sequence comes from Rhipicephalus annulatus, assembly GCA_013436015.1. Classification (NCBI taxonomy): domain Eukaryota; kingdom Metazoa; phylum Arthropoda; class Arachnida; order Ixodida; family Ixodidae; genus Rhipicephalus; species Rhipicephalus annulatus. The sequence continues at coordinate 54,542 of WOVY01002501.1, read as the reverse complement.
CATTCGTTTGTAGGTAAAGTTTGCAGATTTGCACAGCATAATTTTTTACATTTTAATCGAGACATGCACATGCGTTTCACACATTATATTGAGGTGTTTGTGTTATTAAAGAAAACTTATTTCTTATTGATTCATGAAGAGCACACAATAAGTATCCAAACATGTTTATATTTGTAGACACATTACAAAATATATCATAAGATTGATTTGCAGCGCATGTTTGATTACAAATGAACTGCGTCGTATTTTGCAGGTATGTTTCTTGCTATAGGCCACCACTCTATCAATGACAGGAATATTTCCCTTTTCTCGGAATTTATTACAGGCTCAATATTTTCGGAGTATTTTACATGACTCAATTCTACAAATTGACTACGAATTGAGTACCAATTGGATTATTACAAATTGACTACAAGTTTGGTTACTGTGATTCGGTTTGTGGTGGCAGCTATAAAACTCCGATGACAGAAAGACTCATGAAAACATACGATTGACGACATAACTGCCGTCTATTCCTATATTTGCTCGAGTACAAGTGTTTGCTCAGTATTATACACTGCATCATGATTCAGAAGCACAGCCTCAGAGGGACGGGAGTTGGACAATGTCGGTAAAATAAGTTTACATAGTTCCCACGCTGAGCGATAACACCTTCACATTTAGGATATTCTGTGTGTGCCAAGAGTTTTACTAAGCACACAGTGCTCTAGTAGATGCCTCAAGGCCTCCAACGTGCACTTCGGTGACGTTCAGGATGGTAACTATATGTGAATGAGGGGGTTCTGACCCCCACCAGATTTTTTTGTAATGCTTTAGCTTTTCGGGTGCTACAAAAGTATCTCCGCGCTTTCAGATCGACCAACGTTGCCAAAGTTAGCCAATTTAGAAAAACCCAGGCGGGTATGCTTGAATTCGTTCACTTATTTCTTTGTGGTATCAACTTACAAGACAAGCACGCTCCATGAATGACGATGGCACGAACGCAGACCAAAGCAGCAACTCAATTACACAAAGTATAAATCTGCTACTTCAGGTGCTTATTAGCAAAGCAAAACACATGCAGATATTGAGACACACACACACACACACACACACACAGATATATATATATATACACGACGTTTAAGTAAATATTTCTAAATCAACAGCAACATTTTAGCAGCCAGCACTACACACTACATTTTTTGTTTATTTTTGCTTTTTTTGGAAGTCGTTAATTTGTGGAGTGTGAATTCTATAAGCTTAAATGTAAGCATTTTGGCAGAAATCTGTCGGGCTCGGTAGAAGATTTAAGAAGTTGGGAAGTTCGTAGAGGGCCGGGGGTGTGAGGAACGACTTGGTACTTCCTCAGGATCTGTCTGTGTTTGTCACAAAACATATCCGTGTCTTGTTTTGCCAAAACTGTGTTTTCTCCATTTCCAACACGTTTCCGAAGCCGTGAACGTATACAGAGGAGATCGTTCCTAGATAGCGGTTCAAGTTTGTTGGCGTGTTGTAAATGTGTCAGGACTCACGCAAGGACCTCCTTCCGAACTTCCTCACTGTTTCAATAACAGAAAAGCTGTAGAAATCGATCATATGGTCGGGCTGCTCAAGCTCTCTGCAAAAGCGCCGCGTTGCACTTTTGCCTTCCTGACGTCGTTCTTAAGTTGGCGTAATCTTAACGAGTGGGAGCGGAAGTTTATTGCTGCCCGGCAAGGCGCACGTTAGCGCTCAGCGGCTGACTCCCTCGTCAGGAACGCCAGTCCAAGCCTTTCGGCCGCTCCACGGGCTTTCTGAATGCAAACATTCGTTTTTGCCCACGTAGCTGGCTGGACACTCTGAACACGGCAACTTGCAGGCTACTCGCTGGTGTTGCTTCTTCCTTCGGCCGTGGTAGCAAGCGGGTGAGCGTCGAAGCAGGCTTGCGAACCACCTCGACCCCTGATTTTCCGAGAATCGCGGAGAGCTCTTCACTGGCGCCCGGCACATATGGGATGACAATGCGCTTGGCTGGCTTCAACTATTTTTCTGCCAGTGGGGTGACCAGCGAGGGAAGATTGTCGCGTAGTGTGTCTTTCACGGGTCCCTCTACACGGTACAGTGATCGTTTTCTACCCGTGCTGACGCCTGCCTAAATAACAAAAACGCAGGCAAAAAACGGAAAGAAAACAAAAGCTATCTAAATGCACAACGCTGGGTAATATTTTTGTCAGTTTGTGCCTCTCGAGGGGGCGTCACAAAAGTGTAAAGAGTGAACTTTTTCGTTGATAAATGCAAAACCAGGTTGCCGAGATGTATTAATAAAGGCAAGCTAACTGAAAAAAAAAAGTGTTTGGAGTGATTTATGTTGTTGTATACCATAATTGAAAAAACAAATGCCGTAGGTAAATATTGTGTTACTGTGTTGCTTTCCGGCACTAAAACTCAGCTGTTCCTCCAGTAGTTCGTCACGTACACCTTAGCACCAAGTATGTAACCCTACCATCTGTGATCAATATTTTAATATGAGCATTTAGTGTGTTCACCTACCTGTACGGTGAACAGTTAAAAAAAAAGGCAGGCTTATCAACAGAATGCAATTCTAGTTTCATGATGCATTTTATTGTCGCTTCCCTTTGTAACATTTACAGACTAGACCACTTCGGGCGCTTTAGCACTGTGCGAAGAAATGCGAATTGTATAGCATTAATATATAAACGATCGTTATTGCTGAGCTTAAGGAAAAAAAAAAGCAGAGTTTACTGGCGCACACGAGAAGACTGTGGAAGCAACGATGCTGGTGGCCTACCCCAATTCCTTTCATTTACTTTACCTCTTCCTCAGTTTTCTTTCTCCCTTCTTGCTACATCAGTCTATCGTCTCGTTATATATATATATATATATATATATATATATATATATATATATATATATATATATATATATATATATATATATATATATATATATATATATATATATATATATATCAATGCTTTGTTTACGTTTAGCTGACACATGTGTTCCAAGTTCGGAGAGGCCGTCTGGCCAGGCTGGAAATGAAGTTTAAACACTCTGCCGTTGAAAATAAAATGCTACATGTATCGAGCATGTAATTCACCTAAATTTTCATCCTACGCTCTTGTCTAAACTGTGGGAGGATCAAAGCTGTAACACTGTATACGATGGCACCAAACGTAAACATCAGTTTTCTTTCTTCCTGGAAGAAAACTCAAAGCATATTTCTGCCAGTAATGACCTCACGTTAACAACTAATGGAATATTATCAATAAATAGCTGTTTTATAGACTAATAAAAATTTTCTGCATCACTTTTTTTTCTTGGCTGCAGCATGATTAGTGTTCCTGCCATTGCCATGTTTACAAATACATCAGCGAGACCATTGAGTGAAAAGGTGGATTATCATCAATATTTCCCAATCTAATAAAGGCAATAATTATGGTGCATTCACTCTTCTATCGCAAAATCAAGCTCTGAATTCCGACAACATCCGGGGGCGAGAGGAAGCACTACATACTTGAGATGTACACCTAAATAAACAGTGTGGGTTTAAAATTGCTTATAGGTTAAGCATGCTAGCCCTTACATCGTACGCCAAGGACCCCATTCGATAGCAAAGGCGTTTAACACATTTATCAATAATGCGGAGATCGTTGCACATTCGACTATCTGTTGCATAAAGCAGTTGTAATGTGCGCAATAACGCTATGAAATTTCCTTTCACGTGTCGCAATGAAATCTCGCCAGATGAAGTGTTACATAAATAATTTATCTATTACTATTTGTAATATATCAAGGCGATTGAAATGAGCCAAAAACATAACGACACAATAGTTCTAGGTGTAGCAAATCTTTTGTTAAACACACGATGCTGCATAATCTGAAGTTGCGAATCTCGTTAAATTAAATGTTGTCAGGTAGTAGTGGAAAAACAATCAGGCACACGCTGTCCCTTGAAGCAGGTATTGTTTGAAGTACAGTTTACGGAACTATGCTGAGTACCTTATAAAATCAGACACATGCAATGAGATGCCAGCAAATGAGAGGTTAACACTAAATTACAAAAAGTTCTACAAAAGCCGCTCCTTCAGCTTACACTGTGCTGTCGGTCCCGAGCATCTGGTGCTATTTTCTCAATGGAACTATACTTAGCTCCTTACGCACATCGACGCAAAGAATAAGCTCTACGAAGAAATAAGAAAGCGAAAGAGCTTCCGCAAAGGATAACCGAACAGTACAATCTTGGAGCGTTTACTATGTAGTTAACAAGCACATTCCTTTCCTGCCCCTTGACTAATGTATTGAACACATTATTTATTATTACTGTTTATTTGCAGTTACTGCAATCACCATTTGGGGATTTCAGCAGGGTGGTACATATATTAGTCGCTGACAAAAACATGACGGTAAAAGTGATGAATAAAAGTAAGCAGAGCTACAGTCAGAACTAAAACCACTTTGGTAGCTTCTGTAAGAGTCGAGTAAGATGTTTTTAGGTGTAGTTTACCCTTCAGCTCCACCTATTTATCGGGCACTAGAAGTAATTGCGTAATCTACGCGAAACTGCGTGCGCATGATGCGTTCAAGTATACAAAAGTATTTCAGGACATATCTTTGCACCATTGAAATAATTTAAATTGTATGAGTTCTGTCATGTTTTTTCGATACGTTGTTGCAAAAATATAGTTTTTCTAATAAAAACTTTGCTGGCATTGCGAAAATTACCTATGTCCAGTACACTCACACCAAGATGCAATTGGTGCACATCGTGCTCAATTTAGAAGAAAAAAAAGAAAACAAGAGGTGGCTTGACGTGACACTCTTCAAGCCCAGTCATAAAAATAAAACTGGGGCATGCTGGGAATATATCAACAGCATGAAGCATGAAGAGGATCAGCGAAGAGGATCAACTTTTTCTCGGGACAAAACAAACCCCGCTTGTGTTATATAAGACTAATAACCTAACAGGGCCAAAAGCAGCGCTCTATCTAAGAGAATAGCAGAATATGTGTACCTATTTGTTCAACAAATTAATTCCAGTGTCCAATAGACTGGACATGCTTCTCCTGTGAAAATCGTTCTACTAACATCTTTCTTAATTTTTTGCGTGCTTTTCGATAGCCTAGTAGCTAAAAAAACAAGATTAAAAACTTTGTTCTGCCCTACAGAAAGTTTGGGTCGGAAAGTAATATGGCTTAGCCACAAATTAAGTATTGAACCTGATATTAGGATTACAATAGATTACCTACGACGAGAAAAAAACTAAAGAATGTAATGCAGTTGGTCCTAGCTTCTTCGTATATAAATTATCTATGACTATATCAAGACTGTGAGGACTCGAATTCAACCAAGGCAAGAAAAAAAAGAAGTCCTCAGTCTGAAAAATTGTTCATGGCTGGTCCGGAACCTGTTCGCGTACTCTACACAGGCCGGCTCTTAAACGGCGTGAGTAAGAATGCACTGACAGCGGGTCGCTATTCTTTGGTTCCCGCAATGAGGGGCGGGCGAGAACAGGTTGAAGAGCGAGGCCACTTCCGTAGGGAACTCGTCAGCGCCGTGGTGGGAGGAGGAAAGAGGGAACGAGGGGGAGGGTTCAACTTCATGCGGCACGTGGTGGACGTTTAACGAACTAGCCCCTCGTGGGCCAGAATCCTGGCCTCGTTCGAAGATACGCCTTTGAGGATACGCATTCGAGGATACGCATTCAAAGACACGCATTCAAAGATACGCATTCGAAGATACGCATTCGAAGATACGCATTCAATGATACGCATTCGAAGATACGCATTCGAAGATACGCATTCGAGTATACGTATTAGAGGATACGCATTCGAGGATAACCATTTGAAGATATTCATTTGAAGATACCCATTCTAAGATACCCATTTGAAGATACCCATTTGAAGATAGTGCATAGGAAGTGCGAAGGAAGATAGTATTTTGAAAAGAGTGTCTCGTCTCGGGCGTATATCTTAGCTCACTTCAGTATCTCACAGCGGTAACTGCTGGATCAGCCGCAAGGCACAAACCGCGCATGCGTGTTTGCGTCAACACAAAGAGAGGGAAGGAAAGAGGAAAGCAATAACAGATCGGTATAGGCGGACAACACGTGAACTAAAGTAGAAGATATGGGACGCATGCAGTTCCGCAGGCACGCGCGGTTTTGCATTTTCTCGGAGCCCGTCTATACGCGTATAGGCAGGCAGGCAGCGCCGACGCTCCCGTTTGGCGGCGAACAGCTCGCGAGAATGCGCAGTCGTAAAACACGGGTTTATGACCCGTTTCGAGGAGGCCGCACGCGGCAAAAGCATCGAAAATCAACGCTCGCCGTTCAAACGCGCATAGGCCCGCGCGCGACCGGGTGTATTTCATACGGGACGAAACGGAAGAATATGAAACAAAGAAAAAAAAGTTCGACATCGGGCGCACACTTCACAAGCGCCCGTTCCGAAAGCAGAGTCGTATAGTCATACGCGAAGAACGTACGGGACAGGAAAGCGACGAAATAAAACAGTAAGGAAATCACAGGCTGGTCGGTCTTCTGTATGAGGAGCTCCTGGAAACTGAGCTCTTTCATGCAAAAGGGTCTCGCTTAGAAAAAAAAGTAAATAAAATAAAATGTCGGACAGAGTGTTGTGCAGAGCTGCCACTGCTGCCTGGAGCACGATCGGGGCTCTTTAGAGGTAGTTATCGATATCGAAACGTTCAGTTCAGCCATAGAAAGTGCGAAGGGTGTATATATTCGAAGAGGGTTCGCGCCGTAGTGACCCGTATTGTACAAGGCGAAGCCGAGTGCCACGTACGGCTGAATTCACCTTGGGTTAACGACAAGCGAAAAATAAAAAGAAGAAACTGTGTCCTGACCGCAATGTACAGAAACTTACTCGTGCTGCTCCCAAGTGATGCGACCATCTGCTGTCGCAATGTATATTCTACAAACGAGAAGCAACATCGATGGACACGACGTGTGTGAAAATGATACGAAAACAGGTTAATGCTTAATACACGAACTCTCTGCGTTGCATCACAGATGTATCCAAACCGCTTGCGCTGAAACCGTACAAGTCAGGAGTGCAGAGAAGCCTGACCATCAAGAAAAATCATTGGCTAAAACATTGGGTTGTTTACTGCGACTTCGCTTTTCATTGCAACAAACTGCAATGTTATACTAAAAAATGGCAGCATATCCACAAGTGAATGGTGGATAGTGGGGCGAAGCATCCGTCCGTCCATTCGTTCTTACCTCCGTCCGTCCATGCGTGCGTCTGTGTGGCCGCCCGTGCGTCCTCCCCCCCCCCGTCCATGTGTGCGTCTGTTCATACGTCCGCACGTCCACCTGTGCGTCCGTCCCTGCGTTCGTCCATGCATCAGCTTCTGCGTCCGTCCATGCGTCCATCTGTCCATCTTTCCGTGCATCCCTCCATGCATCTGTCTGTGTGTCCGTTCGTCGACCTATTCAACACTCCAAGTACCCCCATCTCGCATCTTTTTCATCATATATTTCTCATATAGAAGCACCGCCATCCAGCGGACATTCCAAGAACTGAACGAGAGGAAGAACAGGCACACTTTCTGACGGCTTGCGCTTCGTGTCTACTTCCCACCTTTAACCACCTCGAGTTCATGGCATATACTAGTTCACTGTATTCATGGCGATGCGGCCCAACGCTCACTAAACCTTTCTAAAACCAGGGAGTATAACGTAGCAGCCCTTTCTTGTCAGGTAGTGCTCAATGTACATGCCAATGGCTGCTAAGGGGGAATGAGAGACTGGAGAATTCGGCTTTTAGGTAGTGCGCACGCTGCTATTTTTTTATTTTTCAACAACACAGAGAAGAAATCTCCCACCGGCACCACCTTGGAGGTGAAAATGTAAGACTGGTTACACACTACTACTACGACTACGATGGACGAACGGGTGCCCCTATAAAGAGCTTCGCCCCCAAAAACATGATTGATTGATTGATTTATATGTGGAGTTTAACGTCCCAAAACCACCATATGGTTATGAAAGACACCATAGTGGAGGGCTCCCAAAATTTCGACCACCTGGGGTTCTTTAAAGTGCACCCAAATCTGGGCATACGGGCCTACAGCATTTCCGCCTCCATCGGAAATGCAGCCGCCGTGGCCGGGATTCAATCCCGCTACCTGCGGGTCAGCAGCTGACTACCTTAGCCACTAGACAACTGCGGTGGGGCTCTTCTGAACTTATTCTGGGTTTTAAATGTATGTATATACACATACCATATATACGCGGAACGGTGCGGCGACGTCGACTGAGAAAATGCGCTGAATGTGTCCATATGATTACTATCAAAATAATAGCCTTTCATTTAACCGACTGAGGCCTTGGCCAGGAGACTGTTTACTACGTAGTAGTGTTTTGCAAGATCTGCTGCGATATGTCGGGCTTCGAACAGTGATTCGGCTTGTATGAATCTTAGTGTGAGTTGTGCAGTTTGAAAGGGGTGCAGCTTATCGTCGACTGAAAACACTTTCGTGGACGGTAGAGTCACGCAGCGACGTTGGTAGGAAACCCCGGTGGCTGCTGCACACTTTTGGTTAACAACATTTAAAATGCGTTTCTCGGAAAAGACAGCTGGTGAGTGAGCGTCACTCTTCCCAAAACAACCACAGAAAATTTATTAGCTGCTACACGATCAAAAATAGCTTGAACTTGTTCCGCACGCATGCGCACTTGACACTAACCCAAAGTACGTAGTGAAACCATCTTACATAAAGTGACTCGTTTGGTCTTGTTTTTTTTTTTGCGAACCCATTGAATTTGTGCAAAACGTGGGCTACATGGGCCAGGCTTATCATGCGCAGAAAGATGCGCACCGTAGCATTTTAGATTTATCCGTTAGTGCTACCTCGGTCGACCTCAGAGTGCGTTTGCTGCTCAGCCCAGGCGTGCGCCCGACCGGTGGCTGCGATACCGTGCGTGTACTTGCATCGATGCATCGCAAGGGAGGTGAAACGAACGATACCGGTAAGTTAGGAATGAGTTGATTAAGAGCACCACACTACCGTATTCTTCAACCCAGTCCGATGTAAGTCGTGTACGGTAGTCGTAGATTGAAGCGCGAAAATATGGGGAAGTAATGCACGAACAGCAATCACGGATTAAAACGCGAGAATACGAGGCAGTAGTGCATGTACTTTCGTTTCCAGCGTCTGCAGTTTGTATCGTATCGCCGTAAACTCGACACGAATGCTTACATCATAGCCAGCGTTGCCTTTAACGGCCGGATTGGCATGACGCGGACATCAAGAACTATTGCTCAGTGCAGTCGTTTTGCTACAAAGCAAAAGTCGTCGCGTTTGAATCAATGAATACTGTATGAGGCTTCGAGACGTCTCGGCAACGCAATACTGTGATTATGAAAAAAAAAACATTCACTCTCGATAATCAGGACTACAGTGAACTATTGTCATCGTGGGATTATGTCAGTTTGTATTACGCAGGCAATCAGCTGTTTCGCTCGCTACAACGTTACGCTTTGCCGAAACAGTTACTAATAACGGTCTTAAATTACGGAATTGGTCGTTTCGCAATCTACGTAGTATAATAGACTTCAACTAGCACGCGTAACTTTGCGTAATAATCGGTGGCTCGACTACGAGAAGTCATCTAGGGACGATGGGCCTTCGTGGTTGCATGCTACAGTGTACACCTGACGCGCGCACGAAATTGGCTAGCGATCGATTTCGGGCGCGTTATTTGACCCGACGGCTCCGAAGGCTCGCGTAACTAGAGGGAACGCTAATTAGGTGTTACTCAATACGGTTCACGCAACTAACGTTTGCCCACGTCAACGAGGACAAATGAGTTTTCTGGGGAGCGAGAAGAGCAAGCTTGGCTGCGGACCGCCACTGATCGATGGCACATTGCGAGGTGCATTACTGAAAGCTTGTTCAAGGCTTACCGCGTGGCTCCTAAGTGAGCTAACGCCCACTTGCTGCGTTGTGTGAATGAGGGCGCGCGTGAAAAAAGGTGAGACGTCTAAGACTGTCACAGTATCAACCTAGTGATAGGAGAGAAATCAGTTGGCTTGATTGAGGCGTTGGTTTTAATGACTGCAACTGAAACACTAGGAAACACTGGTTGGAGCAGCTGAACTGAAAACGAGAGACAAAGACAGGGCAGACAAGTACGTCGCTGAACAAACGGGGAACTGTTGAAAGCACCAAGAACTCGTAGAAGTACAAGTACAAGGAACTCGAAGACAAGAATTTCATGGAAGCAGTTTTGCTTCAAAGAACATTGTCCTTAATTGTATGTCCTTGTCATCCTGGTCTGTCCTTCCTTTGTCCCCCGTTTGCAGTTTCACTGCTGGAACCAGTGTTAGCTGTGAACTAACTAGACCAGTTTGCCATTTTAACACAATAAATAAGACTGCTGCGTAAGCTGCAGTGTAAAAAGATAGTAAGATGGCGCCTAGTAAGGAAGGAAAACATTTATGCTACGAATATTGCACCTTAGTGTACAGGTGCTTTGTAGTGACGACACTGAAACAGCCACGTTGAAGCGCTAACATAGTAAAACACGAAGCGATGTCGCGTTAATGTTATTTATTTATTTACAACATACTGCGTTCTTGAAAAGACCAACCAGGAGAGGCACAAAAATTAAGTGGAAAACACACGTAATCGTGATAGATGAATGATGTGCACAAAATACAAGAAGATAAGTACATTATACAGAGATATATAGATGAGTTAATACGACCTTCAGAGCAACGGAGATGGGTCTATCTCCCTATTATACATTCACAATTGCGATAAACAGTAAAGAATGTCGAGTACAGACTACAGTACAGACAATATGCCAAGCTCAAAATGGCAAATAGACTGAGATGTGAAGACCACGTACTTCACGCAGTGAATCCCATTCCGATACTGTACGTGTAAAAAACGAATTCTTGAACATGTTTGTGTGGGCTCGATACGGAAGCAAACTGTGCGTGTGCCGATGTCTCGTGGGGCGCGATTGAAATGGCTGAATGTATACCGATGCATTTACCTTTGTGGAACCAGCATAAAGAGCAAACAGCAGTTTCAGCCTATCGATTTTTCCCCCATCTTCCAGGGTTGAAATGCTATTCGCCAACATTAGAGAAGTTGGTGTACAGTACATGGCGTGCTGGTTACATCACTATCTATTCACAGATGCTTGATTACGTTCCAGCGGCGTCGCTATCACACTGAAGCACGTTAATCACTGCGTGATCGTCTTGACGTCATCTATGCCACGTTGTTGTGCGTCCATGACGTCACGTGGAAGCTATATATATATATATATATATATATATATATATATATATATATATATATATATATATATATATATATATATATATATATATATATATATAGCGCCATTGAAATATTTGTTTGTGCTATGGCCACTAAAGCACGGACGCATAGCGGGACGTATTTAAAAATGTATAGCTTTCAGCACCCGCTCTCGTGTTCACTGAAGCAACTGAAACAAATTCACATTAATTTCAATTATTAACGAATTCGATGCCTTTCATTCTGCGAAAGCATCACATTTCTATACGCAGCCATTTCGGAGGTTTAATTGCTTCAGAAAAATAAGCAACACACATCCTTAAACTTTTGTCTTCACATAGCTATTCCAGGAGGTGCAAAGGTAAGCTGATCAGAAGACATGAACGTCTTAAATGGGTACTTGGCGTCGCACTTATAGCTACAGAGCACAAAAATGACACATGAAATTTCTACCGTACTGCGTTCTGCGTGAAAAGCGACAAGTGGTCTGCTGCATGCTTTAGGAACGTGGTAATTGGCTGCCGAATCAGAGACGGCACCGTAGTGGGTCTATCCGATCTCGAATATTCCCGGGCCTGTCGACAAACATCGAGCGCATGCATTCGCGCTGTTCGCACGGAAGCTGAAGCGCTGCTTTCACGAATGCGATGCACGGATTTGACTGTGCCGTAAGTTGCACACAAAGACCGTGAGAGCCACACGTCACTCGGCCCGTATAGGGCCTAGAATTCTGCCCGCGTCGCAGCGGGACGCCAGGGAGAGAGGGCGGGCGGCGTCCCCGTTTTGATTCGAATCGCACCAATTTTCACCGCGGTTTTTCTCTGAATTTCCGGCTCACCGTCAATACAGGGGGTCACCGGGTAGGAGCCGTTTAGAAGTGCTGGCTGGCCCCACGCAGAATGATGGGCCATTGGGTCCACGGGGCTCTGTGAAGAGGGATATACCATTCTTTTTGTTATCCCTATTGTGCATGCGCTGACCCCGACGGCGCTAAAGCGATTGCTGTGACAGCGTGTCCTATTCCTCATTGCTTCTCCCCTCCCACCTCTTCCTTTATCTAGGGCTCACCTCTGGGGAAGTGGACACCCCAGAAATCACCTCCCTGTCTACGCCACCCCCCCCCCCCCCTGCTAGCACCCCCCATCGACGGGTCACCACGGGGTGGAGTCGGACACGCCAAAAGTATACGTACACATCGACACCCAGTCGGATTCCATCCACCACAGCGGTGCACTTAGGTGAGTTTTACATTACTTCATTTCATTTGGAGACGGCCGGTTGCTCATTGTATTCTGCGGATATTATCACAACTTCTGAGCTAGTTGGCGGTCGCTGTGGTCTCCGAACGAACGTCATGCGAACGTATGCTGTTAAGAGCGACCGAATTCAGTGTGCTGCAACAGCGTTTTATCTAGTGTTTTTATTGCAAATTTGTGGCTTCTTTTCAATACCACGCATTCTTTAGGATGTTAGGTGGTGCTTCAGAAACAGCTTAATGGTTATAAAAAAAAAGCCATTTGCCGACTTACTATTAGGGAAAGAATCTTTAGCAATGTGCAGAAGGACATACGAATCGCTATGTAAGTCAATCATAAAAGCAGAAGATGCACTTAAATATTAGATAATTATCCCAAAAAAGTTTTATATGCCCACTTTACAGTAGTTTTGCCAAGCCCGAAGAAAGAGTGCAGCCGGGTGGCCTTCGTCTCTCGTTATGTTTTCGAAACTGTAAAGTTGGCTTTCCTGTTATGCAGCTTGAGCAACTAACGGTGGCTTGTCCTTCAGAGCAAATAGCCTGTTCAAGCACGGATCGCCTACGCAGTGTCGCGGAAAATGTTGAGTCACCTCTCCTAATATAAATACTAATATAAATACTCGTATTAGACAACCCCCGGCCCGTTCAACGAGGACCGCGTCTTCTCTTGAAGCACGACAGGTGGCGCCATCACTTGTTCGAATATGCAGTGCAGAAAAGCGCACTTGCGAATTCTTAAAAGAGTCTATATGTCGTGACGATCGTTATAGCGCGAGAACAGAACGACGACACAGAGACAAGAAGGACGCGATGGACACGAGCGCTTGTTTTCTTCGTGCCCTTCTGGTCTCTGTGCCGTCGTTCTGTTGTCGCGCTATAACTATCGTCATGTCGTACCGACTAGCCTTAGCTGCCACACTTCCATTTGTCGGTCGTAAACAGAAATGATGATCATCATGAACCTGCATGTGCTTCTTCTGCTTCACTCCCACAACACGTGCGCCGATTGCGATAGACATGCTGCGTGCGACAACGACCTCACACAGAGAGCAAGAGATAAAAAGAAAGAGAGGAGAAAATTATATTTTTTTTTTCATGAGACGGGATTCGAACCCACGTACCCTCGATCAAAAGGCGAGCGTCCCGACTACTCTGCCATACATGTGACACGCTAGCTGAGAATAAGCATAGTCTTGCATAGCGTAATGTAGCGCGGGGATGGGAACGGGAAGCGAGCATGGACAGGTGTGGCGTGGATGAAAGAAAGGAGGAGAGGAGAGAGGAACGAGTAGCTTAGAAATAATTAGAAGTGGAGACAAAAGAAATAGAGCAGTCAGAACATCAAAAAAGTGAGCGGCTGCGTATTTTGTATTTAGGCTGGCGTGTTGGATTACGGACGAGTAGAAGGCCCTTCACTGATTCGCAAAATAATAATGGCTTAGGGGGTACGTCGAATCTGCAGTTTCGGCAGGTATTTTAGTATAGTTTGAAACTGCGAATTCTACAAGCACAGTCGTTTTTTTTTCCTCAAGTCATGGTTGAGGCATGCACCGAGAACCGAAGCAAGACTAGCTATTGAGAAGGCAGTGCGCTCAAGGCCCATACACTATCTCTTAATAACACCTCTTAGTGTTTCTCTTGCATACACTCATTAACAAACGTGAATGGATATAAAGGTGTGCCCCGTATACTGCCGAAACGATAGCAAACATGGCTTTCTCTGGCCACATCTCACTCTTGGTGCCATAAAAAAGAACGAACTATTGTCACGTGACACATATAAACAATTACGTCCCTCAGCGTGACACCTGTGTAAATACGCATTTCCGGCACAGATTTGAGTCGAAATCAATTTTCTCGCTATATCCTCCCGAAATTGCGGAGCCCTCCACTATATACACGATATCCCTCATAACTATATCGTGGTCTTCGAACTTAAAACCCCGAACAATTATTATCACAAACTGTCTCACAGAGATCGAGTCCGTCGATTCCACTTTTAAGCGAACGATTTCGCGTTGATCGGCTTGCTATGAGTGAACACCCCCATTTTCACTCCCCTTCTGGCATTGCTCACAGCCATTGTTCGGGTCTTTGTACCACGCTTGTCACAATACTGACCAAACGCCAAAGTACTCTCACCAGCCTGCCTCTCTTTTTTTCCTTTCTATCTGAAAACGTCCCTGAAGGTTTCCTTTTCAATGTCGCGTGCGGGTTGGATCGGCTCTCGGCTGTGCAGGGAAAACCGACGACCAGGAAGCCGCGTGAAGACAAGGCGTCATATTCCATTGTACGTTGTTGCACGCTTGTGGCGCTTCTATGGAAAAAAAAAAAGATTTACTCGGGCCGGTCCGCGCGGTCTAGCGTGATCGATTATCATTGAAATCCGAGAGGCAGCGGCGACCCCGGCCGAGCCGGTAACCTCTCTCCCTCCCTATTTTAATCCACCTTTCCCCAAAAAGGGATTCTGTCGTCGAAGCATAGCACGACGCCTGATTTATCATAACTTGTCGCAGGAGTCGCGTCCCTCCATCTCGTGCTATCCGACTCGCTGAGCGTAGGGTGTTATACCCGACACCTGCACGCTTTTGGCGGGTCGCGCATTTGCATAAGCGCTATTCTGTTGATGCGATTACGCGGCAAGATAAATGAAACCGATCCCGTCTCGCCCGTATATAGGAGGCGGCTGTACGCGCTGTACAATCGGCGACTGGTCCGCCAGCTCGAGTTGTGTCAACCCGACACGCACGCAGGAGTATTATTTCTTTCCATGGGAGTTTGGCGCCGGTGTGTAAGAGAGCGAGAGAACTGATTTTTGATCTCCCCTCGTGCCGTGACAGTGCCTAACGCGTGCTCGTCACAATGCCGTGTCGAACAGCAGAAAGGCGGTGATTACTTCCATTCGCGGTGATTTTTTATTCACGCAGTTTCGGCGGCCAGCGCCCCCTTTCACTTTGACGTTTGCGGCGATGTCTATAAGCTTGTGTGGTGGCTTTTCGGAAGGTACGGTTGGGTAATTTGCGTGATAATGAGGGTCGAATGGCTTATCGGTGTATGAGGCAAGTCAGAGCAGGAATATTGCAATTGTAGGTGTGTTTTTTTTTTGTCAAAAGAGGTGCGCATTCGTGTGCTATATACTGCGTTGTGCTAATAATAGTAATAGTAATAGTAATAGTGATAACAATGTGTGGTGTTTAACGTCTCGAAATCACGACATGATAATGTGGGACGTCACAGTGGAGGGCTCAGGAAGTTTAGACGATCTATAGCATTCTTTAACGTGCACTCACATCGCACAATCTGTAGGACTTCGCCTGCGTCGGAGTGTGACTGACGCAACCGGAACTGAACACGCGATCTTCGTATCAGTGCTGATGATGGAATTGATGAAGGTGGGGACAAATGGATTTCGTGGTTTGGCTTTAGCGTTGGCCGCCGTGCGGCAGCAACTGGCGTGGGAAATGTTGCGAAGTCTTGCTACGAAATAGGCAAGTCTGTGAGCCTTTGTTTTCTTTGCTGCTACTTACATACGAGTACGTTTTCTGAGTCGAGTTGTTGCTAATTTTGTATAACATCATTGAGGAGCTTAAACAAACAACAACAACAACAACAACAACAACAACAACAACAACAACAACAACAACAACAACATAGTTGTAGAAGCTGAAGGAAAGCCCCGCCGCGGTGGTCTAGTGGCTAAGGTACTCGGCTGCTGACCCGCAGGTCGCAGGTTCGATTCCCGGCTGCGGCGGCTGCATTTCCGATGGAGGCGGAAATGTTGTAGGCCCGTGTGCTCAGATTTGGGCGCACGTTAAAGAACCCCAGGTGGTCGAAATTTCCGGAGTCCTCCACTACGGCGTCTCTCATAATCATACGGTGGTTTTGGGACGTTAAACCCCACAAATCAATCAATCAAGAAGCTGAAGGAAAGAATTCTTTCAAAAGTTTGTTCACGTCGTATGACACAGTATGTGTCCAACACTGTGCGCTGCTGTTTCGCATGTTCCAGTAAGTGCTAACTGGCCCTGAGAATGCGTCTTTCTTGTGGCCGAAAACCATCCGTTATGCATGCACTCTCAATCTCCGTACGCCACTGAATAGGAACGTGTGGCTGTCAACTGAGGTGAAAAATGACGTTCTTTTTTTTTGTCTGTACGAATAAATTGAATGCTTCCGTTCTGAATTCAAAAGCTTTAGTTAGATCTGGCGTCATTTATAAGCAACCAGAAGAGCATTTGATGTCTAGCGGCCCTCCTGTGTATGTGTTTGTTCTTTACTTGTTTCTACGTCTGATTTTTGAGCTTCGAATGCGAGTACAAGTGACCAAAAGAAATAATGAGTGCTTTCCAAGTAGTAGCCGTATTTCTAAGCTTCATACTTCTATATATTCGAAGTGATATTCTCTCTTTCCGTTTTCCGTACGCGGTCACTGTGTTTTTTGCTGCTATTTTTTGGCTCATCTTCGCAATCATCGTCGTTGCAGGGCCGATTGACTGTCACTGTTTGTGGCTGCACTCATCCGTTGCAGAGCCCCGAAGACATGTATTATTTTCTTTCCTCAATTTTCATTTTCTCAACATAAATATTGACGCGGAAGTTCACGAGAGACCGGGAAATTCTCACGTTAATACGAACGACGAAGCGACCATCGCAACGAGAAAAAAAAAAAAAACGTCGACGTGCAGAATCCATCATAATGAATCAACGAGACTCTTTATATTCCGCGTATTCACCATCACTGTCAGGGGTTCCGGGTATGGAGCGTATGGGATTCCGCCGACGGTGCCAGGTGTGCCGGTGGGGCGACAGGCGCATAGGAATCCCTTAATCAAAACAAACAAACGACATCGCGAGAGAGATATACATAAAGAAACTAAGATGGCGCTGCGCTAGAGTAAAGGGTCGTGCAGCGGCTGGAACCCGGAGGGGCCGCCATTAATCACGCCTGACGAGTAGCCCGGCGCGATTGGGGGGGGGGGGGGGGGCGAACTAGGCCCAGCTCGCGAAGACAAGAAGCAAGCAGTGGACCCGCGGGCGCTGAAACACTGCCGCGAAAAGGGGAAGACGATAAGTGAAAAAAATAATAATGATAAAATCAGATGACGCGAGGGGAAAGGAGCAACAGACGGGGAGGACGCTTGATAACAAAGTGTGAGCGTTGGATCCGTGAACGCGCCCACTTTATCTTCGTCAGAGCGATCCCGACCGGAGGCTAGAAGAAACAAGGACTCGTGTACATAAAGAAGCAGGGAAGAAAGAAATGACAGAAATAAGGAGAATTGAATGCTACTTTCCTTTTCGGTTTCATTTGCAAGGATTCTTTCTCTCTCTACCGATTTTTTTGCGATTCCAACCGTCCCCATGTCTAACTTGAGTTCTAGGGCCCATGCCATGCACTCACGGAGTTGTCCGTCGCGGCCATACTAATTCTTTTTCTTTTTTTTTTGGCCAGAACTCCTTGATCTACACTTTGGTACCCACCCTACGAGGTCTTCCTCTTGTATCTGACTCTCTTCGAAAGACTGACTCTGTCCCCTAAGGGGATGCGTAGTACAGTTTTTGTCAGCCGCGAAAAACGCCAAGAAGTCGTAGTGCAGCCGCTCTCACTTTGCGCGATCCGGTCCTTCTAATGCTTTTTGTTTATTTCTTGTTGGTTAGTGAGGTAGAACACTGATGTTAGAAGTGGTGTGTGGGGGGGGGGGTCGAAGGCAGGGAGGGGGGGCATGCTACAAGAAGAGTGGTTGGGGAGGGAGGGATGGTTTCGGAGTCTCTGAACCGATGCAAGTAAGTGGCATTTGGTTGGACCTTAGAGTTGGGGGAGGGGGTGAAGAAGACGGTAGTTGAGGGGGGGGTGAGGGGGATCTACATTAGCCATTAGTGCGAGCAGATTGCGCTTGTAATGTTGTTATAAGCTACTTGTGATTTACTGGCGATTTTTGTATCCGTCAGCGTGATCGTGCTGCCTCTCTTCGGGTCTGGTGTCACTGACTTCGAGGGTTGGGGGGGGGGGGGGGGGAGAGGATCTTCCCTTGTGGTTATCTGTGATGGTCCGTGTGCGGCATTAGGAAGGTCGAAGGTCGAGATGCACTATCGCTGGTAAATGTAAACAGGATATGTCGATTGCAATTCGGAAAAATACATACTGATATCATAGTTTATGTAAGGAGTGCTGGAAAGCGTCCTTTTATCAATAGTTCTACTTGTCGTGCCGAGTTCTTATAAAAGTCAGTCACTGCATGTTTGCTATAGCCATTTTGCAATTGTCTCACTAGATATATTATTTACCGGTTCTGGTATCATTTTCATTTTAGTAGCAACGTCGCGAAGAAATATTCCTTGTACTTTTTATGTACCGGTGAGATGAATAGAGCCCACAGCAGATCCACTAATACTTCCCTTATTTGATTTTGTTTATCTGACTTCAGTTGCCCTAATTACACATTTGGACACTTGCAATGTACGTGTTCAGATTATGTAATAAATTGCAAATACCATCTTAACTCATTGCAATTTATGAAGCACTGTAGTTATTTAGACATAATACTGTTCGTCAATACGACAGTCTTGATTAACAAGCACACTATTTATACAGCAGCACAGCTCCAAAAAAAAAAAAAAAACGCTGATGTTCCCAGTCGTACGCGGGGTAAAGAACTCTTCACACATGCAGTATGTATGCCGTCATCTCCCACTTCAAAATAAAAAAAAACATGATTTTTTTTGTTCTTTCAAAGGTGGCGCTCCAACATTTACTGGAGCCTAGGTTATTTTCTCGATCCTTCAATTCAAAGTTTTTATAGATCCACTTCCCTGCGAGATTTGTCTTATTTTACGTCATCAACGTCAGCACAACATGCCGAGCGTTATTTATTGGTTCTAGTTATTTAAAGTGGTGACGCACTACGGTGCCGCTTCTAGTTTTCACGGCCACAAAATTCACGTGCTTCCGCGTTACAAATATACAAACAAGAGAGAGTGAGCGAGTTTGTTCCAGCGAACCGATGTACATCGGAGTTTAGTCCTCATAACCATAACGCTGCCTCGTCATGTGAAAGAAAAAGAAAAAAAGTTCGAGTTTTTTACCAGCACGTGGGGGTCATTATGGTGCCCAAAGTTTATCGGCGAAAGCTCCCACTCGCTCATTAGGCAAACTTTTTAGATTCTGCGATCATGAAGCCGAAACGTGGATGTTTTCCACGCATGCGAGCAGGTACGTACAAGCCCGAAAACATGCCATCGAAACTTCGCCCGAACAATGCTGCATTAAATCCCCTCCCCTTCCACCTAGCCTTCTCTTTTTTCCTTTCACCCCGTTGTCAACCAATGCATTAGCTCCCGGGACAAATTTTTTTGAAAACGCGATATGCGGCGTCCGTCCACAACGGTCAAACTCGCCTCGGAGTCCCGAATTTTTTTTTAGCGTCTTCATTTTTGCTTGTTCGTTTTGCTTCACGCCCTATTGTGTCCTGTAGGGCGATATATCATCTTTACTACGACCGCGGCCGGGGCTGTCGTTCAAGTGTGCGATACGGAGGCGGCAGCGAAGTGGTGCGCGCGGGCTTATGAAGTGAGATGGGAATATTAATAGTTGATGTGACGCTCTCGGAACTTTCAAAAACATCGATCACTCGTGAGCTCGGCGCATTCTAAGCTCGTGCTTCGATCTCGTTAAACCTCCTTCCCTGTCGCCCGTCTAACGTTATTTTTTTTCCTCAGTCTTTCTGAGCTTTTGTTCTGTTCCCAGTCTTCGCGTTCATCCGGTAAATCTTCAAGCGAGCGTGGCGTTATGGAAAACAAGTTGTTCCCCGCGGACACCCCTCCCCCTTCAACAATTCCATGTGTACGTGGATGGCTGATTGTTGGGATTTCAATTTTCTTTTTGCTGTTTTTTTGGTTCGAGGAAAGTGAGAATACAAATTTCATCGTTTCAATTGCTAACAACTTTGTTCGCGTAGTTCGATTACGGCTCTTTAAATTTATTTTTTGTGTTCCGTTAATAGCTCAAAAATGTCTGTTGACAGGAGCAACGCTTCCCCTCTCCCCTCCAATTATAACTTTTTCCTTCTGAACAGAGCGATGTGCAAGTGTGAGTACGTCCAGTGACCCGTACGCGTTGTTTAGGTACGCCTTATATACACTGTGAACCAGTTCGCACCCTTGTGGGCGCTTTCCCTGTCTATCACTAACACCCTACAATAAGAGTATTTTGGTTTGTCAAGGCACCCTTATTGAAGGGTGTTACTTATAGACAGATTTAAAGACAGATTGTTAATGATAGACACAATTATATATCGCTGTATCCTACGTAAAGTCTATTGATATTCAATAGAAAGACTGCGTATTGATGGCGTTACACATTGCGTGTAGTTATCCCACTGGGCAAGACGTGTGAGAAGAATGGACGGAATCGTAAGTGCCGTAATTGCCGTAAACGGGCAGGAGCCGTTTTAATGCACTATAATTGTAAGTTGGGCTAGTTGGATAAGCATGGTATAACTGTCGTTCAAGCGCAAGAATAAACACGAAAGACAAAAGCACTTGTCCTCTCTTCTTTTGTGTTTATTCGTGTGCTTGAATAACACTTATACCGCTTGAATGACTAGTCTATAGACAAACTCGGCCCACTTTGTAATGTTTGGATTCGCATACCACCGTGCTCGACTGCTCAAAAGTCGTGAGATCGACCAAACCATGGCGGCTGCATTTACATGAAGCTGAAATTTAAGAGGTGCGTATACCTTGATACATGTACACGTTGAAGAACTCCGGATGGTAAAAATTTTCGGGGCCCCGAAGTTTGGACGTTATTGTCGTGTGTGAGACTGTTTGTGGTTTAATTCGAGCCTCTGTGCGCTGGGAATGAACGTATAAACAACCGGACATCAATCACCTAGATAAAGACAGTAGTGACCTAAAAGCAAACCTGAAACAATCTGCATCACCTAGAAAAAAAAAGAAACCTAGAGACAACCACATTAGTATTAAGAATCGTGCAGCTTCGCTGTTTTAAGCCTTGCGCAGGTTAGTGAAAACTTCGCTATTTTATAAATATGAACACCAACCGAGTAGCCCCGCTCATCGTGTCGAAAACACCATAGTCACAGCCTCGCTGGCTTCCATCTTCATCGCAGATCAAAGGCTCTGAATTTTTCCTTTCTGAATTATGTCATAATCGCAATCTGTAGCAACTGTACGCGGACGTCAAAGCTGCCCTCCGCTCTAACATCATCTGTTTACTTCAACGGGCTTAGAAGCGTCTTTCGATTTGACATTGCCCCAGACGCCCTGGCTGGGACGTCCTGCTAAGTCTTCGCGCTTTCCTCGCAAATTTTGCTAATGTCGGGCGCTTCTGCACCGCACTAAAGAAAGAGAAGGGATGCCAAAACCCCGTGCTCCGAAGGACGAATGACGAAATAGAAAAAAAAATTCAACTCTTATCATAATCGGCCTACGGTCGAAGCGAAGTAGCGAGCGCTCCATTAGCCGGACTTTGTGAGTTTGTCCCTCGGCAAGGGAGAAATGTACGGGCTACATTGAGAACTGCACTTCGCCTTATCGCTCACTGCCATAGACGCCGAAATGTATGGAAGGTTGTGTGGAACGCAAGTGAAAGACAGGAAAGAGGTTTGCGGCGTGCAGAATTCATTACAGATTCGAGAGGTGGCTTCTAGAGCTGAAGCAAATAAAAGAGAAGGCATATCTTTCTAATCTCCAGCTGTGCCGGTCGCTTATAAAGAACTAGCAACTATAAAAACAAATAAAAAGCGCACACTAATGTATGGGGGGGGGGGGGGGTTTGACGGGTGGTAAGGTATCGCATGACTGGCTCGAAACAAAAAAAATTAAAAAGGAATACAATTTCGAAGCAAACGCACCCTGACGCGAAACACAGCGGCCGTATAACCATGTGAGATTCTAGTGAGTTCTTGCGCATTCTCGTCCGCTGGGTTCAAACGCGTAGCCTCGCCAACAGGTGCCGCAGCCGGCGGCATGTGTGCCTTTACGTAGCAGAGGGGTTTAATGCCGCGTAATGGCTTTGACAGGAAGCCGGTGCCTTTTTTTCCCTCGAAAGTTTAATGGTAATCCTTTCGATAGGAGCTTGCCGTTGGTCCATTAGCGCGAGAACGACCCCATATTAGTGATAAAAGAACGACTGACCTGCTACTTGGTGACGCTGCGGGCTACTCGTGGCCACTTCTAAGTGACAGCTTAGGTAAAAATCGGAGAAGCGATATTTGTGTGCCATTGCCGTCTAAAATTCCTGATCACGTCCTAAGCTTCAACATCGGCTCGGCTAGCAACAGTTAAAAAGGGCACCAACACCATTTTCTTTTTTGCTGACTTTACTATGCCATACACGACTGCGGTATTCAGATAGGACTTTGACCAAGTGCGCTGCTCAGTAAGTGCTGATAGGACATTTTATTGTGATTTCGAAGTCATTTTTCGCACAGCGACCTACCGACATGAACACTATAGCGTAACTTCAGGCTACAGTATCAAATATGGGGCCCTAGTACACCTGTTGTGATGACGTCAAGTACCGTAATATACAAAATGGCTGCTTAATTAGGCGCCACCGATGCAGCCATGAAGTGCAGTCGCCATGAGCTCTAATGATATCTTGAAGGTAGGTGAAGGTAGCAACGATCGATCAAACAACTCTGGAGCGACAAGTCTGTCCTCCTACATTCGCAGCAGAAAACATATACATATTATTTGAACAATATTTTGGCACGATAAGTAAAAAATAAAGAGCCTATGAAAGAATATCAGGGAAGACATCAAATGATCAATTAAGTGTTTTTGTAGGACCTTACAAAGTTTCAGTTGTCACATTTAGGTGCACACTTTTTTTTTCTCGTGATGTTGGAATGGTGTTGAAAGTGTATAACCGATCAAACCCCAACGCGATGACTCTGGGAAATGTAGCTAAAGTGCAAACAAATATATAAACACGATTCAAAACGCTTGTTTGTTGCTCAAACAATATTTTTTGATTTGCTAAAAGGAATATATACGATGAAAATTAAAAAAAAATGAGCTCAATGGAAATTGTAGTATGAGTTATGCTAAACGCAAGGGACACGCTGTGTTGCATACTAGTTTAGAAAAAGCAATCTCACTTATCCAAAATAAAAGTTAATCATGTCTCTCCACGTGTCAGTTTACTCAGCCTGTACCGTATAAACAAGTAATCATAATCATATATTCTGGACGTAGAAAACGCATTCGCTAGCGATAGCCTTTACTAGGGTGACTTGCTACAAAATATCGAAGAAAAAGGAAGCGAGGAGGGAATAACCTTATAGGCAGTTGTCTCGACTCCCTGATTGGACGAAACACTCGCATGATGTCGACAGGAGCATAATAGGGTTGACCAATAATCAGAAACCATTTGAACGAGAGCAATCTCATAACAGCTCCCCTCTCCCTTTCTTTCTTGCCCTCATATTTGTTTCGTGTTCTTAAATTTGTTTTCGGGTGTTGCCACTCCGATTTCTTTTGTGCCCGTTGCGTTCGTTCGGCAAAATCGAACAGACTCGGCCGATGTTTCGTAACATGACGGAGAGCTGCCTTCGAGCAGGACCACATATATATTTGCACATTGTTTACAGCAGGGCTGGCTTTTGACTTAATATATGCAGCAGCTGGGGCCTTAATTTGCTTGCCGTCAAGCAAGAGTGAGGCAATCAGCGTCAACTCTAAGAAACTATGCATGCGTGGAAACGTTGCAGGACCGGCTGAAAAGTTTTAAAGCCGGCCGCAGCTTCGCGGAGAGCTTCTCTGCATCCATGGCTTATGGCGTTTTTTAGAATACCATGTAGTATGTGCAGACTTGCGTGCGTTTAACTTTTAGGAGCAGGCGAACGCAGTATTCGCAGTGTAGTCATTGACTGTGCGACCTGTAGTCTGCATATATGTAAAGTCAGCGTCAAACTTAAAGTGCCATGACACACAACAAGATGCTGAATATTCTTACTGATTCTTCAGGGAGTCTGGACTTTAGATTTGTCTTCTGTTCTGAAACGCGCTGATATAAACCCTGCAGTTGAACCACATTGCTGAGACAAACAGCTGGGATATTTAATGTTTTCTCGCACCAGGTGGTCCCTAAACTTCTGACGGTGACTGTACGTGTGAAGTACCGTATTCAAACAAAATGATGATTGTTATGTAATTGTAATTATTGTTATATAGCAATTGATTTGTTATATAATTGAAAAATAGGAATAGCGGATATATGAATATTGTTGCAATTCAGATTTGTCAGATCTCAGTACGTGAATAAATTTCTCCGCATGACAAGTATATCACGAAGTGTTTGTACAATGTAGTTTGTACATTGTATTGATACGCATTTTAGTACTTGTCGTTCCTCTGTTTGTAGAAGCATATGTACGTCCAACGCAAACAGGACTGTGCGCCTCTATGAGGTCTCATGACCGTTAGCTCTGGCTCTACTTTTCTAATAACAAAGCTTAAGGAAAATATAATAAATTTACGTTTTTCTCTAGGTATTTGACACACATATAGCCATGTCTTCAAACACGCGAAAATCGTACAGCATGTAGGACTAGGCATGATGCATTCCAAATTATTTTCGAATATACCTCTTCTCAGCTGATCTATACATTGGTTCTAGCATTGCCTAATCTGGCGTTGCCTCTATCTTTATGCACTATGCATCATTCTTCTCTCTCTTTACACTCGTGACTTTTGTTTCCCTCCATAGATGGTTGGGTTTACGAAACTAGTTTTTCCGTTACGTTGTTTAACTTGACCAGTTTGTTACTGCCGAGCAAATAAAGACCCAACTCAAAATGTTGAGACCGTTCTCATTTTTAAATTATTGTTTATGTAACTGCAAAATATATCGAATTCTAAATATTCCATATACCCTCTATAAATTTGGTTCGGAAAACGCAGCGACAGTCTAGTCTCCAATAAAAGAACAGCGCATGGCCAGTCGGAGCATAGAGGGCGTTCGTGACAAGTTATCGCTGCCTAAATTTGGCACTGCAGTCAATTGTAATATCTGAGATTTAATGCGCCAAATCCATGATATGATTATGAGAAGCTCTGTAGTGGAGGTCTCCGAAAATTTTGACCACCTTATGTTCTTTAACGTGCACCGACAACGCACAGTACACGTGCCCTTGTCACGTCGTTTCAATCAAAGTATGAACGTCGCGGGCTTCACACCAGCAGCAGAACACCGTAACCAGTATACACGTTTACTGCAGTTAATCGTATTGAAGAACACAGGTTGTGATGTCCCAAAAAGTGTGTAGTGGGGACAACGTTATCACTTCGCTATTCTCACCGAGCTTCTGTGTAAGCCCGATCATCAGTGAAGAAAAAATCGTCTATTCATTGTTTCCGACTTTTGTCGACTTTTTTTCCCCGATGACGCGTGGGGCACGTGTTGAGGTGCCCCTAAACATTCACGTTGGTTTGTAGGCTCTATGTAGTAACTGTAATTACTAAGAGCGAGCGCGTTCGTCTCTCCTGGCGTTTTCCTTCTTTTCGGCCCCGTTCTTGACGACAGCAGTATGTTCATGTGACGTCACGTGAGCGTAAGCTCTCTATTTGTCCACGTACGAGGAGTATCAGCCGTGAATTGTCAACTGCCCTTCTTTTTCACCCAGTCGCATACCTTTTCCGCCTTGTCCCGCACTGCATTACGTTACGTTAAGTTTCGTTACGTGCGTTTTTGACCACGCATACGGAGATAACAATGCGTTGCCAAAAATTGCGAAATCCCAATAGGCTTAACACTTAGTGTTGACGTTGTCCACGTGTTATATTTATGAACAGATACGTAACGAGGAGGAGAAGGCGCCTGTACGAAGCGTGGGGAAGGCGAGAAAGAAACCACTCCACCTCTCTCTCGTCTGCAAACTCGTTGTTTAAAGACCCTTCATGGCACCTATGGATGGATGAATGAATTAAAAACTTGATTGGTAATCCTGAGGTGCACGACTCAATGCACAGAAGGCCGCTCCACGTTGGGACAGTCTGACCAAGCCCGACTGCCACATGCATCGTAGGCCCTCTGAACAAGGCACAGTCGATCCCCGACTTCGGGGCTTTTGATAGCGGATAGCCACTTGTCTTCCGTGGATCGATCCGTGCTCCGTAACGAGGGGATACACCAGAGGATGTGGTTTAGGCACATGACACTCATGTGCGTGGTACATACATGCGGACGCCACAAGCTTTTTTTCCACGAGATAAAATATTTTGCGTCCCACGTTTTGACTTCCGTGTGGCCTGATCTTGAATCTACGTTCTTGATGTTTCCTGAAGAGCCATCATTACGGAGTATTCTTACATAAATACAGATGGGTTTTAAGTGAAGCAGTAGACGTTGTCTGGGCATTTGACTTTGCCGCTTTGTACATAGACTAATAGACGGCACACTATACGGCATACTCGTAGGCACAAAAACGGCTGCACGGACGCATTCAGCCTTTTCACGACCACGTTAATTCTTGTTAATTGTCGAACCAAAGAGTCCAAATCTCTAAAGGTAGTCATTCATTCTACGTCACGGCATTAAATAACGAGAAATCATACCCGTGTAAACCAAAGGACGGTGGTACTCGAGAATCGAAGATAAAATTGTTGATATATAGTCTTAGTAGAAAAGGAATAAAAAAAAGCTCTGAGTGGCGAAACGACCCAGCTAACATCTATCGGCGAATGTCCTTCCAAAGAGCCCAATTTCCACTTAAAAGAATCTGATAAAATGGAATCGGCAGAGGTGGCGAAAAAAGGAGTGATGTCTGTGAAGATAACACAGAAAATACGGGTGGAAACTGGGTCACCGCGGTGAAAAAAAAAGCAAATTCAGGTTGAAACGGTCTGTAAATAACCGTAAAGAAACTAAGAAAGAAAAAAGAACTATGAACACGCATTGATGTTGAGGACTGGGTGATAAAGGGGCAGATCACGAAGATGTGGTCACGTGGGTTTGGACGCTCGGCTATGGGAGACGGGAAGAAAGCGAGAGTGAAAAGCGGATAAATCACGGTCCCAATTGACATGAAAGATGTCGGCCACTTGTCGAAGACAATCTAATACGATGCTAGCAGTGCCGCTGTGGCAGTTTACTCTCTCCCTCTTTTTTTTCCTCTCGTCCGGCCTGGTATACTCGCACTCGAGATGGGACACGACATGCGGGAAATAAACGAGAAGTACCGACAGGCGCGGACAGGGAAGAGCAGTAGATGGGACGCGAATCTCTGAGTCCTTGTAACTCAACGTAAAACGCAAGACAAGAAAACGCTCGTCAACATTGAATTGTTACATCTCAAAGAGAGAGAGAGAGAGAGAGAGAGAGAGATGAGAGAGAGAGCAACGAAAAAATGGAGTAAAACAGAAAAACGTTCATATAGAAGAAATCGAGTATGAGGTAGGCGCAAAAAAAAAAAATCGAAGAAATATCGGAAAAGCGAAAACGAACAGAAGTGGGCAACGAAGGGAAGTCAGAAACAAAGTTTATCCGCTGCAGAAAAAAAAGATAGAGAGAGAGAAAAACAACAATGACATGAGAGAGCAATCGACGGGAGATTGCGAAATCCTGTAAAATTGTTTCGGACGTTAGGAGAAATGAAATGAAGACTCGCCGTGAAACGATAATATAGCGAGACCAATACATACTCGGGGTGGCTCAGCGAAGCGTCCGTTGAAATCAAAACACGCGGAAAGAAATCTCCTCTCTCGAGTTGTTCAAAGGTTTGACTGCGTTGTATTAAGGCGCTCCTGTATATAAGGCAAAGATCAAAGAGAAAATGGTTCTTCAGAAGTTCGTCTAATGGAGGCGCGGTATCGCAAGCAGTTTAATGTGGAAGCATGACATGCGTGTGCAGTTACTACTAAACCTTATTAGGCTTTCTATATAAAACCTAAAGCACATATATTGCCAGCTATCAGTGAGATATTATGCTGCCTTGTCTAGCGTCATGAGAACTTAATTTTTTTTCCGGTTACTACCAGCCAACGTAACAGTGCGTTCCCGGATTCAAGTTTATTGAGGAATCGATTGTCAACTGGAGTTATGAGTGATCTTCAAGTTCGCGATGTGTTTGCGACTTAACTCGATAGTGAAGTAAGGAAAACGGGCTTTACTTAATTTGACAACCATCGTTAAACTGAATGATTGCCGCCTAACCGCGGTGGTCTAGTGGCTAAGGTACTCGGCTGCTGACCCGCATGGCGCGGGTTCAAATCCCGGCTGCGGCGGCTGCATTTCCGACGGAGGCGGAAATGTTGTAAGCCCGTGTGCCCAGACTTGGCCGCGCGTTAAAGAACCTTAGGTGATCGAAATTTTCGGAGTACTCCACTATACGGCGTCTCTCATAATCATATGGTGGTTTTGGGACGTTAAACCCCACATATCAGAGAATGAATGGCCTGAGCTCTGCCGTCTTTACAGATTTTCTCTTTCTGCACTACGATAGGCGAGGAAGAAAAGCAGGAAGGGAAGGGATCTGAAGCTTACGCACGCCCGGTTTCCCACCCTACTTTGGGGTTAGGGGCTTAAGCAGGTTTTTCGATATAGTTGATTGGGTGAGTTGGCGATACATGATTGTTTGAAATAAGAGCACACACTACGTAGACGTGGACAGGATAGACAGGGACAAGCACTTACTCCCAAGTGAAAGATTATTCGGAAAGCTGTGAAGCATATACTAACAGATGAAACAATTTCGTAAGCACATAAGATAAGACCAAATCGCAAACCAAAATAACAAGACTCATGAGATATCTATGTATGTCAGCCCCACCTTATCAACGCCCACTATGCCTTAGAGCGATTTATTAACGTTGTTGCGAACGACGGGCCGATCCCGCCGATGCCACCGCTGTTGCGAAGCCACCTCCGAAATCCCACCGCTGACCTCCACTGTTGCGAAAGACGACGACGCCGACCCGGTCCCACAGGCGCCACTGCTTTCAACTCCGCCGGGAAGGTCACCAGCCGTTTGGTCGCGTATGTTTCTCAGCTCGCGACTGCTTCTGCGCAGAGCTGATAAGACGAGCGGACGAGACGACGGTGAGTTAAACAAGGTTTATGTACAGCATATATACAGAAGCGTTACAATTTCGGCACTGGGGCCGACAGAGACTCGAAGAGCCGAGCTCTCCTCTCTAACACATAGGTCAGCTTTTCGCCTAAAGCCGCCGACTCACACACATGTCGGCTCTCCGACACGGGGCCTCCTCTCACTCACATAGGACCGCCGCTCGCGCCGCGCCGCAGGGCTTCTTTTATTTACACCGGGTCCAACCAAAAAGTCCAATCAGAAGCGCCGCTGGTCGCCAGGGCAGATTCCTCCAATGGGGGGTCGCCGCGCCATGCGTCAGACCACCAGACACGAGAACGCCGGCTCGCTGTCACGTGCGGAGCTGACTCAATGCACGTGGGCCAGAGAAGCGCCGCGCGTGTTCACGCCGTTCGCGCCAGGCCGACTGCGGGCTGGCCTTGACCCAGATTGCCCTTTTCAGAGGCACGGACGTTTGACGAGGACTCGCTGGCATAAACAGCACCCCCGCCGCCAGACAATGCACCGGAAAGACGAGCTGCTTCCACGGGGCTCGGATGTCAGGTGCGCTCGTTCGCCACGTCCCTCCAGGTTCGCCGCCAGGGCCATGGGGAGAATACAGCTCCAGACTGTTCCGGGAATACAGCCCATTCTTGACGACGGATCCCAGCTCCACTGGCTTGTCGCCACAACTTGTCGACCAGCTTCACTCGTCTCTTCTGACCATCTTCGGCTTCAGCACTTGTCGATGGTTCTGCAACTTGCTAAGAACGGTTCGACAACAGACAACACACGACACAAGCAAGTGCCCTCGGTCACCCGACAGAACACCAGACAAAATATAGTACAACATATACCTATCTACGTGTTTATCGGAATTTTGTTCCCTCTACATCAAGAGGCACATGTGGGACAAAAGACCCTTAAAATGACAACTCAATTTTTTTTCCCACGTACAACAACGTAACGAATTAGAATACCACATAAAGTTGGCCCCTGAGATCACATTGAACGAGAGCGCTCAGCCCAGGTCGTGATGAGGTCCAAAATTTTGCCCCGAATCAACAGCCAGAAACCGAAAGGTTGAGAAGGTACTAGCTAGAACGCACTGCTCAATGCACCTGCATTAGCGTTTAGCTTTCCCCCCCTTTTTTTTAGCGCACGTCAAAGTTGCGCTGTGGAACAACATGCTCCACCTTAGTAACTGGCCACCTTTAGGCGACGATACCTATGCGGCACCAAGAGCGGCTCACACTTACGACGTTGCACAGGGGAACAACGATACGGCTTGCTACGGATTGACTCCTCACCGCTTAGCTCGATATCGTGTTCGATCACCCTTGTGTTTCCGGGGCGGTCCGAAAACACGTCTTCAAACTCGGAACCAATCTTTTTCAGGTCCTCTTTCTCAGGTCCTCCTTCACTTAAGCTAGGCTCTAGGTTTATCTGCTCCCGGATTACTTTCGATCCCTCTTCGATTACCTCACTAGAACTCAAATTTTCTGCTCCCTCTTCCTCTGAAGCATTCAACAACAGATTTACGACCGCTTGATGTTGAACGTATGGTTTCATCAAGTGGTAAATTCTGTCCGGCCGCCTTCCTAATTTCACTTCATAATTTGAATCGCAAGGCTTCGATAATACTGTGGCGGGCCCTTCCCAATCAACCTCAAGCTTGTTCTTTTTGAACGGCTGCAGCAGCATTACCTGACTCCCTACTTCAAAAGCACGCTTGTTCACCGATTCCCCGTAGTGCTCCTTCGACAGCACTTTTGCCGCGTTTTTCTGGCTTTCCACTAGCGCTTCAATTTGGCTTTCCACTAGCGCTTCAATTTGGCTTTCCACTAGCGCTTCAATCGAGAGATCCTCACGCTGCTCTCGAATGAGCGTCTCTCGATCAACTCTCGGCAGCTCGCTCCAACTTTCCGCTACAGGTGAGAGCGTTGCAACCCTCTCGCTCTGACTCAATGGCGCCACGTCGTCTCCCCCAGCGCATACCGCGCCGGCCGTGTCGGCGACGGGCCGCTCGCGTGACTGCTCACATGACTCATGCGGAAACTTTCCTTTCTGGGGTTCCGTCGACCCGCCGACAAGGTCACTTGAGAGTTCACCGCATGGAACCAGGTCCAGCTTCCGCGAAAGCTTTCGCGCTTGCGATCGCGTGAGAGCCATGCACGCTAAGTTGGGGAAGAATGATTTGCCCTGCTCTTTGAGAAGCTGCTCCGAGTTGTTGGAGAAAAGATAAGAAAAACGATCATTTAGCGCGGCAGACACAGCCGCTTCGGTGCGAAGCTCACCGAACGGGCCTTTAATGACAACCTTGGCGATTGGTAAGCGAACACTCTGCTCCTCGGCGACCTGCCTGATCCACGCGCATTCTCCTGTGAAGTCATCCGGAGACACCAATGAAGGATGGACAACATCCATGGTTGCCGCTGAGTCTCTAAGTGCTCGGCACGTTTTCTCATTGACCCTAATTTCTTGGAGATACGGCTCCAACAACCGAATGTTTTTTTCTGATTCTCGGATCGTTGCGAAAGCAAACTTTTCCTGACAGTTTCTCGCGATGTGCCCTTCCTTTTTGCAGTGGTAGCAGATTAGCGGCTTCCGTTTGTTTTCCGATTCAAATGCCTGTGTGGTAGAAACCTCACTCGATTTCTCCGCTTCTGTTTGCCCTTCCCCTACACTGTCCTTCGTAAGAGACGGGTCCTTTTTGAAATTACGGTGCGGAACGGGTTTCCGTTGATCAGGTTTCCTTGAAAAGCCCTCTTTCCTTTCATCCTTTTCAACGCGCACTGCCCTGCTATGCAACTTTCGGCGAGTATAATACTCCTCAGCTAACTCTGCTGCCTTGTTTAGCTGTACTTCACCAAGTTTGTCCTGCAGCCAAAGTTTGACATCCTCCTCGATGCAGCGGTAGAATTGCTCCAATGCAACGCATTCCACCACTTTATCGCGGTCGTCATAAACACCTTCGCCCTTGAGCCATTCAATCAAATCGGCTTTAAGACGAAACGCGAAGTCAACGTGTGACTCATTCCCCTTTTTAGCATACCGGAACATTTGCCTGAAAGCCTCGGGTGACAACTTATAACGTCTCAAGAGCACTTCCTTAACCTCGTCATAGCTCTCAAACGCTTCCCTCGACAAGCAAGTTATCGCGTCGGACACTTCGCCGGGAAGAAGAGCTAGCAGGTTCCGCACCCAAAGAGACCGCTCCAAAGCGTTTCGCTCACAGACGTGTTCAAACTTGACGAGATACTTCGCCATGTCCTCGCCTACTACGAACGGTGTCAGTTGATCCCGAATTCTAATACCGCTGACCTGAATCGTCGGAGAAGCTGCGCTAGGCGCCTGCGAACACTGTAGGATTCCCAATTCTATTCGTTTCATCTCGAGGCGCTCCTGTCTCTCGGCCTCCTCGCGACGTTCGCGCCTTTCAGCTTCTTCACGTTCGCGAGCTTCGCGCCTTTCAGCCTCTTCGCGAGCTTCGCGCCTTTCAGCTTCTTCACGTTCGCGAGCTTCTCGCCTTTCTTCACGTTCGCGAGCTTCTCGCCTTTCTTCACGTTCGCGAGCTTCTCGCCTTTCAGCCTCCTCACGGCGTGCTTTAATATCCACCCAGGCCTCATCGACTTCCTCAGCCGACACTCTCTCATCCTTCATGATCTCAAGGATCGCTTGCTTTCGTTTCGCACGGCCTAAAGTAATGCCGAGTTCCTCACAAATTTCGATGAGTTCCTTCACTTTAAGGTTCTCCATCGTTCACACTAGCCTCTTACTGTTTGCCCCTGTTAACAATTTACTTGCCGTACCCACTATAAGCCTACTAGCACGACGCGCAAGCAATATTTCACACTCCCGTGTTTACCCCCTCCGCATTAACTTCGGTTTCAAAGCACTTCGACTTTGCTTGAAACGATCAAAGCTCACTACAATGCTTCACACAGCCCTTCTCTAAACTACTACAACCTGAGCTAGAGTAGTCTGGTGAACTGAGGGGAAAACATCAGGCACTCACCGCATCGATGTCGCTGACGCCGGCCGATCCCGCAGCTGCCAACCACTGTTGCGAACGACGGGCCGATCCCGCCGATGCCACCGCTGTTGCGAAGCCACCTCCGAAATCCCACCGCTGACCTCCACTGTTGCGAAAGACGACGACGCCGACCCGGTCCCACAGGCGCCACTGCTTTCAACTCCGCCGGGAAGGTCACCAGCCGTTTGGTCGCGTATGTTTCTCAGCTCGCGACTGCTTCTGCGCAGAGCTGATAAGACGAGCGGACGAGACGACGGTGAGTTAAACAAGGTTTATGTACAGCATATATACAGAAGCGTTACAATTTCGGCACTGGGGCCGACAGAGACTCGAAGAGCCGAGCTCTCCTCTCTAACACATAGGTCAGCTTTTCGCCTAAAGCCGCCGACTCACACACATGTCGGCTCTCCGACACGGGGCCTCCTCTCACTCACATAGGACCGCCGCTCGCGACGCGCCGCAGGGCTTCTTTTATTTACACCGGGTCCAACCAAAAAGTCCAATCAGAAGCGCCGCTGGTCGCCAGGGCAGATTCCTCCAATGGGGGGTCGCCGCGCCATGCGTCAGACCACCAGACACGAGAACGCCGGCTCGCTGTCACGTGCGGAGCTGACTCAATGCACGTGGGCCAGAGAAGCGCCGCGCGTGTTCACGCCGTTCGCGCCAGGCCGACTGCGGGCTGGCCTTGACCCAGATTGCCTTTTTCAGAGGCACGGACGTTTGACGAGGACTCGCTGGCATAACAACGTCTAGGGCATCTGCGAGTGTCCAAAAACCCTAGCTCGTTATCAGACAGAACTATTGAAGGTTTGCTGGCGCTGGTCAAGTGTTCACACGCTATGTTTGCAGCGAAATCGCATGTGCCTGCAAAATCTTTTCATCTGTCAGTATATATTTCACAGCTTTCCTAATTAACTTTCAGTTGGTAGTAGGCGTTTTTCTCTGTCTATCCTGTCCACGTCTACGTAGTGCGCTCTCATTTCAAACAAGTAACCGGGTTTTTTCAGAGGAAGGGGTGTACCTATTTTTTTGCGTATTGCTGTACGTGTGCGTATTGTTGTACAGGGACAATACATGAACATAATATACACGAGGGTAATTCAGAAAAAAATTCCGGGTATTCCGGGGGAGGGGGGGGAGGACTCGCCTTCCCTGGGTACGACTATGTTTGTGGTGAAAGCATTGGGAGATGACAAGAAAGTAGAGGAATGCTTTGTCAGACTGGAACATGTGTAACTGTCCCTTGCACCTACAATAGATCACCAAGGCCGGACGATGTAAAAAACATACTCGAGCAAGCACAGAGTGTTCACCGTATACACCGATTTGCGGGGTAGCTTGGCTTGTACTGTGGCACGTCACGTGGCGTCAGTCGGCTCTGGAGAAGACGTACAGGCGAACCGCGAGCGCGGAAACAAAATTTCGGAGGTCCGATTCGTGGCCTGCTTGCCCTGGCCGACAATCGTCGTGCGCGGCGTGTGTGTTTACGGACGGATGACCTTGATATGTGGAACGTGACCGGCAATGAGTGTGGATCGATCAACCCGTCCGAAGAAGCCGCGGAAGAGATGGTTTTCGCGGTCGGGCATACGCCAAAGCGGCCCCTAAAACGGCGCGTAATAATGCGGGGCCTTGTAGCGGCGTGACCGAGTCCACCCCGGCCTGACCTCCACGCACGTATGCTGCGTGCATAACGTCGCGGACGCGCGCACTGGCTTGCCACAGTCAGACGCATGACTCCTGTCAGCCTGTTTGATCTCGTCTCTTGGATCTCTCTTTGCGTTGTTTGCCGCCCAGTACAGGAATGGTGAAATAGGTGTCGAAAAGAATATAGAGATAGAGAAAAATATAGAGATAGAGAAAAATATAAGAAATGAGGAAAAAGATACACGTGCACACACATGCAGGGCGTTCGAGCACAGTCGTTTGGAGATACCGGTTGAACGCATAAATCGCAGGAGCGACTTCACAGTCTTCTTCTGTGACACAAGTCCTGTCGATAGCACAGAATTCTTTCTCCCGAAAGAGTCTGGTTGCCCGGCTGGTCCAGCGCATTTCAGAGCGGCTGTCTCTGCGAGCAGTACTGTGGGCATTCGACCAGAACATGCCAAGTTGTTTCGTCCCTACCGCAATGGTCACAGGCTGCAGTGTCGGCCATTCCTATGTGAAACGCGTACCAATTGGTAAATGCGATACCCAATAATTGCTTTCACAGCACAGTAGCATCTCCTCGGTGAAGTCCTGGAAGAATTTGAAGACCGAGAGTTGGGTCTAGGGTTGATAATCGTCCATGCCTGAAATTTGGCTCGTTACGCGGTGCGTTCGTGAGCAAGCATGCTGAGTTTCCGTGCAGCGTCAGTTCTGGACAGCTGAGAGTCCGGCGGAGGGGGAGGACGCGCGCGGAGGTGAGCGGTCGCATGTGACTTTGGCTCCTGCAAATTTTCCTCTTGTGGCTAACTGATCACTCCAAACGCCCCGAATACTTGACTGGACCTATATGTGAGTGTTACCGACGCTTCCTGTGATACTTTTTCAATACTAAGACGTTTTTTTACGCAAGCCGCAGCCCTTTTAGGGCTGTCGGCTAGCAGTATCGCTGCTAGGCCTACCTCTCCCTAGCATGAGCGCTGGAACAGGGCGCGACGCAGCCGGCGTCGATGGTGCGCGTTCCTGGCGCGCGATCCACGAGAGCCTCTCAAGACAACGCCAGCATCCTTCGTCACCACCAAGCCATGCAGTGGCTCAGGAGCGCCAATCAAGAGCAGCACCGAAGCCCCCACCACTGCCGCGCAGTGATTACAAAATCATATTAAGAGTCCGTGGAGGTTTAAACTGTGCTGTGATACATCCATGCGTCCTCAGACAAATAATCCTCAAGGCGGCGGGTCTCCCAATCTCTGACCGCACCAGTTCTGACCAAATACGCGTCAACTCCATCAACCATACCGTTCTGATTAGCACACCAGACCTGGATCGTGCCGACCTCTACCATGGCATACGGCTCTTGAACTTCAACGGCACCCCTCATGAAGTCGCCACCCATGTCGCTGATCCCGTCGATACCTGCAGAGGAACCGTTCTCCTGCCCTCCGATTACTCGGAAGACGAAATCATCTCGACCCTCCGCCGATGCAACCCAAAGCTGACTATCGGAGGTGCACGACGCCTGGGCAGCACTGAAACCATTCTAATCATATTCCAAGGCAAAATCGTTCCTTACTACGTCCACTACGAAGGCTGTGCACTTCGATGCCGTCCCTTCAGGCAAAAGGTTGAAGCCTGCACACGGTGCCGTCAGATTGGTCATCGCCAAGACGTCTGCACCAACACCAGTGACACACTTTGTCCCAAATGTGGACTAAAAGATGCACCTATGGACCACGAGTGTGACCATGTTTGTGTTGTGTGCAATGGAAACCATGAAACAGGTTCATCGCTGTGTAGACAACGATTTAAGCCGCGCCCTACACGGTCCATGGAAAAGCAAGACCCACCCATCCACCGATCTCCTAGTCGCGAACAAACTCACGGTTCAAGCCAGCGGAAAAGTCGAAGCAAAAGCAAGGAACGCGGGCGGAAAAGTCGAAGCAAAAGCAAGGAACGCGGGCGACGCTCCAGTGCCAGCAAAAGTAAAGATCGCGGTCGTCGCTCCGATTCAACGACGCAAGACGACGCCTGGCCAGCCCTATCACCAAGCCCTGCTCTCACCAACTCTTCGGTCAACTCACACCAGGTAGGCTGGGCTAAGTCAGCCTCTTCTAGCTGCTCCTCAAATCACACCAGTAACAACGACTCGACCCTCTTTAAAGAAAATGCAACCCTAAAAGCTGAAATTCAAAGGCTTAAATTACAACTTGAGTCTTTTCACTTATCCGCTACTACCACTCAAATTGATTCTCGTCCTCCTTCCGCATCAACCACCCAAGCCCCTCCCTCTCATTCCGCCTCTTCCATGTGCCATTCATCAGCCCCACCTGAACCCTCTGCACAGTTGCCCATGGACACTAGCCCCTGTGCTCAACGCGAACCACTTCTCCCTCCCCCCAGCAAACGTAAAACTCCGAGCACTCCACGATCAGAAGAGTCCCTGGAGGAGACAGTTTTAAATTATAATGACAGAATAACCGCATTAGAAACTAAATTTCATAATATACTCACCGCAGTTGAAAAACTCAGTGCAGATTACGCAGCCAAACATGAAGCACTCGACAAATTTATGGAC
Source organism: Rhipicephalus annulatus (assembly GCA_013436015.1). Lineage (NCBI taxonomy): Eukaryota > Metazoa > Arthropoda > Arachnida > Ixodida > Ixodidae > Rhipicephalus > Rhipicephalus annulatus. Next base: position 16,692 of record WOVY01002501.1, on the reverse strand, counting down.
CTTGTGCAAGCTCATATCCAACAAACTACAAGTTGGATAGCTGAAGTTAGTGCCCATAATCCTAGCATAGCACCACTTTCCACCTCAGCACCAGCTTCGCTTAACAATGGCCAATAACCCGACTCGCTCCGAGCTTCAGGTTTGGCAATGGAACTGTAGGGGGTTCCGAAAAAAGAAAGCACATCTGCAACAGTTCCTTGCCTCCCGTTCTAATCTACCCGAAGTCATTGCCCTCCAAGAAACTCACGGGCCAGTCAGCTTCCCAGGATATAATGTCCACCAAACTAAAAAGCTGTCCCGGCCTGATACGGCAATTCTTACTCAAAAACACCTCACTGCAAATCACTCCCACTTCGACGGCGTCGATATAGAGCATGATTTTTTGGAGATTATCCCTCATAAGAATAACACATCTGCTCTTTACCTTCTGAATGTCTACAGCCGCCCTCGAGACAAACATCACCGCTTTGACTCCCTTTTTACTCAAGCCATTTCCGCTGCCAAAGACCATCCCCTTTTAATTCTTGGGGATTTCAATGCACCCAACCTGTTGTGGGGTCACACTGTTTCTACTCCTAAGGGCAGAGCCCTGTGGATACACATACAAGACCACAGACTCACGCTACATAATGACGTCGATGCACCAACCAGGCTAGGAAACAGCGTTTCGAGAGATACCTCTCCCGATCTTACCCTTACACGCAGAATTCAGCACGTTACATGGAGCAACTTGCAAGTTAATCTCGGTAGTGATCACTACATCATTACTACTACAGTACATTTCAAGCACAAACCCTTCGCACCTAAGCCAATCAGTCACACCAATTGGGACAAATTTCGAGAGGCCCGCCAGATATCAGCTCCCAGAAACATCCAAGACATCTCAGAATGGGTGAAGCAACTTCACTCAGATGCTGGGGTGCATACTACAACTTTGCCCCCCGAAACCCCCCTCACCACGGTTGATGCCAAGCTTTTACATATGTGGGAAGCCAAACAGTCTCTCTTGAAGAGATGGAAAAAAGGACGGCACAACCGAAAGCTAAAACTCCGAATAGCCAAGCTTGACCTGCAGATCCAGGAGTACGCCACACAACTGGCCTGCCAGCAATGGGGCCAGGTGTGTGACAGCATGCAAGGAAACCTTGACAGCAAACGCACATGGCAACTACTGCGCCACCTCTTAGACCCTACCACATCACGCACACATCAAAACCAGAGCATAAAGAAACTTGTATATGCTCACAAAAACGATCTAAACGGACTCTTCGACGACCTCCGCGATAAACATCTGCCTCCTGCTCAGAAGTATAACACACCAAAGTACACTGGAAAGCCCAACGAGTTATTGAGCGCCGCTATCACGGAAGCAGAGGTTCGGCATGCTATGGCCACTCTGCGCACAACGTCAGCACCAGGCCCAGACCACATTACCAACAAAGTACTTCGCAATCTGGACGACAACTCCGTCACGGCAATCACAGATTATTTCAATCACTGCTTTGACACTGGCACCCTTCCAAGTTCCTGGAAGGATGCCAGGGTAATTTTCATTCCAAAGCAAAACAAACCAGTGAACACTTCCAATCTCAGGCCTATTTCACTAACCTCTTGTCTTGGTAAAACGCTTGAACACGTTATACTCAACCGTCTGAATAAATACATGGAAGACAACAATGTTTATCCACCAGAAATGGTGGGTTTTCGAAAATCTCTGTCATGTCAAGATGTCATGCTTCGACTGAAGCATGATATCATTACACCCAACAGCAGCCTAGATACGCAAGCAATCTTGAGTCTGGACATCCATGGAGCTTTCAACAACGTTGCTCATTCCGCCATCCTCCGCGAGCTTAATCTCATAGGGGTTGGCGCAAAGACATATAACTATATAGCTACTTTTTTAGCCAACCGTACCGCAACCATACACATAGGCGCAGATCAATCTCAGTCTTACGCTTTGGGAAGTTACGGCACGCCCCAAGGGTCTGTGCTGTCACCGTTTCTTTTTAATGTCTCTATGATGCCGTTGGCGCAAGCATTGAGATCTATCCCTGACCTCAAGTTTTCACTCTACGCCGACGACATCACTCTTTGGATGACTGGCGGCTCCGATGGAGAGATTCAAGACACCCTGCAAGCTGCGGCAAATACGGTTGTGGCACTTACAGGGTCTATGAATCTTTCATGTTCCCCACAGAAATCTCAGCTACTTCTCCTACCATCTCACAGAGGGGGCGTAAAACACATATCCAATATACAGGTAATTCTAGATGACGTACCAGTTACTCGAGTGGATAGGATCCGCGTGCTCGGTTTACACATTCAAAGCAATCGGCTCAACACATACACACTAAAGACACTTCACACCACCGTTGATCATACCTTGCGACTTTTGGGTCGGGTCAGTAATAAACATGGCGGACTAAAGGAGGCCGAACTCCTCCGCTTGGTCCAAGCCTTCGTTATCAGTAAAATAACTTTTACAACGCCTTACCTACACTTTCTTAAATCAGAATCCGACCAGATAGACATCCTTTTACGCAAAGCGTATAAGTTCGCTTTAGGGGTGCCTATACGGACCTCCACTGAAAGGCTTATGCGTACTGGCACCTTCAACACCCTTGCTGAACTAGGAGAAGCCCATATTGCATCTCAGTATAACAGACTTTCTAACACCGTGACAGGCCGACACATTCTACAAACCCTTTCTGTCACTCCGGCATCCATCACTAAGGTCAAGTACACCATTCCACACCACATACACGAGAACCTATACATTCCACCACTTCCAAAAAACATGCACCCTGAGCACCAGAAACAGCGCAGGATGCAGCGCGCGAGGGCCCTCAAAAAACAATTCTCCTCCTCCAATGATGTGCTCTATGTTGACGCCGCCGATTACGGTAACAGGCATCATTATGCAATATCGGTAATCAACTCTCACGGCCAGGTCGCTGCGGCCGCCTCCGTTCTTGCTTCTTCTTCGGAGGAAGCGGAAGAGGCGGCCATAGCCCTGGCCCTGACAATACCTAGTTCATCCGTTATAATCAGTGACTCCAAAACAGCTATATATAATTTCGGAGCGGGCAGGGTTTCTAGGCCAGCCCTTTCCCTACTTTTGCATCATCCCCTTGATCGACTTGTAGCACTAATCTGGACTCCCGCGCATGCGGGCCTTGCCGGAAACGAGGCGGCTCATGCGAGTGCCCGAGGATTCACAGTCCGGGCACACGCATCCGATGTGTCGCAATTCGCTACGGATGAGGCGCCATTTACAGCGCGGGATCGCCTTATTTCATTCCACGATATTTGCACACACTACCGTTTAGAGCGATTAACCTTCCCGCCACTCACGCGCAAATCTTCACGCAGGTGCGAAATTCTGTGGCGACAGCTGCAGACTCGCACCTTTCTTTCGCCTTACCTCCTACACCGCATTCATCCATCCTGTTACCCTTCCCCCTCATGTAAATTTTGTGCCTCTTCCACAGCAGACTTGAACCACATCATGTGGCGCTGCCCTAAGCACCCTCTTCCCCCATTCCTGAAACGCCTAATTTCTAGTGAGGAGCAGTGGGAGGCTGCCTTGCGCAGCTCGAGGCCCGCTATCCAGGAGGCCATCCTGGAGTGGGCTGAGAGGGTAGAGGAGGACTACTTCAAGTAGTTCATCCCCACCACACCCTTTCCTGTTGCCCCCTTCCCTTTAACAAGGGATAAATAAAGTTGTTCATTCATTCATTGGACAGCTGAATTTATATACTTGGTTGCTTTCAGTGTGAGCAGAACGGGTAGCCCAAGCGGCCCGTTCATTGCCAATTATAACACAATGATTTGAAAGCCATTGAAAGTCTATTTCATGTCTTTTTTTCAGTTAAATGGCGAGTCTCTTGTGCAATATCGAACACCGGTTGTTCGTGTAGGCCGCGGCGTAAAGGCGATAGAAGGGATTGCAGTGCCGCCTTGGAATAACGGGAAATATTCCATTTTTGTGGCCGTGAGTTCCCCAAATGTAAGAGTACTATAAGAGCACTTTAGCGCATGTGAGCACACTGTGAGCGCATTTAAAGAGCTTGTCCTAGGGGCACACGTCCGAGAGAGAGAGAAACAAATTTCGCAGCAATGCGCACGAATTAATCACATATATCAGTCAAATCGCTGAGGGGACCAAAAGAGGGGGCACTCATTCACGCATGCAAGCACGTACGCAGTGTGCCGTCAACAGTGTGTCATCATCATCATCATCATTATCAGCGGCATCAGCATTATCATCATCAGCCGGACTATGCCCACTGCAGGGCAAAGGCCTCTCCCATGATCCGCCAACCAACCCGGTCTTGCGTTTTCTGCTGCCACGTTATATCAGCGAACTTTTTAATCTCATCAGCCCATTTAACTATGTGGCCCCTTCGTGCGTTTGCCTTTTCTGGGAATCCAGTCAGTTACCCTTAACGACTGCAGTTGCTATCCTGCCTACGTGCTGCGGGCCCGGCCAATGTTCATTACTTTTTCTTGATTTCAAATATAATATCCTTAACCCCGGTTTGTTTCCTGACCGACTCTGCTCTCTTCTTGTCTATTAAGGTTACACCTATCATTTTTCTTTCCATCGCTCGCTGCAGCGTCCTCAGTTTAAGCTGAACCCTCTTTGTAAGCCTCCAGGTTTCTGCTCCATAGGTAAGTACCAGCAGGATGCAGCTGTTATATACCTTCCTCTCGAGGGTCAGTGACAGATAGCTTAACATTCATGATTTGAGAGTGCTTGCCGTATATGATCCACCCTATCGTTATTCTTCTAGTTACTTCACTCTCGTGATTCGGCTCCGCGGTTACTACCTGTCCTAAGTAGACATATTTCTTGACAACTGCCAGCGTCTCTTCACCTACTTATTGCAAAGTGATTTTTTTTCTGCCGACCCTGTTGCACATTACTTTAGATTTGTTCATATTAATTTTCAGACCTACTCTTCTGCTTTTCGTGTCCAGTTCAGTAATCATGAGCATATTCGTCCCATAAGTTACTCATCAAGGTAATGTCGTGAGTGAATCGCAGGTTACTAAGATACTCTCCGTTAACTCTTATCCCTAACGCTTTCCGATCTCAGCAGTGCACTGCGCTTTAAAAGTTCAACGTGCCTTCAAGATCAAACTGCTGGTGCGGGTGTATCTGTAGCCATGGTGTGCAATCACAGCCAGCGATGTCGTGCCAGAGTTCATTCGTCTGGCTGTATCGAACTGTCCTGATCCTCACTTGAGTCGGTCTCTGACAATAAGATGAGTTTCACGTGCATTTCGCATTTGACAGCAAATAAGATTCTCTGTTTGAAGGGGCCTACGCAAAAGAGTCAAAGTTGAAAAAAAAAACGCTTTCTTTCTCGAGGCGCAATGAAGCGAGTGGTGACACTGAGAGGACGTCGTTGTAAAGATTTGAATTAATCTTACGCTGAGGCGCAAACCTTTGCGACAGGCAGCTGCAGGCTTGCTTCGACTGATTTACTTTAATTTATAGATATGTACATATATTTCTGAAACGTTCGTCGCACGCCTGGTGCGTTGTACTCGGCTGCTCGTCTTATTGCCATATAGGCGCTCTGAGCTCGAACATAGTTTATTATGCGACGAAACCTGATCGTTGCGACACAATCTGGGAAAGTCATCTGCAGCGAGCGATTTCGTTAAATCTGGCACTTGGATTCGCGGCGAGCGTTTCCCAAGAAATCTGGCCTCTCTATGTATTCATCATTTTCACTGGTATAGCGCACCACGACAAGGACACACACAAAGGAGAGATACACACACACACACAGCGCTGTGTGTGTGTGCATCTCTTATTTGTGTGTGTCCTTGTCGTGGTGCGCTATACCAGTGAAAATGATGAATCCCAACCAACTAGCGCGGCAACGTGCCTTAGCTCTCTATGTTACTGCCTCATGTTCCATATTTTATCAAATGTAAGGGACATGATTGCACTCAGCACTTCGTATGTGCATTCATTGTGGTGGGAAAAAGCCATGTTCTATGCCATTTAGCGCGTTACTTACGGGAACCTACACAACGTCTATAACTTTTCCTATCTAACCATCCTGTCTTCCCGTTTTTCTTCTCCTTCTCCTCTAAAACCTTTCATACGTACTTCTGTGAGCTCTATAAGTTGCAGAGAACTGGTCCTGTGTTTGCACACACAAACTGGTCCTGTGTGTTGCAGAAACTAGCTCTGTTTACTAATGACATTAGCTCTAGCATTGATGTAAATATACCAGTAGACGCGCACTTTTTAGACTTCGAAAAAGCTTTTGACAAAGTTCCTCATAAACGCTTGTTCTTAAAACTTTCTTGTCTCAACCTTGACCCCTTAGTTTTCAATTGGATTTGCAACTTTTTAACTAACCGCCAGCAGTTCGTTTACGCAAATAATCTTTCTTCATCTTTACGCCCCGTAATTTCAGGCGTGCCTCAAGGCACGGTTCTAGGACCTTTGCTTTTTCTCATATATATTAACGACTTGCCGAATAATATTTCTTCTAACATCAGGCTTTTCGCCGATGATTGTGTCATTTATCACCCAATTAACAACACATCAGATGTTCATGAACTTCAATCTGACCTTCATAAAATTGAAATCTGGTGTACAACGTGGTTAATGTCCCTTAACGCAAACAAAACGTCACTAGTCTCTTTCCATCGCCGACAGCGCTACCCATCTCCAGCATACTTCATTAACAACACTCAAATTTCATGCGTAACTACATACAAGTATCTAGGTGTCCATTTTTCTTCTGATTTAACATGGTCCCTTCACATAACGCACATTACTAACGAAGCAAAGCGTGCTCTTGGCTGTCTGCGCCGAAACCTTCATCTAGCTCCTACCCCTGTCAAACTACTCGCTTATCAGACACTAATCAGACCAAAACTTGAATACGCATGCGCTGTTTGGGACCCTCATCAGAGTAACAATACTAAAACACTTGAAACAGTGCAAAGCCGGGCAGCAAGATTCATCTTTTCAGATTATTCATATCAGTCAAACGTAACCGAACTTAAATCTCGTGCTAACCTCGCTACCCTTTCGTCACGCCGCTGTATAGCTCGTCTGTGCCTGTTTTTCAAGTTTTATCATGGATCGCCTCGTACTCCCACCATCAAGTCAGTCCATCGTCATTCAGACCGCATCAATCACAGGAAAGCTGTTTACCCGCCAAGAGCTCACACCACTGCGCATCTTTCATCCTTCTTTGTCAAGACCGCACAAGATTGGAATGGCCTTCCTCCTCACGTTGCGCACCACTCCAGTATCATCAACTTCAAAGCAGCGATCGAGCATCTACTCCTTTAACCGATTGTAATAGCCCACCCCTCATGTAAAACCCCTTCATTGGGGCCTTTGAGGTACTGTAAATAAATAAATAAATAAACATGCAACGCTTTGTTGTCAAATGTCCGCAAATGTTCCACAATCACGATCGGAAACTCCGCCAGTGCAGCGAACAAAAGAGGAAGATTTATTACCGGGTGAACTACTACATTGATGCATGATATATTATATCAATATACTTTTTGTGAAAAGTGCATACTAAGTTAATAGTTAATAAAAGAATTATAAATAAATCAACAAATGATAATAATAACAATGTTTATTTTCAACATACATCACAAAATGTTACATGTCAAGGCATTACACGGCTAAAGGCAGAATAATTGCCTGAAAATGGTCCTACCACCCGACTCCACGGTTACTGCAGATGATATATCTCCAGTAACTGAACAATAGAGATAGTCAATAACGTTGGAGATGATCTATCTTATCTCAACTGGCTTTGGTAAGAGATGACAACAAAGTGAATGTGTTGATATGAGCACATTCTCAAGTCGGGTGCTTAATAAACCAAACTGGGACATTGTAATAGGAGGCAAATCATGGGGTAAGACATTACACCAATTTGGACCACCTCAGTTTAATTCATGTACATGTAGGTCTATATAGATTTGGAATTTTGCATAAGCAGCTCAACGGGACTACGACGTGGCGGAGGGGATATATAGGCTTATCTGCCCCGACGTGGTAGCGCTCCGCTACGTGCTATAGTTCACGCCCTGACGAACCTAAATAAAGTTTTCGCAATCGTGGTTGTCGTAGTCGAGAGTCGATTATGCGCCCTCTATAGCATATCAGCCCAGCGCTTTAAAAGCGCCTAAGCCACCACGGGTGGTAGGTATGGTGCGCTTATTGTTCATCGGTACTATTCTAACCAATAGAAGACTCTTATTATGAAGGTCTATGGCATATCCAGATGGCTGTAAGGACAGGTAAAAGTCAAAAGGTTTAGCACGTCATTCCGAAAGGATGGGTAGCTGAGCCACTCAACACTTTATATTGGAATAAAACTAAGATCGCAAAAAGAAAGGCACAGGACAAGGAAGTGTACAGAGTGTGTTCATACCTTTCTTTGACCAGAGTCTTTCGTTTTGCGTGGTATATTTTATTCAAACATCCAATTTAACAGCTCTGTGCGTGGAACTTGGCGTGTTATATAAAATTGTTTTCATACTGATCTTTCAGGGGAAAATGGCTCCTGGTTCTGAGGTACTGTGTCGCTGACATCCGTGTTGCAAACTGTTTGTGTGTCCGTTTATTTTTCGTTGGGATACACTTAAAGAATGGGATGCCGCGTCGCGCCACCGCTGACCTGTGCGGTTTGCGGCGGAACGTCTCGGTCGAGACTTCTAGGTCAGCGTGTGATGGACACGTCCAATCAAGGTGGCGCTTGTGAGCGTCGCTGCACGCCCGTACCAGACACTGCGATCCCCCGCGCGACCGGTGCTTGCAGGACGGACTTAAATGCAGACCGAAAGGCTTGGCCCGGTTTGCGGACAACACGACGAAGACGCTACGCGTCTTTTGACGCGTGCTCTTTCTCTGCATGATTGCGGTGGTCCATTCCTGATGCAAGAGTTGGATGACGTGCGTGGTTCGCTGTTTGAAGAGTGCCAGTCCACAGGCCTATATTTAGAGGAAGACCTATACGTTTGTATGCGCGCCCGTAGCTGTTTAAACATTTTTTGTGTGTTTTGATTGACCAGCTTGTACCGCATAACTCCTTGCCGCTGTATTGGCAGACGAAAAGTCCCTGAAACAAAGAGTTTCGTGCAGATACGACGCTTCGGCAAGTGGCCTTCTGCTTTCGACAAGTGACATTCTTTCGACTGTTTGTGGAAGCGTTGGCGGCAGCAACATGCCATGTTTTAAGCATTTTTCATCATTTCAAGATCCCACGTTTCTCTGAATTTTTACTGTAGCCGTATTGAGAGAGCGTTTGAGATTACGATAGGAGCTCATTACGAGAATAAAACCACTGATAACGGTATGTATTGAAGATTTAAGGGGGAAGGCGTTCAATCATGTTCAAAGCTTCTGCCGACATGTATCATGTGCTCATGTCACATGAAAAGGCGACACAAGTACGCACATGTTTGCAGAATGGACCATGGAGCACGTTTCAGTGGTTCCATACTACATGTATTGATCCATGTGTATATTTTGCTAACTAGTTTTGTTTATCATATACGGTTTTGTTTAACCATACAGTTACATTCACTTACATTTCCCATTCAGCATGAAGCGCCATGGACGCCACCGAGAGATGGGGCCATGTAGTTGCTGTGCAGATGTTCCCTATCGAGTTACTGTGTAAGCTCCCATTAAAGACAGACACATTGAAAATAACTCTAATATGCCTTAATCTTCATCATCGGAGATATAAAGCCCGAATGGCTAAGAAATAAGGCTAAGAAAGTTGCGGGGTCGTAACGTTTGTTTCGTGTAGCCACGCTACATGTCTTAATTGTTAATCAGACACAACTGGGCCCATCAGCATGGATTAGGGGGGCATGACCATGCGTATGTATACTGCTGTTTACATCAGTGTATCGATAGCAGGCTTCTGGATTGATCTATCGAGGCGACGGTCCCTTGGTGACGTAATATTAAAAAAAAAACATCATGGCGCCACGCCATTTTGGAATCGCCTCGAGAAACGTTCTGTAGTATACCCTTGTTGCTGTTGCGGTGCTTTTACTTGTCGCTTCTTCATATATCCTGTCCAGTTTTTGCGCTGAACCCTTTTCATTGGAGCCCAACGCATATTTACAACTGCTAGACAGCAGAAATGACTCCATTTTTACGCGTGTTCGTGTAGGTAGGTCTGTGACGTCGACCTTACCATAGAGACTATTTGTAGGACGTTTGACCTTATATATTGTCGCGACATCTTGCGTGCATTCGAAGAACGCACCCATCACCGCGCGCACAGGGACATACATGCGCGCCGTCTCGTGTTGCGCAGAGACGACGATGATGGCACGAGCACCCAGCTGGGCCCGGCTGATGTGCGCCCAAGGAGGATTAAAAAAAAATGCTGGAGTGGAAATGGCTGCGCAGAAGTGAAGCCGTTCCTCTGGCAAGATGGCGGCTGTAGCGGCAATCTAGGGGCATTAAAACGGGGCGTTAACCTCGCACGCCCAACAAGCTTACTGTGGGAACTTTTTCGGGTCACATAGTGCTACAAGTGCGTCTTAGAGTTACTAGTTTTCTTTAGTGAGCCTCTAATGGGAGGCAAAGTTCTTTGAAGATTCAGTCATCCATACTTGTTTCTGTATGTTATTTCGTCGGGAACAACTTTCTTTTAATATAGAACTAACGGAGCATTTACATACCATATCAAAGCCACTTGATCTTCAAGTGGGCACTATCAGAAAAGAGCATGTTTCCGCCATCTTGGCAAAGGCAAAAGCTGGCTTCACTTCTGCTGGCAAGGCAATGCAGCAGCTTCCACTCCAGCAATTTTTCTTTAATCCTCCTTGTGTGCGCCATGCGCTCGGGACTTCTCTTGAAGAGGAAGAAGAAGGCGGGCATCTTTGGTGTTCGGCTGTCACGTTCTGCGACCATAGTATCTTTGAGTTGTGGGCACAAGTTCGCCCTTTAATAAATACATTTTATTACACCCCCGAGTCCTTCAACATCGTTGCAATATATAATTACTGATGCAGGTACTCATTCTCCAAGATGACCACTTTGTGTCTCTCTCACTATTAGTGTCGACTGTGTCAAACTCCATTGGCACGCTGCCGGCGTTGCATTGCCGCCTCCACTCATATGCCGAAGGCAGTTGCACGTCAAACTAAGTGAATTCATAACCCGAGATTGCGGCGCAGCTTCAGGTGTCGGAAAGCACGGACAAAGCCACAATGAGAATTAAAAAAAATGAAACACTATTACGGCACCTGCACCGTACAACTGCCAATACGTATACGGGAGATGCACTCAATATAAGTGCTTTGGTGCTGACGATGGCGTAACGTCAGAGGCAGCTGGATTAGAAAACAAAAGTCTTGAGACAGAAAAGCGTCAGGCGATCAGGAAAGATTGAGAGACAGTTGAAGAGAGTGAGCGGATGATGAAAGAAATGATAGAAACAAAGGCCTAACTAAAATGCGATGCGCGAGTGAGGCGCTGTACGTCGGCGTCATCCAAAAGAATAGTCTGTCTACACTTTATACGCGAACAGAGCGGGCTTGTTTCTGCGAAGCGCGTTGGAAGTGGCGAGATTGGCTTGCGCTCGGCGAATGAAGTATCTCGGAGGAGTTAAACAACGGGCAAAGTTTGGCTGCGAAGTCGACCGTGCCAGCCCACCCCCCTCTTTTTTTTCTTAAGGAGTCAAGCGTGCTCAAATGCTTTGAAAATAGGAACAAACTCGTATCCCGTCGCGGGTGCCACAAGATGAGCCCAAGAAGTGCGCGAAGTTTGCGAGGGAGCGAGGTATTGCGAGAAGACAAGCAGTTGAATCGTCACCCCCGGAAAATCTTTTCAGGCCTGCGCCCAGCAATCTGACGTCATTTCCGGCCGGCCGACTCTCTGGGAGCAGCGGCAGCGAGCGCAGCGCGGGCGGCGGTGGTGACGGTTCGGCGGCGTGGTGTTGACGGTGTTTCACGTTTGTTGCTTTCCGTTGTTGTTTTGTGGCAATTTCGTTTCCGTGCGTGATGCTGGAGTGATGCGACAATGCCGAATAAGTGTTGTGTACCCGGATGCACCGGCAACTACAAAACAGGAAAGAAGATACAAGTGTTTTCCTTCCCTAAAGACGCCGACGCTCTCAAACAATGGCTACGCGCCATTCCTAGGAAGGACTTCGTGCCGACTTCGTGCACTAAGGTAAGAATTTGAGATGCTCCTGTTCTTAGCTTGTCGTTGCTTGTTCGGGTGGAAATCACCTATGATGGGAAATACTTGAGCGTGTGGCCGCCGGGCCTCGCGAAGCGCTGACGCCAGCAGCGTTCGCAGCAAGGATGGTCAGCTGCGCTTTGTTCACTAACAGTGCCGTGGTGTCGTCCATTCTTGCAAGCTCTCGGTGGAAGCGCTTCGTGGAGTGCGGTGACATCACGCTCCCGTGTTTCCTTTCATGTTGCTTGTACCGCTTAGCGCAGCCCTTTTATTTAGATGCTTGCGAAACGTAGGTAGACTTTGTTTTAGCTACACGGACTGTAAACACGGTCATGCAAACGGGGAGCGCATTTTTTTCTTTTGAGAAGTGGCGTCTCAGACGTTCTTGAAACGTTTGTGCAGGTGTGCGCGGATCATTTCGACGCTTCATGCATTGAGAAGACGACATCGTAGACGGATCCAAGGACAGGGAGAGTTATTGAAGTTGCACTCCCAGTACCACGGTTGCGTCCTGGATCTGTCTCAACGGTATTTCCCGGCTGTCCGTCCTACCTATCAGTACGAGACCAGAGCACGAGAGAAACCCCTGACGCGAAGAGGAGCCGACAAGAAGCCTCCCAACTCGCCCGTGCTGTAGAAGAGTCGCTGGCGTCATATGAAGCGGAGCAAGAACGAGACCGGTTTTCGTCCCTCGAAGAACTAAGGGCTCGCCTGCAAGGGGTGTCAGTGTCTCCGAAGTGGACTGTGATTCATAAAGAAGAGTGCTCCATGTTTTTGAACATTATCGACTATCGTGAATCTTGTTTGAATGCGTCATTGACCGTGTTTGCAAACCTTGAAGTCTTTGCCTGCTATCAAGGTTCACCAATCAAGAACCTTGGTAGCGCTGTTGTACCAGACTCAGTTCAAAAAGTAAGTTCCTTGTTGGAAATTTTGAACAACCTGTCGATGCTGTCTGAGGAGCGCTGCACTTATTGCCACCTGGCTCAAGCAATACATTCCCTTGTTTGAGCCTTGTTTCCAGTTTTGTATCTCTTTACAAGTTGTTAGCTTTTAAAGGTGCTGTACTTTTTTTCTTTTTTTAACTCGAACTGCCTCGGTGCCCACTGTAGCAGTTGTACAGTCCGTTTTGGTACCTAAGCTGTGTACACTTTCCTTGTGCACTCTGTGTACAGACATGTTGTGCACTGTGATTTGTTTTTTCTTAGATTTTTGTTTGATTTTTTCCCTAGAACATGCACCTACCTGTGGCAGTACAATTACTTTTCTTTCTGTCATTTATCATGCTGTGGACCACAATTTAGTCACCAGTGTTCTTATGTATTGTATTTTTTGGCAAGTGTTTGAACCTGATACCTTGTGTTGCTACTGCTACTATGATAAACGAATGGTATGTTTTCCTCTAACCTACAATTTAAATGAAAGTGTGCTTTTTCTGTTCCAAAGCTCGGGGATGTTTTTGCTGTTACAATCTGTTTTGGTTTTCTGAGTTTTATGTGGCAAGATATTGTGTTTTGTACTTTTGGCATATTTTCAGCATTAAGGGCAACATCTTGTGTTGCCTGTCGTCTGCCTGGACCGAGAACAATGTGCACTGTGATATTTGTACAGACGGCGTCTGGCTGTGATAAATAAATACGCATTATTCCATTCACGATATTCATTATTTCTTGATACCTTGATAAGTTCCCCCGCAACGGTGGCTCAGTGGCTAAGGCGTAGCGCTGCTTAGCACTAGGGCGCAGTTTCGACACCCGGCTGCGGCGGGCCGCATTTCTGATGGAGGCGAAAAGCAAAAACGCCCGTGTGTACGAGATTTCGGCACACAATAAAGATTCCCAGGTAGTAAAACTTGATCCTGAGCCCTCCCCTACGGCGCGCTTCATCGCCTGCGTTGCGTCGGCGCGTTAAACCATACAATCAATGGATACCTTGATAAATCGTGCGGACATGGTGTCAAGGAACCTCGCCCGAGTCGGTAGGCGTGAAGGGCGCTCGCGGCAAGCGCTCGCGGCTGGCGCAGCCACCCAGCGAAGGGCGGCCGGCCGGCCGGCGCAATGTGACGTCGTCGACGTCACGTCACGTGACGCGCAGGCCTGAAAAGCTTCCGGGGGTGACGGTTGAATTTGAAAAGCACGGCTAAGAAGGATAGAAGGAGCAGACAACACGCATTGAAGGCCTTGAGGGCCCGACCGATTACGGCATTATTGCTTGCCGCTGCTGCTGTGACGACTGCGACGGAGCCGCTTTCCGAGCTTCACCGAGGTGCCTTTGCTCTCAAAGCGAAAAGTGCTTTGCCCTTCTTATTTGCTTCATCTCCTTTCTCTTCTTCATTGCTCTCTCTTTTTCTTCTTTACGTTCTGCGCGAGGGTGCTGGTGAAATTAAATCGGGAAGTCGCGACGGCTTGTGTTGCGGCTTGTGGAAATTGAAAAAAAAAGAAAGAGAGAACTAAAGGAGGGATATAATCAAACACGAGATTGAATAAGGTCGGCAGTCGATGAAGAGATGGAGGTGGGGGAGGAGGTAATAGGGAGGTGATTGGAGGCGAGGCGACGGGTTACTTGCGGAGGCGACGATTTGGAGTGAACATATGTGTACTGGAGCGCAGATAGAGCGCTCCGAATCGACACCGGCTGCTGCAGACAATTCGACGTGCGGCTGAGCTCTTGCGCCTCTATACGTTGCTCCAGCGCAACCCTCCCGAGGAATTGAAAACGGCTGGCATAGTACTTAGTGTAAAAAAAAAAATAGCCTACTTCAGCGTGCCTGTACTCGGGGCCATTTCCAGGCATTCGCGTTGTTATTTTGTGTTTTCCTTTGTTTGTTTGCTTGTTTGTTTGTTTGTTTGTTTGTTTGCCGCACTGCATAAAAATACAATGGTGTTGCGCCACAAAAAAGTCGCACTGCTATGCTTTAGGAGGCAGTCTTGATTTCCGTGCACCACGGCCTCAAAACGAAGGGGGCGAAGTGCGAACACGCTCATGTACTTACGTATGGAAACATCAGGCGGTCAGTATTTATCCTGATTCCTCCGATTCGGTGGGACTCGCTGTCATGTTGCAGGCTTAAAATACGTAAAATACGAGACCATCTCTCTCTCTCTCTTTCTTTCTTTTTTTTCTTTCCTTCTTTCTTTCTTTCTTTCTTCCTGTGTGTTTGTTTGTTCCTTTCTTTCTTTCTTTATTTATTTATTTCTGTGTGTTTGTTTTTTCCTTTATATCTATCTTTCTTTCTTTTTGATTGGCCTATGTCGTACTTTGGTTCACTAATGCAGTCCTTCTAAAACAGGCACACGGGTCCTTCAGGACTACTTCGATTATGCACGAACACGCCACAAGTGGTTCCAGGCAGTAGCCGAGCCTACCAAACTCAAATCGCCCGCCTTTAGGCGGATCTGAGTTGCTAATGCAGGTTATTCAACCAATCTCTTTCCAATGCACCTCACTGCTCTCTACATTCGCGACACGCTAGTGTTTGCATAAATATGACGACCGCAGACTCTCGAGACAAGCCAACTCGATTCATTTTTATCGCGTTCGCTCTTGCAAACGCGGCTGTTTAGCGTTAGCCACAAATTTCTCCCAACGCGCCCGTGACACCCAGTACGCTAAAAAGCTTTTAAATGAAAGAGGAACAAAGTTTCGCTTAAGACTTTCGATGAAACAGCGAACTTTCGAGCGAACTTTCGATGAAACAGTTTGATGAAACAGAAAAAAAAGCGAACTTTTGATGAAACAGTTCTAATGACATGGTTCTGTCGTATCCTTTGCGCTACGAAATGCAAGCTATATACGTGATGCTTTGAATTAAGTTACCCTCGTGCTCGTGCATAGTGTCGTATGTTTGTTTAGACAACGATTGAGTTGCCAGAGCAACCCCCCCCCCCCCCCGAACGCACGCGTGTATTCTTTTCCTTCATTACCAGTGTGTGCAATCTCCCTGTGATTTAGGGTGTGATGCAGAGCGCCGGCCGATACAGCTTGTTTATCGACAGGACACACTCAGGACATGTCTTCTATTTCGCTCGGTTTTCACAAGCGAAGAAGTAAACCAGCTCACATGCTAAAGGTTGGTGAGCAGTCATAGCACCTATATTTGGGACGTGTTCAATGGAAGGCTGTCGGACGTAATTGTCCTCCATAGCCATTCATTTCCCCCTGACATGTATACACCACAACAAAATACAGAAGCTTCATGCAAAGCGTTCCATATATACGCCGAAGATTGCAGTGATTGCCATCAGGCCGTGCATTTTTTGCGGCGATGTTGCCCAAACTTCTACAACGTTTCACATCGAGTATGCGAAGTTACGCCGCAACACATATTGGATCAGCAGAAGCGCACGCACCTACAGCAGTCCCTGCTTTTGAACTTCGACTGAATCATTGAGCAAATCAACGTATGAAAATCCAGAGGCATGTCATCATATTGCTCGTCATAATAGGCGATAGCACTTCGTTGACCTGCCCCGCCA